>JAABNY020000037.1:13160591-13171660 GCA_015164015.2 Brevimyrus niger
GCCGGCTTCGCGCCCCCGCCGGGCGGCCTGTTCTCCCGTCCCCCCCCGCTGGTTGCTCCCCCGCTCGGGTTGGCTTTGGTGTTTTTACAAATCCGCCCCCCCCCCCCCCCCCCCCCCCTGTGGTGGTTACGTTGTGTTTTGTGTGTGTTTATTTTCCTCTTAAAAGCTAGCATCTGTAAATAGCCACACTGCTACCCCCAGCTCCACCTGTGTTCAAGATTTCTGTCTTTATAAGTGTTGCTTCACCTCTACAAAAACTTCGACTTAGTCCTAATGCCGTTTTCTACAATCCTTGGTTTTAATCTGTAAGTTGTTGCTCTGAACTAGTTCTAGGCTTTGTTCAACTCCAAACCTGGAAAGGAATAATGCATTTATCTATCAAAAATTACACACTTCGAAGTCACCTGCTGTCCAAACAGTTTTCCTCAATTCCGTCTTTGGTGGCTTGGAAACAATCTCAAGCACCAGAGTTCCATGTGTGTCTATCAAGGATAAAACCATCAGGCATCTGTCATCCCAGGCATACGCGCTCACATTTATTACGCTCCGACCGTTGGTACCTTTGAGTCATTATGGCTACCATTACATCTGCACCTAACTGTCTGATTCCATGGCTGAGCAGTTTACAGTCAGAATCGGAAACCTTCTATGAACCAAGTCGAAAATGTACAATGGATTTGTTTCGGTGCAAGTGCTGGCATGAAGTGTACAATTGAGCATGAAGGACAAAAACCAATAAATAGAATTTAAATTAAAATAGGAACAGAAGTAGAAATGTGAAATATTTATTAATTAATTATGCAGTTAAATGTATAAACAAAGTTCAGACACCCAGATGTAGATTACAAACAGTTTACTTTTTGTACAGTACAATACGTTGTTTACTGCTGCAGACGTGCGTGCTTCACTTCATTCTACCAGGCCACGCACTTCTACGTTTATGCGTGCTGAGTCCACTCACGGCTAATGAGTTTCTCCTTCTCTTCCCAGCCTTTCTGCCGCTGATGCTACCCTTGGGGCTGAGGTAGTAGATTGAATAGTTGTGGGGTGCCAGCCCTCCCTGTGTGATAACTATGCAATCTACTGTCTTTCCTAAGGCGACGGTTGAGACGGCCGACAGCGCGATCGGCACCTCCAGGCACCTCGTAGCCTAGCGCTCGCGCGCTAAACCCTGATGGCACGACATTTTCCCGCCTTTTCATGCACATTACCGAACTACAGCTCCCCAGCATATTGCTTAGGAGACACTGGCACTTGGAGGAAGTGATTTTTGGGGATTAGTCAATGTACTTTGGGATCACAGCAGCGTGCTAATGGGGGCTGTGTTAATGAGTGAGACGTCAGCACCATGCTAGTGACTACCATCTTAGCAAGTGCCCTGTTTGTAAGGCCTATATTAACAAGCACTTTTCTAGTTAGCACTAGTTAGTGAGAGTTGTACTAGCGAACACTATGTTAGCCAGTGCTAGGGAAGTGAGGACTATGTTAGCAAGCACCTTGATAGGATCCACTATGTTAGAAAGTGCAATGCTACTGGGCAATATCTTAGCGAGCGCTATGCTACTGAGCAATACGTTAGCAAGCGATATATTAGGCCGCAGTGTGTTAGCAAGCATTGTGCTAGTGTACACTATGTTAGCGAGAGCTATGCTACTGAGCAATTATGTTAGCTAGCACTATGCTAGAGGGCATTATGTTAGCGAGGGCTATGCTATTCAGCACTACGTTAACTAGCGCTGGGCTCGTGAGCGCTATGTCAAAGTTCCATGTTTGCACCCCGGCGATGCCTGTGATGGAATCCAGTGCCCTTTTGCAAAAGCGTCTCAGTTGCGTGTTATGCTGCTGGGTGCCGTGCGACTCCGCTAGTGCCCTAGCGGGGTGAGGTAGTAGGTTGTATAGTTTGTTGGGAGGGATCAGTCCCTACTCAGGTGATAACTATACAGTCTATTGCCTTCCCTGAGGGGTACAATTACTACAGGCAAGGAACAAAGTCATCCCATCGACTGACTGGCGCAAGCTAGCGCTACGCGGAATACATGCTGTGTGCATGGCAAGGTGACTATCCAAATGTGTTTTAAATGTATTTCCTAAAGGTGTCAGAATGCTAACTACCTTGCCACATTGAAACTGCAACATATATGAACATTGTAGGTCACTTGCAGAGATATTTGTAAAAACTGAACTGTACTCATTCTTCCTCTGTGGGTAAATTATTCTTATATATAGCTTAAATTATTAACGATAACATAAGTTAGCTTACAGAGCTATACAAGAATGATATGTAATGACCCACAGCTGACTATTCATTCCCGGATTAATTCCTATAATGACTGTAACATTAGAATCCGTTAAAATTGCAAGTCCCATTTGATGTATGTCACTAATAAATTAAAATGCAATTTTTAAAAAATAATAATGAAATGAATTGTTTATTGGATATATTTAGCCTAAATGGATCTACATCACAACAGATATTCCATCTGCACATGCAGGGTGCATGCTTACATAAGTAGCCTCCAGTCATGGTTCTGCACTGGCCAATTAGATGCTCCTCAAAACGCTTATCTATCCAGGGCTTTGAACACAGAACACTTAATTTTGGCTCTCACGCAGAGCTTTGTTGTTTCTGGGGCACCACTCTAAATAAAACAATGTCTTTGCAGCCCCTCCCCCTTCCCCCTTAGATGTTTTAAACTCTAAATAAATAGCTACAAAGTATAGTCACAACATAGCTAACTAGGTGGTTAACAAAACACCCTGCTTCAATATTTCTTAAATATGGAATGTGTTTATTTGGTGTAGTGACTGTTTGTGGCCAATAGGGCCCCCCCCACACACAAATCATGGTTCGAGTGAATAAACACTGCTGCGGCTCACACACAGGGAACCCAGTGCAAAGCCTCGCTGGCATTGTCTCAAACAAACACACAAAATCATTGTTATAAAGCATAAAGACCAGCATGCGCACTGCCACTGTCCTGACGAATGGTCATCATCTACCTCGTGACTGCCAACATCCATCCATCCAGTTTCTAACTGAGAAACAAGCTTATTCAAGCTTATCCTGGAAGGAAGTCTGAAGAAACACAGAACACAAGGTATGGGACACCCTGGACAGAACGCCGACCTCTAGCACGACACCCGGGGTGGGGGTGGGGGGGTGTTAAAAGTGCTCCCCACTGCTCAATCAAGACCTGCTACTGTCAAAGGCACCATGCTACTTCGATTTACTTATGATGGGCCAAACATCAAAACGTCATATTTACTTTCAGCAGGCGGTCCTCATAGTCACTCGATGACAGGGTGACACCATGTCGGCGTTTCCCAATTCCGGTCCTCAGTGGAATAGAGATAGTCCACGGCACCGCATTAGAGACATCCATGAGTGTGATAGTCTCCTCCGTAGCTCCCTGTGTG
This sequence comes from Brevimyrus niger, assembly GCA_015164015.2. Taxonomy (NCBI): domain Eukaryota; kingdom Metazoa; phylum Chordata; class Actinopteri; order Osteoglossiformes; family Mormyridae; genus Brevimyrus; species Brevimyrus niger. The sequence goes on from JAABNY020000037.1 coordinate 13,164,009, forward strand.
GACGATAAGGTGACTTTGGGTTACCACTGTTGAGTTTTCACATCCTGCCCTGAGGTCACTGAGAGGTCTGCTGTTGTAAAATGTTGCAGTAAAGCTTGGATATACTGTTCTGGAGACTGCTTCACAGAAACCAGCCATTTTGGTTATATTTTGCTCTAACGACTGACACAACTGAGGAAAAATTCTACACTGAAGTGTATAATTACTGCAAAGGTTCAAAATTATACACTAATTACGGCAAGGGTTCAAAATTATACACTTAAATTCCATTTTATATGTAATAACTTCAGAGGTTTGAAAGCTGCAAGATATTGAAATTGTTTGGGTCATGTCAGAATGATAATAATATAATATAATATCAGTTTTTTCTCCATACATGCTCCTATGAAATTTCAAATTAAATGAAACATAATTTTCACATATTACTCTTAAGCTAAAGCAGAGTAATCACGTTGCAGAAGATTCCCACACCGACCTGTGCCTGTACCAAACCTTGTGACTGTCCTGCAATGACAGGCTAACTCAGGGTATATTACAGTGGACGCTTAAATTTCACGTCTTCGTATTTTAATGTCGCCTCCAGCGTGTTGCTCAAGAAGTGCCATTTCCATGAACCGCCAGCGTAACTTGACAGAGTCTCTCCCAAAACACCTGATACTGTCGTCTTCTCCATGCAGCTGCGCTTCCTTGCTGATTTTTAGGTTTCTGTGTGAACGCTGGTGATTCCTTAAGTGAGAAATCAGTGAATAAAACTGTGCAGGTTCAGCTCACCTGCGGCCGACTCAAACTGGAAACCTCAGTCACCTCTCCATCAGATACAACTGCCCCACTTAGGTGTCACAGTTACTCAAATAGAAAGATGCAAACCTAATATATCATCCTATGGCTGAGATTCTATACTCAAAATGTATCCTCTGCCAAATTTGTATACCATTTTATACCAAGCAAGTAAATTTAAACAGAAAGTGTTAGGATTATCACAAAGGTTATATATATATATATATATAAACACGTGTATATATCAAACACCAGAATTTCCCAAAGGTTTGTTACACTGTATGAATGATTTTGAGGCATATGATGATTTTATTCCTTTATGTAATGTATATATTGGTCGCAGACACCCTGAGTTTGGCATTATTCCTCACATTGAGATGTGAACGGCTGGGGTGCCCCCTGCTGGCAGAGAAGAGAATAACACGTACGGTGCTAAGAGCGAATAAAATAAAATACGACTAATTCAAGTTTCACGATTCAGTTTTCAGGGTAAACAACTGTATTCATATGTGAAGCACCTGACAATGCGTTACAAAAATAAATTTTAAATGCGCCAGGTAGTGGACCTAAACTGCTCCTGATTATTTTGCGTTAATGGATTAACGCTACTTCTGATTGTATAATATTCACGGATACCATTTTCACACGCTGCTGAAAGTATGTCATCAATGCCATCAGACACTCACCCCGCAGTGGTTGTTGGTTGGTCTATTATCTGATGAAAAATGCAGATAAATCTGTGAAGATGCGTGAGCGCCATATACTTAAGCGCAGCATCGCTCATGCGAAACAAGCCAATAGATAAATGCAATCTGAATTAAAATATCTATGCTTCTCCCCTGGAAGAAAAAAAAGAATCGCTTCAGATACTAGAAAACAAGTTTACTAAGTAAAACGCAAGTAGATGCGTTTTTTAAAAGTACATTTTGAGGTTTTTAAATCGTTGTTGCGCACATTAAACGCATGTACACATGCTACGACGTGCTACGAAAATCTTTCCCACCAGTTACAATCATGTGAAAAAGAAAAGTAACTTCTTTGATTTTATGTATCAGGATATTTTTTTTATTTTTAAAAATCTTTCATCAATACCAGTGACTAAAACTATCTAATTCTAGCCTCAGGTGTAAAACAACACACGACAGATTGCACCATGTCATTCTTAAAAAAAAAATGAAGCCTAAATGGAAAGGCCAAGTGTAAAAAATTAAGTATAGAACAACATTTAGTAAGTAATCGTTTTCTGTATGACTTCATCAGTATCTCATATTATTGTGCAGGAATTGTTGCACACAACCCAGTTGTTGCCCATAAGTCACATATGGGTTAAATGCAGAGGACACATTTCTTTGTTGCGCACTGTGTGCTGTGCCATGGTTTGTTAACAATGACCACTGATCACTAAATTCTAATTCTATTTGCTATGACCACAAGATACTGATGTATGTGTGAAAGGCCAGGGAGGAACAGCCGATAAGGAGGAAGTCTACCGCGCCACTAATTTTAGAGTTGCTTCTGACCGGTTTTGTCTGGTTTCTCACAATGATAATCATGGAGCAGAAGTATAAAGGAGCTGCGAAAGAAAATAATATAGGGCTCCTGTGTGTGGGCACTGTGCCCCGGCTTATTTGATGCATCAAATAATCTATTAAAAACTTTGCTGCCTTCATACCCTGTCTTTGGCTGTTTTTCCACCTGATGGAGACCACCCTAACCCTAACTCTTACCCTAACCCTATGCCTAAACCCCAAAACCTCCTAAAACCCTTACCCTAACCCTAATCCAAACCCCTAAAACCTAACCCTAATCCCAAGAAGGTGGAACCGCACATGCGCTAAAAGGCTTGATAGTACGTCTTCGATGGGTAGCTGGACTCGTCAGAACACCGGCAGGATACAGTAGCACGAGCTTTAATTGGGACCAGCAGGGAAATCGAAAACTGGTTCCAAAGCCGTTGCGATCCCAGGGAACCGCAGAGGTGAAACATTATATATATTTTTATATATCTGTATATTGGTCTCTGAATTGAATCAGCCGAGGCGACAAGAACTTGCAGGAAGGTCTGGGATGGGTCTTTGACTCTTAGGATTGAGGAAACCTGCCCAGCACTGACGAGTGTCTGGTAAAAAAAAATGCGGTTCTGAAACTAGAGAAAGTCGCTGGGGGGTCGGTTCGGATCGGGGAAATCCTTGCTAAGTTTCAATTTCTAAAATGGGATCTGGAAACAGCAAGGAAACAAAGGTGGCTGTTAAGACATCGGCTACTGTAAATTTGGTTGAAAATGAATTACGGAGTTGATTTATGTGAACAGTTGCCATTTAGATAAAAGAACGAAAGAATGCGGTTTTCAGAACGGATGTAGTTTTAATTTGCGACAGATAAAACATCTGAAACAAAGATTTCAGCAAGTAGAGATTATGAGAAAAGAAAAAGAATGGGGTGAATGTGAACTGGACCGTCCTCGGAAACTGGGAGACGGAAGCGAGATGGAACCAGCAGACAGTCGGGGGGTGGAACTCACAGACTTTCCAGGGTGTTGAACAGGTTGACCCGGACCAGGACTCCTGTCCACCCCGACCAGCCGCAACCGTCACACGCTATCACGTCAGACTGACCATGCACTACCGTACCCCAACTGACATGACCTCCCACGTCTCCAGTCACACTCCTTCCTGGAGTTGCCCGACCGCAAAGCACGGGAAGAAACGCGAATGCCTGTTGGAAAGGAGGGACGTTGGGCAAAAGACGGTCCGAGCCAAGGAGATATGATGCACGGGGGGGTTAGGGGGTAGACGTGAAGGGGTGAGTCCAAATTCACGGCGTCCGCCGCCGCTTCCGACGCTCTGATCGTTACTAACCCCCGCGAAGTGCAACAAGATACAGCAGAATTTCGATTCGACTCTCATGACACAAGCAATATTATTAATTATACGCTCAGAACAGAAAGCGCAGAAGCTGGAAAATATATAGAGCTTGTGGTTGATTCAGGAACAGGAAATTATGTATAACAGAAAAGTTCACGAAACCTTTACAATATGTTCTGAATTCCGAAACTAAATTCAAATTCTCATTTTTCCTGTCGCAATGCTGTCCCATAAATTTACTGGCATGAGATTTGATGTGTAAACTGGGCATAGTGCTTATCAGCGCCCCAGAGGGACTGCGGGTGATGATCAGATTGAGTGAATTGAACCCGAGTGAGCCTGGCAGCTTCACTGTAGAGGAACATGATCCTTTGCCCCTTCTGTATGTGTATGAGTGGAGAGTCATACCAGCAATGAGTGGACAATGGTGGTATAATGGATATGGATGTGTGCTTGTAATTGAAAGATTGTAGGTTTGAATCCCTGACCAGCAAGGTACTGCTCCCCAGGCACTGAATTAGCTGCCCCCTGTTATGTCGCATTGTCACATATGGGTTAAATGCAGAGGACACATTTCGTTGTTGTGTGCTGTGGTGTGTCAGCAATGACAATTAATCACAAAATTTAGTGATAAACCAGGCAAAAATGTGTGCCCAGTATAAGAGCCCTGGTGATTTGCACTGTACCACATATTTCCAAGGGGGTTCCAGATGAGCAGTATGAGAAGAAATGGTATGAATGGAGGTGAGATAAGCTTTGGTTGGAAAGGATGTTTTGGAGTGATAGGAGATGTGTCGTGGGTGTTGGTGCTACAGGAGTAATCTGGGGAAAGACTCATCCCTACACTCTAGGAGTGAGGGGGGGCTGGGAGTATAGGTGTGACCTAGAGCCCGACCGATTTATCGGCAGGCTGATATTACCGGCCGATATTAGGCATTTTCCAAACTATCAGTATCGGCATTTATAATGGCCGATAAATGAATATTTCAAAAGTAAAATAAAAATGGACGAAACACCCTTCCAACTATGTCATGAGTGTTGGCATTGTATAGTTTGTCCACCAGAGGGCACTCTACACCGTCCCTGTTGGCAACACTTGTGTATAACGCACCACACATCCTGCAACCTGCCGATCCAGTCAGAGTCGGGCAGAGAGAACCAATTATGGTATTATGGTAATTATCAGCTTGGAAACCACAGCAAACTTATTCTGCCTAAATAAAGTAATGGATACTGTATTTATAACTAGCATATCTCTAGTTACAGTCCCTGCATTGTAAAATGTAAGTTAGACATTTGCAAGGAGTGAACATTTAGACATAGAGAAAAAGTATCAAATGTAGCTTGAGCATAAAAGTTAGCTTTTCTTTTACATGTGTGTGAAATCCAATGACACCAAGTGTGCGTTGCAGACTGTTGTTCAGCTGCAGCATTAGCGAGTCACATAATGGATTTAGATTGCTAAATAGTAGGTTTTAGAAGGCAGGCAGCTACTGATGATTGAGAATGGTTTGATGTAGCTTGGTGGAAAGAATTTAAAAAGTGCAGGTAATGGGATAAGCAAGCTGACATTGTAATTATAAGGTAGCTTATAACCCAACTAACAATTTATTGTTATTGTGTTTTTGTTCAAAGGACTTTAAGTTTCATATCATAAGTTTGTATTTTTATACATTTTATTTATCAGAACTTTAATATATTTTGATGTTCCTCTGTTCTGTTGTGACAATAAAAGAAACAAGTTTTTTTTTTAAATGCATTATCATTATATGTTAGTTAAAACTCATAAATAACTACAAATGCAGTGAAGGTCAGCCCCTTCCCAAAGACTTATGTGACTGATCTAAATTACACAGTGACTGCTGAAAGTTGCGTACAATCGGCAGTAACAAAAGACCTGGTCAGGTAAAAGATGTGGTTACCTACTAGGCCGGCGTGGGGCGGCTGAGGTTTTTTGCTTGTTCCGGATGATGGGATCCGGCAGGAGAAGCAAGTATGGGATAGTGTGGTGTAGAGGCTGACGGGAACAGATTCGGGTGAGATTGAGGATAGACCCGGTCCATCATCGAGGAACAACTGAAACCTGCCCCGGACCTGAAAACGACAATACCTGTCAGCACCCATGCGCCCCAACCTTTCATGTCTCCATCCTGTTCTCCAAGCCCGTAGTGTGTTTCCTCAGTTCCTGGGACTGCCGCATGGCTCTATGGACTGAGCTTGCTGCTCTAAACCCTTTAATCGTGACTTTGAAGCCAGCCACCTTTGTTTTTGTGTCTATTAGATTTTGTTCCCTAGTTTTCCTGTTCCTGGTTCATGGTTTGCGTTTTGATTTGGTTTTTGCTGTGTACCCATGGTCATGTATCACCTGTCTGTTATTTTCCTAATGTTAGATTCTGTTCCCTAGATTCTCTGTTAGTGTCTTAGTTTTATTATTTATTTTATTAGATCCACCGGTTTCCCTGTGCTTCTTGATTGTTCTTAACTGTCCTGCGTTGTCTTGCTAGCCTTGTGTATTTAGGTACCTGGTCCTGTTCTGTTCTCTGGTCATTGTATGTCGATCACTTAAGATCACTCTATGCTACTCTGTCTGGTGTTTTGTTTTCCCAATAAACCCCAGTTGGTCCCTTGGAGCCACAAATGGATGCCTGCAAAATGTCGCGCCACCCAAGAGTGTGTGCAGTGAGGAGATGCTGCAGTCCTGTGTGTGGTTGTCTCTGTTCGATCCCATGTACCTGTGCAATCCAGGCAGCTGCTCAGGTGAAGCTACATCACCTGAGACCTGGAAGCTGGATCATGATCAAGGACCTCCAGAGGGAGAATCGGAGACCCAACTGGTCCAAGTGATGACAGATAAAGGGATGGACTGAAGTGGATTCCCCTGTTCTACAATGTCAGCGAGTTCCCCAGCGAAACCATTGTGCAATATTGAAAGTGACTGGAACGGACGATATCTTCTGTCTCAGATTATGTGCCTTTATGTTTCATGTTTCATATATTATTTAATAAAGAGGAGGTGTAGTGGAAATTATATATTTAGATGTAGTGGAAGATTATGTTTAGTGAATATTCGCTATCATCACAAGGTATTGTCTTGCCTGTGTGAAAGGTGAGGGCTGCTTGGCAGTCGACAAGATGGAAAGTCGCACAGATAAATAAAGCTTGTTCTGACGGGTTCTGTTTGGTTACACACAGTGAAGATGGTAACTGAACCTTTGTTCTTATGTCATAGAATGATGAATATGAAGTTTAAAGGAGCTGAACAAGAAAATAATTTTGAGCTCTTGTGTAATGTTCACGTGAGCGATGCACAAACTAAACAAGGCCGGAGTCGTCAGGTAAGGTAACAAAGGGTTTTACTCAAAACGAAGACGCAGGGCACTCACATAAGATACGAAAATGACAGATCTGGGGAAGACTGACTGAGACACAGACTAAATACAAAACACAAGCTAGACTTAACAAGCAACAGGTGACTACAATCAGGGCAAAACAGGAGGCAACGAGGTGGGCGTGGCACACAATTAGGAGCGTTGGGAGCAGGACGTGACATCTTGTATGTGGGCTTGGTGTCCTGGCTTACTTGATGCATCGAATAACCTATTAAAAACTTTGCTGCGTTCGTTTGTCTTTGGCTGTTTTTCCACCACAAACGTTGCTTCATTTCATTGAGGTTTGTAAGCATTTGTTTATGCGCAAGATCCTGCCACAGCATTTGCTTTAAAATGATGTGAGGGGGGTATAGGGCTTCTGAAGGAACAAACAGGCATGCTTAGGTACCTTCAGGAAAAACACTTTATTAAAAGTAGTACAAATTAAAAAATCATTAAAATCAATACCAAGATATTGTATCAAAGGCAATGCAAAATAACCTCATATTACAAGTGATATCAAATAGTATTAAATATCATAGGCAATAATAAGTACAAAGATACAAATGGGGGCGGCATGGTGGTGCAGTGGTTAGCACTGTTGCCTCACACCTCTGGGACCCGGGTTCGAGTCTCCGCCTGG
>JAABNY020000037.1:13171760-13202768 GCA_015164015.2 Brevimyrus niger
TCCCGTTCCACCACATCCCAAAGATGCTCTATTGGGTTGAGATCTGGTGACTGTGGGGTCCATTTTAGTACAGTGAACTCATTGCCATGTTCAAGAAACCAATTTGAAATGATTCGAGCTTTGTGACATGGTGCATTATCCTGCTGGAAGTAGCCGTCAGAGGATGAGTACATGGTGGTCATAAAGGGACGGTATAGTGTGTACAACTGATTTAATGAGCTACAAATGAAAAGTAGTGCCTAAACAGTATAAAACTACAACTTCCCTGTCTGTTGATAAAGGGCACAGCCATCTTGGATTCTGAACTCGGGATTCTCTGTGCTGCTCCGAGATATTTCTTGGATCTCCAAGAAATGCGCATGTCACTTTCGGCTTCAAAACTGTGGAATCAAACTCGGAAGGTGAGTTCTGAGGGCAAATGGAACGCACCAAAACTGCTCAAAATGCACTGACAGAAAGATTTCAGGGATTTTGGGTCATTCTGCGCCTTGCGATGCGTTAATTGCGTTAAACATTTTAATCAGATTAATCATGATGATGGATTAATCTGCGTTAATACATTACTTTTGACAGCCCTAATATATGTATATAGATTCCAGAAAAAACCTAATGCATGTATAGCAAGTGTGTGTGTTTGCTGTGACATTTAACATTTGACAAATGCTTTTGTCAAAAGCAGCATATAAATGAGCCAAATAGCACATTACAAATATATGGCTGGCAAGAAGTCAACTAGGTGTGAGTACAGCCAGGCTGAGCTTCCAATGAATGGCTGGGTATGAGTGCAAGCAGTATTAGAGAAAGCAAGATCTTAAGACTATTCAGTGAGCAGAAGTGCAACAGAACGTTCATAGAACATAAAGCGACAACAAACTAGGGGAGGAATTCATGGAACAGATGAGCCTTTAGTCATTTCTTAAAGGTGGAGAGGGAGTTTCATGACCGGACGTGGTTTGGCAGCTCGTTACACCATTGTGGAACTACATGGATGAACCATCTGGAGTGACACTTTTCACATGGATGGGCGGAGCTCCAAGCTGTGTTGATTTACTGATCGAAGGAGGCGAGATGGGACTGAGGTCTTGCGAAGCCTTTTGATGGAGATGGGTGCCTGTCCATTGATGGACCTACAGGCTAGTGCCAAATGCTTGAACTTCATGCAAATGATAATAGGAAGCCAGTGAAGAGACATCAGAAGGGCTGTGACATAAGAACGTTCAGGCTGAATGAATAACAGACACGTTTCAGGAGGTTGGCAAAGTTGCAAAACGGCAGAAGAGTTCGTGTTAGACTGACAAAGTGTTTAACGTGTCAGTCACGGGCAGAGTGCGTCAGCAAAGGGGAAGCAGTGGTCAGGACTCAATGCTCACAGAGGGGGGATGGATAGGCACAAAACTCAGATCTAGCATTTTCAGTTCTTGTACACTGTCAAGTGTACTTAGTATAGGAATATATTAACTCCCTGGGGCGCTGCGGGTAAAGACACTGTGCTTAGGATAGGTAAGTCAGAGGTCCGGGTCCTGTGTGTTCCCTTTAACAGCGAGGAGTGATTTCACCACGGGGTCACTGACCAAGGCAGTCTGCTAAATAAATAAAAATGTAGGCTGTCAGGTAATATTAGATTTAAGAATAACAGTAAGCAATAGAAACAGAATATGAAATCAATAAATTCACTGAGTTATGGAGCATAACACACACTATATTGCCAAAAGTATTGGGACACCTGCCTTTACACACACATGAACTTAAATGACATCCCCTCCCATACATAGGATTTAATATGGAGTTGGCCCACCCTTTGCAGCTATAACAGCTTCAACTCTTCTGGGAAGGCTGTATAGGAGTGTGCTTATGGGAATTTCTGACCATTCTTCCAGGAGAGCATTTGTGAGGTGAGACACTGATGTTTGATGAGAAGGCCTGGCTCACAGTGTCTAATTCATCCCAAAGGTGTTCTGTCAGGTTGAGGTCAGGGCTCTGTGCAGGCCAGACAAGTTCCTCCTGTGTTATCAGCTGTTTCTCGTTGTTGTTAATTAGTCCTGTGTACTTAAGTCTGCGCCTGTGGTCCCCCTGGCTTCAGTTCGGCGGTTGTCTGTGGGTCCTCCGGCTCCAGCTCGTTGGTCGCTTGCGCCTTCACCTGCTTCGTCCTCCCCTTTGCCTCCCTCCTCACCTCCTCCGTCTGTCACTCCACCTTCTTCCTTGCCCCCTTCTGCATTCCCCCTGGCTCATGCCTTGCAGTCGCTGAGGGTCCCTCTTGCTCCAGCCTTGGTCACCCATTGGCCCTGCGGCTCCTGTCTTCTGCCCACCGGGGTTCCTTCCTGCTCCTCGTATCCCCCCCACCCTTTACCTCTTTGCCCCCTGCCTTTGTGCCTCGCTACCTTGTGTGGAATCCCCGTATTATCAGCCGTTTCTTGTCCTTGTTAATTTGTCCTGTGTACTGAAGTCTGCGTTAAAGTACATTTCCCCAGTCTGGTCATTGACGTCTATTCTTGTGTGTGTGTAATGCTCCTGAATTTTCCGTTCTATAATAAACCCCATTATTACCTGATCGCTTTGGATCCTGTGCAGTTGCCCCGCTCCTTGTGCGCGACACTATGCACACACAGCCTCACAGTGTATGTGAGAAATAATCTTTTTGGGGACAGGATGCGCAGCTAATCAGCAGTTTAACCTACTGTGCTGCTACTTTCTAGTAACATTATGGATCACAGGAAGTATTAATAAAGAATATCTTTCAGTGCCATTAAATTGGCCACGTTACTAACGACTTTTTATCCTTTTATCCTCTCAAAAATCCCCTTTATGCTTAAATACCATGTTTAAGTGGTTGTCAGCTGGTACAAAATAAGAGAGAGGTTTGACAGTGGTGAAAGCTTGGGTGTGATGGTTGTGCAGTGGTCAGCATGGTTACTTTACACTTCCGGGACATGTGCTTGAGTCTCCACCATGGCTCTACGTATGTGGAGTTGGTATGTTCTCCCCGTGTCATAGTGGGGTTTCCTCCAGGCATGCTGGTTGTCACGTCCGACAGGAAAAGAACAGGGTGAACCCGGATGCAGGAGACCCAAAGTTTAATCGGAAGACCGAACAAGAGACAAGTCCGACGGGGCAGGCAGGGCAGATGACGTGGCACAGAAGACAAAAGAGGAAGAATGCTTAGTAGGGCGCATGAGAGCAACGATACTTCACAACAGTGGTTGGACTGAGTGCTGGTTAAATGGATGATCGTCAGGAGGCTTGATCACGTGGCCCCGCCCACAGAGGTGTGACACTGGTTTCATCCCACTGCTAAAAAACACGCCGAGGCTGACTGGAGTTACCTCATTGCCGTATGCGTGTGTGTGTCCTGTGAAGGGTTTGGCGCCTCATTCTGGGCTGTTCCCTGCCTTGTGCCTGTAGCCTCTGGGATAGGCTCCGGACCCCCACGAGCGTTTTCTATGTAAAAACGGCCAAATTTGCCCATTTTCATTTATATAAGGTCTGAACCAAACAACATATGAATCAAGATTTACATGTATTTATACAAAGTTATACGAAAATAAACCGAAATGTTTAGAAGTTTTCAAGATTTGTGTCTGCAATATAAATCACTCTCACTCTCCACTGCTGGAAGATGTATTTGTTTGACAGTTGTGTTTAGCCGAAACAATGCAGTGGCCACCAGCCTGAGTAGCAATTGGGGTTGAGGGTCTGGCTCAAGGCCCCAGTGATGAAACCACCTTCCAATCATAGGCACAGCTTCCCAATCAGCTGAGCCACACACTGCACCTGGCAAAGGCAGCTACGATCTGGTCTAAAGCCTGAAACTTTAAAATTGAACCACAATGAACTCTTCCAATGCAACTTCAACTGGATCTTGTCTGACAGAACCCTAAATTTATCAAGAAGGTTTGGGTTAGAGTTACTCTAAAGGTTTGACCAGGGGGATAATTGATACTTTATTGTCCCCGTGGGAAAATTGTTTTTACGCCTCCCTCAGCTTGCTCTTTGTAGAGGAAGTTATCTGTAAAGGGAAGTCACCCATAGTAGCACCCAGGGAGCTGGGGGTTAAGGGGGTTGCTCAAGGACGTGCAGACGTGCTGAGGCTAGGTTTGAACCAGTGACCTTCTGATAGGCTTAGGCCACTGAGCCACACGCTGCCAAAAGCACTCCGTGGTTTTCATGTGACCCAACTCTGACCCCCTGAAAGGGGGCTCCAGACTGTGCACTGCCTCAAGTCACCTATCCAAAATGTTTGCAGATCCCTACCATTGAGTCATTGGCTACTGATGCCGCTGTGGATTTTAGAAGATTTAAAGGTGGTTGTATACAAAACCAAATCAATCACGTTGAGGAAAACAATCCGTCGCATACTTAAAATGATGCTGCCACCTTGTTCTTTGTATGTATGTTTGAATGATTTTGATGCGGCAGACCCACATAGAGAGAGAGACGTTTATGACATTTACTATTAACACACGCATTCATGTACACTCTTTATAGCGCCGGTAACGGCATAGTTAGTCCTGCTGGCCAACCCTGCGGCATCACATTTTGTCAGTCAGTTGGGGACAGTGCTGTCCCTTCTATTGGCAGCGGACAATATTGGTCAATTGAGAGGTTGTTCTCACCCGCTGTCTAACACTTTACCAAGTGGCACCTTGGTAGGTGGACACATAAAACTACAGTGTTCCTGAGAGCTCCACGTGAAGCCAGCTCTGGTAATATAGTTACAGTGGTACCTTGGTTCTCGAACTCACTAGAACTCAAATTTCTTGAAAGTCGAACAAACCAGTTTGACCTAGAACTCGATCTGAATATCAGAAGTTGAACCGTGAACACTGACCTAATATAAATTGTATGAACCAGGAAATATGAACCAGGAGTCACACTACAATGCAATTCTTACTTGAATACCTTCTTCATAGACTGGACGATTAATCAAATTAGGCAGCGCAACATTACATTAACTAACAATAAATAAACCACTAACTACTGTATGTACTATTAGAGCATTTATGTCATTTTTTTTTTTTTTTTTTTACCAGGTAAATTAACTTAAAACCAGTTCTCATTGTTTTACTGTACGTGATATTCGGGAGAAACAGCAGATTACGCATTGGAACAACCTAGTATACATACGTCATGCGCATAACTAAACTCAGCCAATAAGGGCAAAGGTGTGTCGTGACGAGGCAGTTCCAGTTTGTGCAGCTAGGTGAGAGGTCTCAATGCATCTAACCGTAATCCATTGCGTCAGGATCAGAATGCGTTAGTTTGAGCCAGCACGGTAAGCAAGTGGAACGCACCTAATGACCCGACTGGGGAAACAAACTGAAACGTGGATTTAATAAAGAGGACTAATGACAACAACCAGAAACAGCTGATCACATGGGAATCCCACATGAGGTGAACGAGGAGGCGTGGCACACGGAAGGAGCGGACTATCGGGGCAGGAGAGGGGTAATGTTGAGATAAGATCTTTATCGTTTTGGAAGCTATTAAGAAAAAAAATGCTCTTCTTGTTTTATCCTGTTCATTTTGTGTTTAAATGTTTTTTTAAAAAGCATATCTAGGTGTAATTTTTTATTTTTTTTTGGGGGGGGGGGCTGAACCAATTAATTGGTTTTCCATTATTTCTTGAGGGAAAAATTCGATCAGAACTCGAAGATCCAGAGTCCGGTACGGATTAAGTTCGAGAACCGAGGTACCACTGTACTATATTCAACTGAATGTTAGCACTCACATGCTTCTCCAGTCAATGGCAATATAGAACGCAGTATGTTTTGTGTCATGCCCTGATCGTGTGCTCCTCTCGTGTGCCACGCCCCCTTGTTAACCTCCTGTGGATTCCCCGTGTGTATCAGCTGTTTCCGGTTTCTGTCACTAGTGCAATGTATTTAGTCCACGTTCCTGTTTGTTTACCAAGTCCAGTCATTATAATGTCGATCTGCTGTGTTGTCTGTTTCCCTTCGTTTGCTCCCATTAAACCTCGCATTTTCCCTGATCCTTTGTCTCCTCGTCTCTGTCTTTATTTACTGTTACTACATAGCTTAAGATCAGATCCACTCCTGCAGAAATGCAAATTATTCTAACACAGGGCTAAAATGCAGATGATGTGGTTCTGTTGGCCTCATCGGACCGTGACCTTCGGCTCTCGCTGGAGCAGTTTGCAGCCGAGTGTGAAGCGGCTGGGATGAGAATCAGCACCTCCAAATCCGAGACTGTGGTCCTCAGTTCGGAAAAGGGTGGAGTGCTCTCTCTGGATCGGGGAGGGAGTCCTCCCCCAAGTGGAGGGGTTTAAGTATCTCGGGGTCTTGTTCACGAGTGAGGGAAGGATGGAGCGGGAGATCGACAGGCGGGGAGGTGTGGTGTCAGCAGGGATGCGGGCGCTGCGTCTGTCTGTCATGGTGAAGAAGGAGCTGAGCCAAAAGGCAAAGCTCTCGATTTCCCAGTCGATCTACGGTCATACCCTCACCTGTGAGGAACACAAGGGCTTATTTTCTGTAGTTTTTTTTTTTTTTTAGCCAAAAACATTGCATCATTTTTATACCCTTTGGAAGATGATTGGACCATCTTTGAGCTAGCCTTCATAAAGAATTAAAAACATGTGAAGAATTATATATAACATCATCGTACTTCGAGACCCCTTTTCTAAAGGGTTAACTCACTTGTGTTTTTTTTTAGGCAGGAAAACAGACTGATAGATGACTGTCAGTTTAGAGGTTACACAGAACTTATCTGATTGTACAGCTTTTTTTCTGTTCAGCTACTAATACAATAAAACCCTCCCCTTCAAAAAGCGCCGGGGGGGGGGGGGGGGATATTTTATAATCCAAGCAGAACGGGATTTAGTGTATTTAGTTTATGCAAAATTACAAACACAAATTAAGGAATGGTGCCCTTGCTCCGATTTGCAAATGCAGGGTGAGTAAAGATGGAGGGTAACTGACGGGCAGCTTGCAGCCTGATATTGCGACGTTAATCGCCATTGATCTGGCAGCTGCTCTCAATGTGACCTGCTTCTCATCAGCAGCGCCTCTCATGTCTTAGTTTGGAATTAGCTTGCATGTCCAGATCAGGGGCGCTGCTAAGGAGGGGAAAGTTGGGACAATTCTAAGGGCCCACGCCCTTTAGGGGCCCCCAGAGATCTGCTTTATTAATAATAAAGGGGCCCAACCTCATATTTTGTCATAGGGCCCAAAATTGCTAGCGGCGCCCCTGGTTCAGATCATCAGAGCATAGCGAGCAAAAATAACCAGAGAGAAGAGAACCAAATAACTGAAAAACCACGTTACACGGTTAAAGCAGGTGGATTAGTGTTGTTCCTTTAACCATGGACGTGGAGTTGCTGGAGCTGCTTTGGCACAAGGCCCAGTGCCTCACCATGTGTGATCTTGGCCCGTTAGCATGCTGAGCGTGGAGGACACGTGACACCATATTCCCTGCTAGGGTGGCCACCCTTTTTGTTGTTGAACACAGTATAAAGAGAATTAAAAATGGATATTCTCACCCCAAGGAAGAATGATTTAGCTTAAGCTAATGCAGTAACAAAGAAGGTTGCCAACTGTTAGCAATGTTTGCAAGCCTGACAGACAAGGAATGGAGGGTGTTCAGCTGACTGCGGCCCTGCCGCATTTCCGACTCAAGAACAGTGCGCAAGTCAGTGTCCGCAATGAGTAGCTGCATGAGAGGTAGAGCTTGTGGAGATGCGAGTGGCCTGTTGACCATCCAGATGCGTATAGGAAGCACCAATGGTGATGAGGGCATCAACATGAGTCGCCACAGAAGTCCACGACTGTGAAAGCAAAATGAGCGTGGTTAAGGTTCCATAGCTGGTGGTCTTTTGACAAGGCGCTTTGCAGCAAATTCAGCAGCCCCTTGACATCTATCTCTCTGCTTACCTAAGGGACACCTTACTCTGCATGGAGAGCTCGCTCTTGTGCTGCGTGGGCTGTTGGCTGACTTAGAGGTGTGAAATAGCGGCATCAAGGTACGTTCAGGAAACTGACTACGGCTTTGATGTCATGCATGTGCTGATGGGTATGAATACAGCGATCGGTCATTGTATATCTAAAACTGTTAGTGTTACATGTTAAGCAATCTAACGCCTTAGGAAACCTGTTGTAAACTTAGAGGAAATTGGTATTTTGAGTATTGCCACACCGGCTAGGATTGAGAAAGTGCACAATGTGCTGCTCCCATAAGCCATTATCATAATTATATATATAAACAATTTAAAAACGGCACTTCAGTCTGTTCCAGATATATGGCTGCTTGGTATGGTGGCGTTCTCTATAAAGAAAATTCAGAAATGGTTTCTCCAGCATGAGAATGGCACAGGATACGGCTATGAGATGAAGAATGAGCTGAATATTCACTTCTAGGTATCTGAATGTATGGGCCGAATGAGAAAGCCTGTCATGTTTAGCAGTTCTGGGGCAGGGATTTAAATAAAGGAACTAAATTACCTCTAATAAAATGGGAAGTTAAATACATATCGTCAAAAACCGGTCATATCCTGTTTTCAAATAAAAGGAAACTGCAGGTCCATTGAAAATGCAGGTGTCAAAGATTTCAGTTTCAGATGATTTGTTTTCACTTGGAAACCCATCTTTGATGTTGGTTATAGGCGATTTCCCACCCCTGGAACCTTTTTCAATCACGAGGAACTTTTGCCGTGCCCACGCCGCAGGAACTCGGCATGATTGAATTGTTATTGTAAGTCCCTGTTCTGGAGTAGGTTCTGTGGCGTTGGGCGGCCCGAGGCATCGCGGGAGCAGAGAGAGACACGGATACTCGCTTGCCGGGGGAGAACGCGCCTTTTATTGGTAATCCTGAAAAGGAATACATCAGGCACCCAACCAGCACCGAACCAAATACATACAGGACACACAAGGTTGTCATGCATGCGACAATACTGGAATATAACCATTAACGTTAAACAATGACAAGGATTAATTACAGCTGCATGCAAGGTATGCTGGAACATGCACCCCTCCGGGGCTACCTTTGTGCTCGATCAAGAATGACATGGGAGAGACTCTGCTGGTGGTTTGACGTCTGTCGTAAAATGGATGTTAAGGTCACGTTGCGGGTGGATTTTCCTATTGTCCACGGAGATGGTGCTGTTTGGGTTGCTGCCATCGATCTGGTCGGCTGTGAGGTCGGTTTGGGACATCTCCGCAGCCCGGCAGAAGGCAACCCTATTCCAGATCAGTAGGTAGGCCTTACGCAGCTTTCGGATCTTGAAAGCGTACACGACAGGGTTGACGGCGGAGTTGGCGTGAGACAGCAGGATCCCCGCGTGTATGAGCCAGGAGTAAGGGGACCCTCCGAAAAGGGTCACGCAGTTCATGATGTGCAGAGGGAGCCAGCTGATGGCAAACAGGGTCAGAACCAGTGCCAGTGACTTGGCCAGCTTCTGCTCCTTCATGTAGAAGGTCTGGGACTCCTTATGCCGCAGGTGCTTCCTAATGTTGTAGAACACCAGCATGTAGAGGATGATCATGAGAAGCAGGGGCATCAGAATGCAGACGAAGAAGTTGAAATACACCATATAATCCATGGACATGACTGCCACGAACGTGCAATTGATGGTGGAGTTGGGGGGGTCGGGTCTGCCCCCTTTGTTATTCCATCCCAGGAGTGGAGTAAAGCCAATCAGACAAGCCAAGACCCAGGACGCGGTGACGGCAGCCCAAGTGCGTGACTGGGTAGCAAACCTCTTGTACCTGCAAAAGATTTTTTTGATTTATTTTACTTATGCCCCCAGGATTTGTGGGTGCTGGAATTTGAAATCTGCATGAATATGATGTTTGGGGGAACAATTTTTGTGTGCAAGTGAAAATCATGTTTAGATTTATATATTATATGTAATGTCATTTTTCTTCACACAGATAAAATCTTTATAGAAACAGGTGAAATTTTAGGCTGAAAAACCACTACTACTACTACTACTACTACTACTACTACTACTACTACTAATAATAATAATAATAATTGTTAGTATTAGTAATAACAACCATATTAATAATAATAACAACAATGGTGATCATAATCATAATAAAGCATATTGTTATTGTTATTATTGTTATTATGATCAACATTGGTATATTAGATTTTATTTTCAAAATTTTATTTATTTATATGATTTAAATTATTATGGAAACATCTTTAAACTGCTTATGCATCAAATCAATACTGAACAAGCAAACAAAAAAAATAGGTCAAAGTGAGTGAACAGTTATTTGATTGAGGCTCTAACTGCTGACTTTGACATCGTTCCCTTCGACATGAATGTGATACAACACTTATGAAACGTGTGATCTGAAGCTGCTGAGGTCAAATCAACTACAGTGCATTCATTTTACATTGAGTTTATGCAGCATTCTCACAAAGTGACTACGGTATAATATAGGAGTAAGCAGAAATATTTATTGAAAGACTCCTGTTAAGGTTATATTTCCGTTTTTATGCAAAGTGGTGCAACGTTTGAGAAAGCAGGATTAGCCCGTTATTGGAAAAACATAAGGGTTAAGGGTCCTGCCCCAAACCGGCTATAGATATGTAGATAATATACAGATCGTAGGCAACAGGTGGCCGCAGAGATTTACTGGTACCAGGACCTGGAGGCCACTGCTCACCTGAAGGCAATCTGCACACGCAGGTACCGGTCCACGGCGATAGCCAGCAGGGCCAGGACGGAGCTCTGGGTCAGAACCAGCACCAGGCAGGAGATGAACAGGCATCCATCGAAGGAGATCTGCAGGCCGTCGTCCAGCACCAAGGCCATGGGGATGGCGACGGCTCCCACTAGGAAATCCGCCGCCGCCAGCGACACCACAAAGCAGAAGGTGGGCTGCTGCAGGGAGCGGGTCAGCTTCAAGCCCCAGATCACCAGCACGTTGCCCACGCAGCAGAGAAGCGCCACCAGCAGCTCCAGACTGGTGTACAGCACTTCCATTCTGGGACGGAGACGCAGGAGCCGGGCGGCTCGTACGCAGCAGTGCAGGAAGTGGCCCCCGGACAAACTTGTCTCCGCTGGAGAAAAGGTGACGAGAGATCGTTTCCTCAGTGCAGCAGCCCTTCTGCAAGAGGAACAAGAAGAATCACCCTCCGTCAGCGGCTTCTGCAGAATGGTGCCGTTCTCCGTACCATCAATCACATGTGCAGCCTGGCCTGTAGTTTCTTATGTGGGCTGGAGATAACCATCTGCGACTTATCTCTACAGGGTGGGGGGCAGAAAACATCTGCCGGTGTAGGGCTACAAAAAAAAAAACCCTTACACAGTGCACTGAGAAAGTACTCACTGAGATCTCCAAACTTTCGATAATACATAGTTTTTAAATGATTGTTCCATTCACTGAAGGAAAAACATTCACGCATGTAACCATGTCACTCAACCAATGACCCAAATATAAATGACAATGGGTTAAACTACACTACACACCCTAGCTTGATTGCTGCCAGCCCTATTGAATCCTATTGTCCCCCCCAAACACCTGTCCCCTCCCCTGTGACTGTGGCATAAGAATTTCACTGTGTTCCTCTGAATGCACATGAAAGTAAGTCTTGAAATTTGGTCTAAACAGAAATTGAAAACGGCACGATTCCTGAAATGAGGACTGGCCTGTTCAGATGGAACGCTGCAACTGGAGCTGATATGCGTCCATTTGCCGTTGCATTTTGCATGTCCTGAGGATCATTAACCAGCAGCCTGGGGCTGCGTTTTGCATGCAGCGTGCCTGCAAGATTGTTTCTGAGTGCATTGTATGGGGCCATCCTGCCAAAGATGGGACAGGTAACACTAGGATATACATGTATATATAAAACAGGACTTTATGGTAAAGTTTGTCCTACAAAATCACTTAAACCCTCTGGAGCTTCACTAGTCTCCTGGGCTGATGATTAATTAACACAACCCTTGAAGGGGGAAGTGTCATGGTGTGCGACAAATTCGTATAACAAGTGTTTCTCTCGTGACTATCTGTTATTCAGTTTACAGAATGCATTTTTCATGAGATCTTGGTGTTCGCAAATGGTGGAAACCCTTTCCTCCTCTGCCCTGGAATCATAATATTGAACCCAAAGGCTATACACTACACATTCTTGTTCATTCACCATCATTGCCCATTTGTACAGCTATATTTTTAACTTATCTCCACGCCTCAACACGTCATGTTTAATATGTCTTACATATTTATATTATTTTTCTTGCACATGACCACGTGATAGGAATTTCTCGTAGTGTGTGACCTCATCCATCAGTAAGCTGAAGATGACAATACAGATACTATGACTCTGACTAGAACTGGATACTCTAACCTAAGATGGGTACCAATGGTACAATTTGAGAGCTTGGGAAATGAACAAGGAACCCATCCGGCAGTCATCTGAATCTGCCAGCCATCTGCAGCGTGTGGCTCAGTGGGCGGAGCCTGTGTGCTTGTAATCAGATGGTTACCAGTTCCAACCCAGCCTCAGCGCATCTGCGGGTCCTTGAGCAAGGCCCTTAACCCCCAGCTCCCTGGGCGCCACTATCGGTGGCTGCCCTTTGCAGGACAACTTATTCTACAAATGCAAAACGAGGGAGGTGTAAAGCCAATTCCCCCACAGGGATTAATGAAGTGTTCAATATTATTATCGTGGTACTATCAACTTCCAAGCAACCGTCCGTCGTCCAAAATCCAGTTTTTATTGATATGTCTGCATTTAGTTAGGAGATTTAGTAACACTTTACTTGAGGGGGCACGAGTAACTTTGTAACTTAGTTACTACTCAAGTACAAGTCATGAACCAATACAGTCACTACATGGAATACACAACTGATTAATGATGAATGAAGATGTGATCAGCACGTATCTAATGGTTTCTGGTTAATTAAAACATTAAATAACAGTGTACTACTGCATTATTTTTGCCGCCTCAAGTAAATCTTTACCGGTTTTGCATGATGTTCGAAGAAACCGAGTGAAGTAGTCAAATTATCATAAGAAAAAAGGCAACCATGTTTTTCTTATAAAAAATGTATTAAAAACATTCCCAGGAAACAGTGGGACATCAACAAACATCGGTGTACTGTGTGAAAACAAGAAAAAGGAATATTACAAAAGCTGTACATTTTCTTCATGTGAAATGCAATACTTCCGACATAAACAAAAGGTCTACTTATAAAGTAGTTCTGAAGTGACAATCCTGAGATTTATAGATATTCTCCAAGGCACCTCACATCCCGCCCTGTCTGTCTGCTGGGCCAGAGGTTGATTTATGAATTTGTGTGTCAGGGCTACCCCTGCCCGTTCTGTGATGGAAATTTTTTTTTGCTTTCGATCAACGCTCTGCAAGGGTGCAAAGGGTGCAGCTTCACAGGCTTACTGACACATGGATACAGTATTTCAGGGCAATGCTATTTTCCCGTTGTGATTCCTCATCTGCCCTAAGCCATCACGGCCTTATTCCCGTCCATGCGGAGTCCCCTGAGGGTGTCCTCGGTGAACTTGTAGGTGAGCTTCCTCTTGACTTTGCAGATCTCCCCTGTACGGGAGTAGTTGCGGAGCGCACGCGCCATCTTCTGGTAGGTCATGGTCTTGCGGTTGCCTTTGCGCCGGCCCCACATCTCGGCCAGGCGCTCCTTGTTCTGGGAGGAGAACTGGAAGGTTCCGCTGCCCGACTGGACCCACCAGATGCAGCTGCGCATCTCTGGGTTCTGCAGCATCTCGTAGAGGAACTGGAAGAGGCGTTCTTTCTTCCGACCTGCAGGGAAGAGGAGCCAGATTTAAGAATGAGAGGCACCTGAGACAACAGCAAAAAGGTCGATCAACAGTATAAATTCCACTGGCAGTGTTTACCACCATTCAAACTGTGTATTTGTGTGCCCCCTAGTGATTGCAGGCAGTTACTGCTCCAAATATCTAATAAATTTTTTGCTTATTTAGGAAGACCTGAAGCAGCATGTTTTGCTAACCAGCTAGCTAGCCACGACCTTCAGACACACAGAAGCATGAAACCAAATAGCTCAGCTTGCATTTACCATAGCGGGCCGTTGGACATACCCGTGATGGATGTAATGGGGGGAGCATTGCAAGTCTTCTTCCCTCGTCTCTCCACTTCGGGTGACGGGGGGTAGTCATGGCAACCGGAGCTGGTGGACTGGGAGTCGGAGTCGCTGCCGGGATTGGCATCGTAGACGAACTGGCACTGGCCCTGCGGATCATCAACGCTGAAGACTCGTTTCCCAGCCGAAATAAAACCAGTGCTACATTTTCAGCATTTTCAACCTGGTTTAACTTTTTTGAACAAGAGTAGCTTCTGGAAGGTTTTACAAATTTGGGTTTCAGTTTAAGGGGTGTTGTGTGGCTGAGTGTTTTAAGCTGCTCTGGTTCTCATCGGAAAGTAGCTGGTTCAAATCCCAATGTTGACAGATTGATTTCACCACTGGGCCCTTGATGTGGGCTCTTGTACCTTAATAGATCCTGTCTGAGCCCGTTTTCTCAAGAAAGGTATGTCAATTTGGATTAAAGCTTCTACTGGACAAGCAAAATGGCAATATCGTCTGAATTGTAATGAGAATCAGGTTCAGGTAAATAATCCAGTGACGGAAAGGCTTACCGGCTGAGAGGCAGAGGCTCGAAGCCAGTGAGCGGACCCTTCCCAGGCATCACTCTTATCAGGAACCGGGGGGTGATAGTGCCACTCGTAGGCAAAGCACCCCAACCAGCTGTTCTCTGCATACAAGGCGAAGTGTTACAACGTCAGCAGTGAGACCTGTGAGGTCATCCCCTACTGCATTATGGGTATTCCAAAGAGGATTGCATTTCTCTCAAGATATTTATATGCAATGCAAATCTAACAGCTTGTTGTACTTGTTTGCAATCCACTGGTTATATTCATGAGCCTTGGGGAAAAAGGAAGAACTTCTTCAGGTTAACATATACAGTGGTGATATACAGTGATTCTTTACAACAGTCACAAATGTCTTGGTTTCATAACAAAAGTCCATTAACAAGCGATATTTAACATACGAAACCAGCCAATGGATTGGACAGGCCAAGATGCCTACAAAGAGCGTGATAGTGTCGCATCACATGACCTGGCCACTTGACCTAAACACAGTAGAGATGGTTTTGGAATTTGACCAGAAAGTGAAGGAAAAGTGGCCAATGAGAGCTCAGCATTTAAATGGGACCTCCTACAGGACAGCGGGAAAAGCATTGCAGGAGGCCAACTCATGGAACTGGCAGGGAGGAGACAGTAGGGTCAGCAACTGGATTTATTATGCTTTTTTGTTTTATTGTAGAGAATGGTTCTAATAAACCTTTCATTCACTTCTTGCCATTTTGCTATTAATTGTAATTGTACTCATTGGCTTCCAAAGGTAACTTTTTAACTGAGAACGGTTCTTTTTGAACTATAACTTGGGTTTCAATATATTACTACTTTAAATGAAAGTTTCAGTTAAACCTACAACCTACTGCTTGCTTTATTTATTAAAATATGTGTATTTTTGCTGCATTGACTGAGCATCCCAAGACTTCCTGTGAGCACCGTATGCCGGACGGGGCGATGATGTCACACTCTCTGGGTTGAGGGTTCGATGTCCACAGGCTACATGTGTGTGTTTTTTTCCTGGATCCCAGAATCATGCAGTTAAATGGGCTATTGTCTCTAAATCGCCCTCAATGTCTGACCGTGTGCCCTGCAATGGGCATCCTGTCCCCTGCCTTGTGCCTCTCGCTTCCTGAGATAAGCTCCATCTGCACCATCACTTGTTGCAAAGGCTCCCAAAATTGCCCACACCTCCTTAAGCAGGACGCTGGGTGTGGAACTATGGCCTCCCGTCCGGAGCTTGTTTTCCTCACCTACAATGCTGGGTTCCTCCTTCTCCCCGCACTGGACGCTGGCGCCTTGCTGAACTTCCGCCGAGTGCTCCTGGAGGTACTCCTCAATCACGTCCAGATCCACCTCAGCCTGGGGGCAGTTCCCCCAGGTGCGGGAACCGAAGTCCTGGAGGTACCGCACCTGGAAGGAGCATGGCAACCCTTCAGAGGTCTACGTTTCTGTGCCCCGCCGTGTGGTGGTACCAGCTGACCTCCACATTTATGCAGGATGGGATCATTTTTCCATTTGACAATTATATTTAAATATTAACAAGAAACACATAAAGCAAGACTCCAGTGTGGGCAGGTGCCTCTATGTAAATATAACTTTTCCTAGAGCTTGTTTAGAAAGTAACCCATGAGATTTTCATACAGGCATTTGCATCGGTATTACGGTAACATAGCTATCTGTCCTTATTTGACCACGCTTTGCATGACGGACCCAGCTCATGAAGCTACGCATTAGTCTCTAGTTGTCCCGGGCGTGTTTTTTGCACGTGAGCTGAAATACGAACCTTTTAAAAGCAACACAATGAAATCAAATATTTGTCAGGCTGCCCAGAATAACTGTTGAGGATCTGATTGGTTTAAGAGAGGACAAAGTGTCTTGGCTACGAAGGGACACATATATCCTTATTAGCAAGGTTAGGATCTGACCCACTGTCAACATTGTCCATACTGCTCTGCAAATAGAAGATGAAGAGAAGTCCTTTAAATAGATCTGAAGTAGTCTCAGAAGAGGAGGGTGTGAAAGATGTGTGAAGGGTGTTTACATCGACGTGCGCAATGTGATAACAGAGCAGGCGTTTGGGCCGCTGCGCCGAGCTCAGGACACCGGCGAAGGCAACTCACTGTCTCCAGCGTGGCCAGCATGGCGAGGAACACGATCTGGAGAAGGTCAGAAGTGAAGGCGCAGCCTCGGCGACGGGGGGACGGGGAAGACACCTACAAGATGGAGCCATTAAATGACACGCGGCGGCACTGTGCTATGAAGACAAGCGGGAAGAAGCGGGGAACACGTCTGGGCCCAAGAAGAGCGAGTAAGCATGAGCAGCTTCGACAAAAGAGACATAGTTAGATTAGAGATAACTGGGGGGGAGAGACAACGTACCTGAGGCTCCTGTGTGGGCCCAGATGAGACGCCACAGATCCAGGTACGAGGACGGAGGTTCGGAGAAGAGGCGGATCCACTGCAGGATGCTGATGGCCACGGTTGGGCAGGAACGCGTACTAATCCACGACAGGAAGCTTGCTTCACACTCTGTTGGTGCTGTCAAGTCCTGCCTTTTATACTCTCCCTACACCGCCCTCCCATCCTTCACACAGAAAAACACAGACAGACACACACACCCCTTTCCCCCCACCTGTATTCCCCACAGGCCATTGCCAACCCCTTATCACGTTTATGCAAAGTCTCTCTTCGGGGTCAGATTATTAAGGAGGCTTATCGCGGTTCGTGCTACAGCCTGTGGGGTTTGTTTACTATGGTTTCCATTGTTCTACCGTGTGACACAGACACTTATTCATTCCACACCCAGAGTCGCGTTATTATTATTGTTTTTTTTTTTTTTTTAATAATTGTTATTATTATTTTATTGTGGACACGCTTCTTGTAATATGATGCAATGCTAGGGGCCGTGTCATAGCCTTACAGAGAGAATGGGGGAACTCCAGCTGATAAAAGAGCTAAATCTGGGTATTAAGAGAGTATTTCTGTGTAAGGGTGTCAGTGTTATGGAAGAAGGGATGTTGGTGGGCGCAGCTACTGAGCCCCAGTGCTGGGAAACTCTGAGCCACTTCACGGTTTATGATGACACATTTATTCTGATGAACAGTCGGTTCTGTGTGCGATGGCACGATCCTGCGCATTACGGAGCCATAAAGATTAATCCGTACGAGAATGTAAACTGATGGGACATCAGTGCAGTAAATTTCAACATGTCACTTGCAGTAGTGCTGTCTTTTTATAGCAACATATAAAGAAATTGCCCATAAGAGTGGGAAAAAAATGTTCACAGAGCAGACTGAGGTAAGTTGAAGTTGAAGTTGAAGTTGAATTTTATTGTTATCCCCTGGGGGGAAATTTGTTTTACAGCCAGCAACACTTAATAGACAGACAACAGAGAACAATTATATAGTAAAAAAAACAATTAAAAGTCACATTGACAACAAGCTAGACTATGTTACATGCATTTATACACATATACAAAATGTGAATTCTCACATTTTTTCTATTATTATAATAATTATTATTGTTATTATTTACAACTTAATGTAAATGTCTATGGACTATGATAAATGATGAAACATGTAAGGAACAAATGTACAAATTTGCAAACTGACATTTGGGTGAAGAAACAATTATGAGTTTTAGCACAAATTGCTGTCACCATCCCATTGCCCAAAGAAGAAAGAGTTCAACGAGTGCTGACAGTCTGCATGCAGGAGGGCTGGGGGCATGTTTTAATTTCACTTCTACATTATCCTCCCCCCAAACACTGAAGGGTCTGTCTGCCCCTCCTGGTACATTAGAAAAAAACCTGGCGCAATCTTCATACTCTACCAACAAAAAAAAAAATTGGTGCAAACAAACAAACAAATAAATAAAGATTTAAACTAAGAAGCAGACACTTCCATACCAAAATATTTTGTGTTCTTATTCACTAAACTTAGTAAGCAAAACTGACGAATGCGAAACAGTCTAAAAATACACTCAGTAAGAAAAAAACGTTAAGCAGCCAGACGGAGTGTTGGAAATGAAATTAATCTGCATGTGGTGAAAGGTCATGTGACTGTATTGCAATGATTATAATATCTGATCAAAAGGACAACAGAGTTGGCGGTATGGGCAGACTGCTGCTCCCATGTCAGTAAGGTGTGGGACCCCCCCCCCCCCGGGCCTGGACTCACCTGAAATCATACCCTATGGATCCCCACATTATGATACCAGGACTAACGCAGGTGTGTGTCGCTGAACACTTCTCGCCAAACGGTCCACTATCAGTCCAGACAGCTGTTTCTGCACTGGTGTTAACGGTAACCTGTGCATGGGACGGTGACCCTGTAGTCTGGTTGATGCCAGTCATCGAGACACGGTGCAGAATGACACAGGGTGCTTTAGAGAGACCAGTACCTGTGTCTGGATGGCAGACGCAGATGTCATTGGGTTCTGTAATACATGGTCTGCAATACAACGATCCTCATTTGGTGTGGTCTGTCCTGGGTGACCAGAACCTTCATGTGTGTGAGTGCCTTCATGTGCTCATTGGTTCCAACATTAGGTGACTGTGACATCTGCATGCCCCACATGCTGGTCAATTGCCCGATTTGACCACCCGGCCTCATGCAAACCCACAATGTGACCCCGATTAAACTATGTCAAGTACTGGTAATGCTGTCTAATGGGTCTACAAGGCGTCCTCTGTGTCTGGTGAGTAGATGTATCTGCTCCTTGCAAATCAAGTCACTTACATACCCATCGCTGGTCTGCACGTGTACCAAATTACATCCAAATTGTACCATTACTTCTGGGTGCTTAACGTTTTTTTTTTGTCACTGAAGGTACCATGAGCGATATGCATGGATTTACGGTAATCACAGTTGGCACTGTCGCCATCTGCCAAGGGCTCGGATCACAACAGCGATTTCCCCTGCTGTCTTCTGCTCATGCGAGAATGAGGTGTCTTGTTTATCAGTTTGATGTCTACTCAGAAGAAAGACATCTTATTCTGTATTCTATGGGATACTCCTAAATACTTGCGATACTTTGTGGCTGTATATTATATATCATGTATATATCAACTGAGGATATATATATCAATTAAATTTTGTATGTACATTATTGTAATACAAACAATTTCAATAACAAACAGGATATTCCACAAGGAACTGGAGGTTGTAAATAATCTACCTGACATCTTACTGCATAATTTAAGGCTGTAGCAATGCCGGGATTATCTTGACAGCATTATGACAGCATCACTGTGTTCAGAGGGGCATTCAATAGTCGCAATAAATTGTACCCGAATTTAATTGTCAAGTGCACCGATAAGAAACATTCAGGATATTCAGCGATGAGATGCTTGCAGTTTTGGATGTGCTTGCATGTGAATTGCACACCTGAAGTTACTGCAGTCATGTCAATTTTTACAGGACCACTTACGAGAATGGTTAAGGGTGGGATGTCAAGGTCTTGGCATAGGATCAAGAGATGATGACATCTTGATGGGTTGCCATGTTTGTTTATGATTCATAAATGTGACAGAGAGGGCCCCAGGGGCTGATTCTGTTGAAAGTGTTAAAGAACAACTTCATTATGTGTGTTTTGTTCCTTCACGCTGTTTCGCTCCCATGTGTTTGCTCTGGAAAGGGGCTCTGGTCCCCTCAACCACATATACAATAGTGACTTTGGGGTCTCCCCACTAAGACGTGGTCAGAAGACCGTAGCTAGCTAGCTGGTTAGCAGAATGTGCTGCTACAACATCACTGAAATAAGGAGGGTGATAATGAAAAATTTCATGTACTGATTGTTTATGGCCAAGTAGGGGGCCAAATCTTCGGGGCCCCACACAGATGCATGGTTTTAGTGGTGGTTGCTGGCTGTTTGACTCAGGGCCCATTAGATGTACACAATCACAGTAAACAGCGTACGGCGGCTTTGAGTTGCAAATAAAAAAAGGCCCCACTGGGGTCAAGTTAAGCCAACTATACTTGGCATAACCAACAGTGCTGGAGAATGAGTTGTGTGAAATCACAATACCTGCGCAAACGCCGCGCAGGTGTTCCAGATAACAGCACACGTTCGCTTTATCGGCAGTAAAAAGCCCACAGAGGAATGTATAAAGGCCAATTGTTAAACTTCAAAGACAAACTGGTGGCCACAAGTACTCACCTCTGTCATGAGCTAAAACGTTTTCTGGCATAACTGCCAGGGGCCAAGCTGGTCATGTGACACATGTGCTTATGTTTCATGGGAACAAACATGCTTGTTTACTGTATATAGAAAGTGAGCGGCAGCTCTACACAATGACCCATGATGCTTTAGGGGAATCACCTTTGCCTCATAGACCTTTGCTTGGGTTGCAATGTAATGGGTCAGCCCTCCATCTGAAAAGCTGCTTTATTTGCCATTTGCACAAGAGCAGGTATATTGGAATACTTTATTTTTCACATACCTCATCTAGCTCTCCATTATCAAGACACACAAACACATGTAGAGGTGAGAGTGAAGCTCTGAGCACAGGACCAGCTGTCCAACCAATATCCTTGGAGCAGTTTTGAGGGGGTTAATATCCTTGCTCAAGAACTCAGCAGAGACCTGACTATTCTGCTGAGGACATGATTCAAACTGGCGACTTTCTTACCACAGGCCCAGAGGCCTGACCCCTCAGCGACTACTTTATTATCACTCCTCAGTGGCCACCTGAATTAAATCTGCCACAGGCATCTACAAAAAACAAAAAACTATCTGAAAAGGTGGCCTTACCCCAAACTCGTTACAGATCATGAGATGACAGAAGCCTGGAGCTTGTGAAACTTGAGGGGCATTTATGACGGCACCTTTAGCAGCGCTGGCATAGTCGTATATGATTGTGCTGTTAGGAGTTGTGGCAGCTGGACCAATATTTCAGAGTGATCACAGCTGATAAGAAAGGCCATCTGGACTGCGTCGGTATATGCTGCCCCACAGTGCAACTCTCAATCAATCCTATTTGTTTGTTCAGAAACACCCTCTCAACCCTTATGTAAAATGGTTTGGGACGCGCACTACCCCCCCAGCAATGGGGTAGATTAGGCTCAGCTGAACTTGCCACTCAGTTTCCTCTCCTGTCAGCCTGGCTGCATCTTGGAAGCATGCAATCCTATGAAAATCCATCTTTTGACACCCTGTAGAAAACGCCTCAAAGAAAATTAACCAAATCCTTCCTTACTTGTCTCTCATTTTGTTTTTGGTTTGTTTTGTCTACGCTTTTTGCTTTGTTTTGTTTCTGTTTTTTCTTTTGCTGCATCTCTGTTTTGTTTCAGCTTTTATATTTGATTTGTTTTGGCTTTGTTTTATTTCTGTTTGTTTTGTCTCTGTTTTCTTTTCTTTTGTTTCATTCCTGATTCATAATTTTTTTTTGTTTTGGCTTTGTTTTTGGTCTTGCTTCTGTTTTTCCTTTGTTTTTATTTTTTCTTTTCTTTTGTTTCTGTTTTTGGTTTATCCTGTTTTGTTTGTTTAGGTTTGTTTCAATTTTCTGTTTTGCATTTTCATTTGTTTTGTTTTGTTTTTTGTTTTGGTTTTAATTTCTATATTTTTTTCTTTTGTATGTCTGTTTTGTTTCTGATTTTGTCTTGTTTTACTTTGCTTTGTTTCATTTTGTTTCTGTTCTGCTTTATTTCATTTTACTTTGGCTTCATGTACACCAGGGGTGGCCAGTCTTATTTGCAAAGGGCCAGTGTGTATGCGGGTTTTCGCTGCAACTCCCTAATTAGATTACTATTTAGACGACTGATTGGCTAAAGAGTCCTTACACCTTGATCTGAACAGCTGACCTACAGGTTATCCCAAAAACCTGCATACACACCGGCCCTTTATTATATAAGATTGGAGACCCCTGATGTATGCTAATGACTACTGGATAAGGATAAAATAAACATTATAAAAAACTAGCAGTACTGATACATTAGATGTATTCTGAACAGCTTCCCCCATGTACATCAGCCAGACATGCTGAGTATGATTGATCTTTGAGGACCTTGAACCAGGAAGGACACGTAGTCTCCCGCCCATATCAATTATCTTATACGACTGATTTAGTTTCAAATGCAGAGGCCAAAAATGCCTCATGCTTAGCTAACAGTTTCAAAGATGGAAAAATATAAAAAATGCCTGTCCAAATCGGCCAAAGTTAGGTTCCTGTCTTTGTCATGGCTAAACATAAAGGTGAACTTTTATATTCAGAAGCCGTTGTTGTGGTTTTTCAGGGCTTAGCGCCAATAACAACAAGCCTTCAAGGCAAACTGCAAAACTGCTCCTTCGTAATTGTGGTATCATTAGAGTGTTTGTGTAAAAAAATGGGCTGGTAAACAAAACATTTATTATATATATGTATAAATATGGCATTATATAAGTTTTCGTTATCGTGTTTAGCCTGGAGGTACGGTGACTCTTTTTTCAAAGATAAGACTGCTTCATTTGCATATAATTATGTTACATCCACAAACAAGCTACTGTTAAGTGAAACGCTATTCATTATTCCGCACATGACAAAGTCCCGATTATCTGGCTTAAATAACTTATTACAGTGTCTGTGAATCCCTCACCGTTGTTAGCTTTTCCAGTAGTGAGGCCCCCTGGAACAGACCGGATAAACTTGTTTGGAAAAACCCTTAAGCAAAGACCCATTGTGGCCGTTGGGATCCTAATTAAGTGCACCTGTGCTCCCTGATAAACGGGACCTGTCAGGGACAAAGCCCAACGTGACACAGGAGGACCTGCAGGAGGTTGGGAAGAGACCTGGAGCCATTGGCTACCTCCTCATCAAAACTTGGGAATTATTAAACCAACCTTGATATTTAATTTGTAATTGTAATGCATCCTTCAGCATAGTAATTACTCCCATGTGCAGAGCCGTAAAACTCCACAATGCTTTCTGCTATGCTAGCAGCAACAGCGACCTCACTGGTAAATGCCTTTGGTTGTTTTCGTGGCTTTTTATAGGCTGGGATCATGGTATTCTTTAGCATATATATGAAGATAAGAGCCATATAAATGTTTCTGTTTTGGTGAAAACATAAGGTGCCTTCATCAAAATCAAAGAGTTTTGTGAATTCATTGATATATTCCAAAGATGCTTTCATCCAAAGTGACATACATTGGTCAGACAGTCCCCTGGAGCACTTATGAGTCAAGGCCCTTGCTCAGGGACCAAATGGTGAAATCACTTATCTGGCACCAGGATTTGAACCAGCAACTTTCTGATGCACAGCAGCCTAAACTGCTGAGGTGCAACGCACCCCTGAATTTCTGACAGAACGCCTCAATGTCAGAAGAGATCCCCTCAGAAAACACCCTTGAAGCCCACTGCCTCTCTCTCAGCATGGAGGGAGGGCTTTCCCCTGGCATTTCTGCCCACTTGCTCCTTCTTCACAATCCTCCTCATACTCCCATCTTCTCATGTCATAGACAGTGACTTTAGTGGCCTCCTGTGAGTGTGTGATTGGTTAAACCGCTGCAGCTGGGGTGTGATGCTTCTTCTGTGCCGTTCATGTAAAAACCTCAAACTTGACAGTGATAGTGGGATACCGTATAGGTGGTCCTGATAAAAAATGTATCAGGTTAAACAAAACGATTAGGGTTAGATCAAAGAGAAGGTTGTGGGTTCAAGTCCCAGGAATGGCTAAACAGTACCGAATTGCATCCAGAAAATGTAAAAAGTTTCAGGGACCATGTATTTGTTTTAAAAGAGAGTCACATGCTTTATTAATAATATATATTCATCAGTCTTCCAGCTGCTTATCCTGGACAGGATCAAGGGGGGTCTGGGGCCTATTCCAGGCAGTGCAGGGCACAATGTGGGAGTATAGCTTGGATAGGATGTCAATCCTAGTAATAAAAAATTACATCAATAAAAAACTTTTAATCTCACTGACTGTGTTCACTTGTGCCGTTTTCTGGATAAAAGAGTACAATTAAAAATGTACCATTTAAAAAAAATCTGTAACACAAAATAACACAAAATGTGCCAAAATGACATGAGATAAGGTGAGATTTACTTTATTGATCCCAGGGGGAAATTCTTGATTTAAGCAAAATTGACGGACGGTCCATTTCATCACATAGCTCTGAAATAACTGTAACCAACCAGAACAGGTACCTCCCATAATCCCCAGGTAAATATTAATAATAATTCTGTCGCACCTTGTCAACGACACAGAGCCCGCATATTCATTTCAGGGCCCCCCACAGACACTATTATCCAGGATATTACTTACAGTTTACACATGGCGAGCACCTGGCTGGTTTTAGTGATGTCGTTCACCCTCGGGTCACCTGAGGGCACAGGTCCCCTGCAGAGCGCTTTAAAGTCCCAGGTAGCACCTGTCACGGCGTAACAATCCAATGTGATCGCCCCATACCAAGACGACGCGCTAGAAAATAAGCCGGCACGGGTCACGTGATGCACTTAGACTGGAGCCCAGGTGTAAAACTTTTACAGTTTGAAGGAATCTCCTCCCCCCACATGGAGCCCGTGTGACAGGCAAATCAGATAAGGCTGGGCAGATGCGATAGGGTATTCCCCCAGTGCCGTGGCAGACAAAGCCATGCTCATCAACGGACTGCAGGAATGGGGAACCGTAGTCCTGATTTCAGGCAGCTCGGGATAATGATTGTTTCATGGTTCAGAGATTACTAGAAACACCACAGAGGCATTTCAGAAATATTCTTCCCGTACCAAGCTGTTCCAAGTCATCTATGATATTATACTACTTGTTGGTCCTAGGGGGCAGTATAGTAGCTTAGCTGGTGCCTAACAATGGACTGGCATCCCATCCAAAGCTGACCCCTGCTTTGGTATAGGAGTGGTGTTCCATGAAGCAGGATTTCTCAGTTAGCTGGGTTAATGTAACATGCATTTCTATAGGTAAAACCCTAATCCCAACTACGACAGCCTTAACCTCTACCCAGCACAACCTTAAGTACCATAAGTAACCAAACAGAGTTGCCCCTTTGGGCAACTGAAAAAATGGACCCCACAACGCCAGCTTTACATCACATTGTGGCAACATCTTGTTACTGCCCACATTCCTGCCCCTCTCGTTCTCTCCCTAGTGTGGCTCTAACGACCCACATCTGTTGCTCATTCGTCTCGACTCTTGTTTCAACTCTCATATGGATCACTCCAGCTGACCCTCATCTACTCCCTCGTTAGTCGTAGATAAGAGTGCCCTCCGGCACTATCATCCCCAGGCTGGTCATTACTGTTGCCCCACTATGTGCTCTTGTGCCTTTCACTGCTGTTAGATCTGTAGTTTCTTTAATAAGTCCATCAGTATTTGGCTATACGCCTGCTCTTGTCTCTGTTGTATTTTTGGATTGTAACACATCTGCTTTCCACAGTGTGAACACAGAGGTACCCATGCGGGATGCAATAGTATTATTTCCTACTGTACTTATGCTCAATTTCCAAACATATCTTTCAAATAAATTACCTCAAGGTACATCCTCTTTGTGTCTAGATCAGTTCACTGTCCTTGGTTCAGACCAAGACCCGTCCCTAGAGTGGATTTTAAATGATGCATTTTGGAATTCAACCACAGCTTCTAGGTGTTATCAACGACGTAGGTTTGGCTTCAACATTTGGCTTCAACATTCAACATTAAAATCAGCCCTGAATCCCCCGCTCCCTTAAACACACATGTTACTCCCACAATACTGGTAAGGACACGTTCCCAACTGTTCATACACAAATCTACTGCCTTGGGTGTTACTGAATTCCAAATTCTAAATACTGTTTTGAAGCATTTTATATTTCAATTTATTTTTGATTTTAAATCACACTTGACAGATAACTGCCACTTTCTTCTCTACTGTACTGTGAAATTTTACTGGCCTTGTGTTCTGTTCTGTTCCTCTTTACATAGGCTGAATGGGGAGGGAAGAGGATGCATATGTTTTTATGGATTACAGGGCTGCCTGGAGCGTATTCCATTGGTCGGACGTTACGAGACGGGGGGCACCCTGTGCAAGATGTCAATCCACACAATGACTGCATGTTTTTGGACTGTGAGGAAAAAACTGTACAATATGTGAAACAGGGACAGGACTTGAACCCGCAACCCCGCAGGAACCAAGTGCTCCTGCTGCCCTAATCCATCCATCCATCCATCGACTTTCCATACCCGCTTGACCTTTGCAGGGTTGCAAGGGTCTGGAGCAGAATCTCATGGGCTCCAATGCAGGGAATAACCCAGATCTTAAAAAAGAAAAGACATTAAAACCTGTAATGGTGGTTTGTCTATGGGTGAGTTAGATCACTGTGCCTGAAATCGGAAAGGTCACTTGTTCAGTGAGCAGAGCAATTTCATTGTTAGAACCCTGAGCCCCAACTGTACTAGGGACCAGCTGACCCAGTGTCCTTAAAAATGTTTGACAATTGGCATAGAATTGTCTGCTGAATATATAAAATGTAAACCATACAGTAGGACTGTGAAAATAAGATGAATCCATCAGGTTTTGCAGAGTGTGATCAGTGACACACTTTACAGCACAGGGTTACACAACAATACCAGAATAAACAATGAGTTCCTTTGGGGTCTGTTTCCTCCCACAACCTAAACACGCAGTTTTGAAAAGGTCACACATTAAATGAAGTGGTTAAGATGTGAGGAATCAAGTGAAATGTTAAAGCCAGGAATAAGTCCCCTACTGTGATTTTGCCCTCGAGATTCAGGTGCACAGTTTCTTGTGTTTGTTTTCATATTTGTTTTGTTTGTTTCTGTGTTTTTTTTTTCTAATAATGAATCAGTTGTACACTGTTGTACACAGTAATACCTACCAGAATTTTAATAAAGGCAAACACCCTCTTTTTAAATATGGTTATCCTTTGGTGGGTCCTGCTTCTGGAGTGTAATTGCAAATTTATTTAAGGGTGCTGGGTTTATGAAGTAGTTCTTAGGAGAGCTGAGCTGTTATTCTGTAATTCCATGTGACATGAAGAGAACGCGACCAGGACCAGTGTAAGGAAGATGGAGAGATGAATGTATGTATGGAGGGATGAAGAGAACATTTTCCAGAATGCTGTAAACTAGGTAATGATTCTGTTAGTCTGAGATGGGCTGGCCCCCTGTCCAGGGTTGTTCCCTGCCCCGTGCCCGTTGCTTCCGGGATCGACTCCGGACCCCCCCGCGACCCAGTAGGATAAGCGGTTTGGAAAATGGATGGATGGATGGATTCTGTTATTCTTCAGTCAGCCAGTGTTTTTCAAAACTTCTGTTACAAACTTCACTACAGCATAACTACAAGTCATTAGCCTGCATCACTTCCTGCCTGCACTGGCTGCAGCAGAACACCAATGATTCTGGCCCCATGATGATATTCTCCCTGTGGTCTTGTCACCCAGTAATATATGCTCCATAAAAAAGTCACTTCACAGGGTGGATCCAGATAAAGCCACTTGAGGAAATCCCACCAGTTCACCTCCAATCCCACGGGATCAGCCAGCTGTAATATATTTTCCCAGAAAGTATAGATAAGAGACACCAGTTCCACAGAACAAAAACAGCTTTGTTATTCATTGACATGAGCAGCCATGGGCACCTGTCGCTTCATCACCCCCCCCCCCCCAGTGGTCTCCCTCCTTCTTTCCAGTAAATTCCAGTATGGAATATTTTTCCAAATACACGTACAGAACTCAAGAATCAGAATAATTATTTTCTGCCTGTCAGGATCTGTCCCTGCCTTGTCCTGTATTTTCTAATTTTCCCAATTTGGCCAGCAGGTGTTGCTGGATATCGTGTTCCCTATGTCTTGTAGTCTCTTAGATTATTGTATGATCTTCTGCTCCCTGGGATGCCATGTGGCTGAATGGGTCTATAGTACTGAAAAGGGACCAAGCCTCTCCCACAGTCATGCATTCGTGGTTGGCAGAAGGCCAGCCTAAACTCTGGATATTTTGAGTTTTTTCACTCTTTGGTTCTTTGGCCATTGTCTTTGATTTGTATCTCTTTTGGTCATTCTTGCCTGTGTCTATTTGGTTTTGTAGTAATGTTTTGTTTCACTTGTGTTCCTAGAGTTAAACACCTTAGTCCTTGGTAGTCCTTGGTAATTACCCTCACCTGTTCCTGTAGTAAATGAGTTATAACCATCTGACAGTGTATGGTATGTGTAATATAATCAGTATTGGGCAAGTTACTTAAAAACTGTAACTACTTAATGTCATTTCAAAGTAATTCATTACATTACAGTATTACTGTATTTAAAAATGTAAGGCATTACACTACTATTCCATTACTTGTTTCTTATGAGTAATTGTTGCTCATGACGCTCAATTATCTTATTACACAGCCAGTGGAAGGTGATGTGGTATCTAACTGAGGCCTATGTTAAAAACAGTAGAATATAATAGCCACAGTGATGGGTCACGCTGCAATACAAAGAACAATCATCGCAAGAACAGACAAAAGGTCAAAGTCTGGCAAATTGTGGCAGAAATACTGAAACTTCAGGCTTATTCATATTAACATTAATTGAACTGTATTGTATTGTATTGTATTGTAATGTCTAAAGATATGACAGAAAACAAAATTACCATTTCTATGCCTTTATTGTTTTTAAGTTAACAGCATTAAGCATAGTTTATGCTTCATGAAAAAAAAGATTAGCCCAAAGGGATATGACTCCTTCATTTCAGAAACTTAAAAAAAACTGAACTTATTACCACAAATTAGCCTACAATAAAACTGGCCTGAGGGAAAAAAAAACACAAGCCTTTTAAATCACAGCGAGACAATGAGTATTGGTTATAAGAGGCTACCCACTCGCATTTCAAAAAATACATTAGAAATAACAAAATCAAAGTGCTTTCAATCATACTCAAGTGCTTAAGCCTATTGGCCCTCGAAGGAAATACAGCTCAATCATTTTAGTCTGACTTCCGATCAGAAAAAAAACTCAGCTATGCAGGACAAAAATGTTAACAGACTTGTCACTACCAAAATACAAACAGAGGCAGCATATGGTCAAACAAGGCCGGTAAAATTGACTTATATAGTGTGTGTGTGTGTTTAAGGATGGTGGGCAGCCAGCCTATTTCACCACCTACTTGACTGAAACATCTGTTAAAGTGCATCAGAAGAAGGCGCTGAAAGTGCCCATCACTAAGACGGTTGCGTTTTGTCATGCCCTGATCGTCCGCTCCTCCCGTGTGACACGCTCCCTCATTAACGCCATGTGCATTCCCCGTGTTCATCAGCTGTTTCCTGTTACCATCATTAGTTCCGTGTATTTAGTCCACGATTCAGTTTGTTTCCCCAGTCCCGTCATTGTAATGTCAGCCTGTGTTTTGCCTACTCCTTGCGTTGCCGCTTCTATTAAAGCCCGTGTTTGCCCCCGACTCTTGGCTTCCTGCGCCTTTCCTACGCTCCGAGTGTAACACGTTTTGGGGTGAGCACAAGACTGCCAAGAATAAAAGGACTTTCTACTGGAACATGCAATATTTTTTAATTCTTGGAGACAGATGAAGACTTTCCATCACTGGGGCAGAATTCAAGTAAGATGTTTCCACTGACATGGGTGCATCAGCTGAGACATTCACCTTGTCATCGACAGCAGCAAGTTGAGGGGGATCTGGCATCAGGACTGCAGGTTGCGGCACTTCGTTATAGGGAGGAGAGTGATGTGGTCTCTTCTGGTTTCCTCTTTTGCCCAGCGCAGCTTAAACTTGGGCAGTGAGATAGAAGCCAGTAGTGCAGCCTTGGAATCAATTGTTACAGCAAATTGAGTTATAGACCATTTTTTGTGTCCCTAAATTTTTGGCCATAAGAACCTCTAGTGTTGGTTGAGGCGTCCCATTAAAAACAAGTCTCCCCTCCCTGTAGGATGTCCAGTGCAACTATGAAAGGCTTCATAATGGCACAGTATTCCTTAAGAAACTGGTATTCCCTGTTGTTCATGCATTTAATCTGAAACTGCGTGCAGAGATTAGTGTCAGTGAGAGGCATTGCTGTGATTCTTGCATAGCCATCATAAAATGAGTTCCACCGTGTCACTGTGGGGACAATCAACTTTTTATCACTAACCTCTTCTTTCAGCTGCAACTGTGGAGTGGCTGGACTTTTCCACAGTGCAGAACATCTGACAGTAGCACTACGGTAGACCACTCTTGATTCTGGATTGGTTGCAAGCCATTTATCAACCTCAAGGATATATTTTTATACTTATTACCCCACCCCCACTCCTTGTTCCTAAAGTGCAAGGTGAGAATGGGACATTACATTTAATGGTAGTTTTCGTAATGTTTGCCAAATTAAGCTTGTTTTGTGGATAAAGAATAACAATGGATTTTGCTGGACACTTTTGAGAGGTTGATGCATTCTACAAAAGTAAATAAAATAGAAGACTTATGTTGCCTGACAGCCTTTATGACATTATACAATATTATTTTGATTG
>JAABNY020000037.1:13212426-13233203 GCA_015164015.2 Brevimyrus niger
CCGAGCCCCAAATCCCCTGTGGGACAGGAACATTTCGCCGGCATTCCCTTTCCTTCTTTTCCAGCGGTGCCATTTTCCATTTTACATATCTACATAATTTGGGGGGGGGGGCTATGCTATCTTGGAAATGAACTTGAAAAGGAGCACGCTTTCTCAATCAGCCCCCCACCCTGAGGACGAGCCAATCCTGAGTGTGTTAGCTAGTGTGAACCATATTTCATACTGCAAGACACATCACATTCAGGGTGTTGGTGGTTTGGGGTGGGGGGGGCAACAGCACCACCCAGCAGAAGACATGGGGCTGTATTGTGCTGGAAAGTTCTTTTCTTGTCCCCCATGAAGTCACCCTTTCCACGTGGCGGTCTGGAAAACTCAGAAAGGCTGAGGCCCACAATGACGGGGAGGACAGCGAGCCTTTGTCTGCTTTTTGGGTGGTCTTGCCCAAATAAAATCTCCAATATGTCTTATGCAGGCACTTGGGAAAGACGGCCAAACCTTGAAGGACCCCCCCCCCCCCCCCTTGGCCATTGTTCCACGTCTGTGAGCCATCGCCTTTGTCCTCCGTCTGTCTGCTGGCCTGAGACAGTGAGTCAGCGGAGACCCGGGCAGCCACGTCACCCTTTGTGTCTTTAAGATCGCTGTCCGCCGGACAGAGTCCGCTGCTCGGATTGGGTGGGGGTGTGGTGTGCTGGGGTGGGGCGCGGCCGCCACTTTGATCTCGCCTTTTCAAGGGGAGCCTTTTCATCCGAGCTGCGTCGCCACGCCGAGCCTGGGAAGCCAGTTCCCCCGGGAGCCAATGGCTGCAGAGCCAGTTCCCCCGGGAGCCAATGGCTGCAGAGCAGTTGCCCTGGCGATGCAGTGCAGCTCACGCACTCAGGCTGACCTTTGTTGCTGAGTGCAGCCCATCCCAATTCCCCCCTGAGGAAGAAAAAAAAAAAACACTTTTTCGTCTCTGTTTCAGGCCTAAACTGTTCCGTCTACACCTACATTACTCA
Organism: Brevimyrus niger; assembly: GCA_015164015.2. NCBI lineage: Eukaryota > Metazoa > Chordata > Actinopteri > Osteoglossiformes > Mormyridae > Brevimyrus > Brevimyrus niger. The sequence continues at coordinate 13,213,422 of JAABNY020000037.1, forward strand.
GTGTGACCCGTACTGTCCCCAGGCCCAACGAGAAGCCAGACACGCTCCTTCAAATTCAGCTCAACGGTCTCTGGAGGCAAAGCACTAAAAGCAGCCAAGGCAGCAGTGGAGAGAAGGTTGAGGTCCAGACTGCTGTCCGTGATGGACAATAAAGACCACCCCCTCAACACAGATATCACAGAAATACAGCGTTGGGTACTTCAGGTCCAGGGAGTGCAAATCCAGACCAAAATTTTGTTTCAACCAACCACTTGAGCATAAGGAGTCACAGCCACAGAGTACTGGTTGGTTGAAACAAAGTCCCGGTCTGGACTTTTACTCCTTGGACCTGAATTACCCAACTCTACAGAAATGTCGTGTTTCCCCAAATGCAAAACTGAGTGGGACAGTTGCTCCTTCCTGCCCACTGGCATGTGAATGTGCATCACTGCCTGTCCTTATGGCACCTGTATCCTGAATGGACACGTGTCATTTGCACAACAGCCATTTGGCACTATTTTCACCATAGCGGTACATAGTTTTGCACAGTTCTCTTATTTATTCTTGATTACCTTTGTATATATTTTCTGATTTTACTGATCTTTGTTTTCCCGGTGTAGATAATCTTATTTCAGACTTTCTTGATAATCCCTTACCTTGAGTTTGACGCTTCACATCTCATAACACTTTTTAACTGTATTTTTACGCATGTTATCCTCTGTTGTGTTTATTTCTGTTGTATTTCTTTCTATGCTACGGGACAAAGACATTTTATTCATTTTATTCTTATCTTATTTTTTCTGGGCCCACACTGTCAGAGGAAGTTCCAGGGAACCCATTAGCCAGCACGGATCCGAAGCTTCCGGTTCTAAGAACGTTTTAGATGCCCACATAACCGGCAGAAAGGGACCAATCTAATCCAGACGCAAGAGAACAGTTTGCTTCCAGAAGGATCCGATGTGTCACTTTTTTGGGTTGGTTGGCAACGTTCGGCCCTCAGAGACCAGGACTCGTGCTGGAATGCTAATTTTTAATGAATGAGACGCACTCTGGCCTAACGATGTCGGAAGCCAGCTTCACACAGTGTCTGTTCAGGGCGAGTGTGACCACACCTGCTTTCTGTTTTGTATTAATAAAATTTCCTGCCAGTGTAAAGAAAATATGAAGGGTGGCTGCATGCATTTTACATAAGGAGCTGTGCTGTAACTGCCTCTTTTCATTTAACAAAACACAGAATTACACAATAAGTTGTGTTACAATGAAATAGCTCAAATTCAAAATTAAATGCATATAAATTAAGGTTTTATGATGGTAAAAGTATTGGTACAAATAACGTTAAAGTAATGTAAACGCAAGTTAATGGCAACATGATAAATTACTGAACAAGTAATGCCTGTAAAATCGGAAATGCTTATAAATACCTATTTTAAATTTATATTTTGCAATAACTTATTTATTTGAAATGAAACTGATGCCTACTTAGATCCAGTTACGACTAAATAAATGACAAACTAACATGTCCGGCTCATGGACAGCATAACCAACATGAAGTCAGTCATTTTATTTTGGACAAATATACCATATCATGTAAAGTCATCGGTTGTAGAAAAAAATCTACGTTTGAGGCCTGTGTTTTAATCTTAAGCAAGCTAAGAAACCAAACTAGAGTTACATGTCAAAAGAGCTGATTGTCTATTTTACCATAAAATGTCAATTTTACAACCTTTATTCAGATTCACTCTCAACAGTCTCCAATCGTATGATAGTGAGTCAAGAAAAAAACCTCCAAGTTAACGTAAACTACTAGTTAATGTAGTCTAACTAGATTTTTCTTAATTTACTTTTTACAGTGTATACAATGTTAACGTATTTATATATTTTCGGAAACTTGTTTTCCCATCTGACAGGCCAGGGGGGCGGGGTTGAGGTGATCTCAGGGTGGGCTAAGCTGGGCCTGCCTTCTCTTATCCAAGAACGTCTGCGTAGGGACCTTCTTGTTGCCAACAAGATTCACCCGCTCTACCCAAGGTACCTTTTCATGTTATGAACTGGTCGGTCAGAGGGTCTCGTTCGCTAAACCCTACATGTCAGCCATGAGTTTTCTGTGCCCGTCCACTACTCCCCGTACCGGAAAACCCCTTGCTCTGCTACCCCACCGCCCCCTCGGGAGACGATACCCTTGGCGGCCTCCCATGTCGCATAATGGCTGGACGGGCGGCGACTTCTCCTGTAAAGCTGTGTGAGCGTTATGTGAGTGTCAGACGTGTGAAAGGAATCACCATAGAAAAGTCTGAAACAAGATAATCTTCACAGAGAAAACAAAATATAATAATACAAAAAATAATTTAATTGTAGTGACCCATGCCCAAAGCATGCATGTAATGGGGTCCCAGAGGTTTGGGGGACCCCTGCTGACCAAAAACAGTCACGACACTTAATTTTGAATAAACCCTTTAAAAAAATTACTATTACTTTTAATTTTAAAAAATCATCTTAGGTGGCGGTTGACAAACTCTTGCTGCAATTTTCTTTAGCTTTCCCACCTGAACTTAATCTGAAAATCATAATAATAATTAACGAAAAAATAATCACTTTTATGACGTAACCCGGACAATTATGTTATATTAATTTGCCTGTATCAAAAGTCTGCTACTGCCATTAATGAACCGTCAAAATTATATTTTAATCTTTATCTGAAGTTTCTTCCTTGAAACCACTGTTGACAGGCATTGAGTGTGATTTACAGTAATATCACATTCCCATAACTCTAAAATACAGTTCAAATAAAAAACTTTACCTCATATTCCAGTTTGCATCAGATGCAAGTAATGTGAGTTGCAGAAAAGCCCCGTATCGCTGATTTTAATCTGGTTTTAGACAGTAATAAAATCCAACTTCCCTTTCTTTGTGGAACCACATCTAAGCGTGTCAACAAGTATATTTGTGTCAGCTACTCTAAATATTAGTAGTTACACAAAAATAACAAATCTTAACTATATTCATAACTTTGCAGATTATGTCAATAAGTTTTGTGTACATATGAACTGTAAACCTGTAAAATGTAAAATCTTATATTTCTCTAAATATCTAAATATCCTCAAAAGAATTGCAGCCTTGCGTTTATAGACGTATTCAGAGACCTACGTGCATTTGAACATTTTCAGCCGGGATTGTACCCTAACCACAGCAAAGGGACCGTCTCAACCCGAGCTGTAAGTGATGCATTATTATCCTCTAACACAGGAAATTCTGCAATAATTATGCTTTGAGACTTAAGTGCCGCCTTTGATGGCACTGCCTGTGCCCTCTGTCTATACGCCAGCCTGCTTGGACTTGCCCTTATATGGCTCCTCTTTTATTTAGCAAATCATTTTCTGTAGGTACAGAAACCAAATGGCTCCATGTTGTCAATATCTCCAAGTAAGTTTCTGCGGGTTCTGGTAACGAGGCAAACAGAGGTCTTTGTCTAAAATACTGATTATCCACACTTAAAATCACACAGATATTTTCACTCCGTGCTGGTGATCAATTAACACTCCTGAACTGGTTACACTTAGTGAAAGGAATAACAACGTGAATAACTAGGGTGGTTTCCTATTTAAGTAATCTGAATAAGCCTGGAAATTACATGTCTTCTATAACTTAAATACTCTCGTTGATTCTCTTCCCTACTGTTTAGAATTATGATGAAAAAAATGTGATTGCAGTACATACACATTTATCAGGAAGGTAGTAGATTACAAAATGTCCTGCAACCTGGTAAAAATAATTACACGCGAGCCGTGAATGTGATTTCACTCATAAATAAACCATATGACGTATACGTAAAGCGGGCAAGTATGCGTTACTTTCCCGTGTTTTAGCATTTACGTTCACACTTACTTTATAACTTGAATTAGTCGCGAATTTAATACAATTGATAAAAAAACAGTTATTTAACTATGTTTTATTCACATTTGTGAGCTGCTATAGATATGCTCAATGTACTTCGGGTCAACTATATTGGGAATTATGTAATTATTCATTGTACAATAAATTATACAGGAGTTGGGGCGTGATTCTGAAAAAATGTAAACATATGAAGTTACTTTTAAAAGTTAATTTAAGTTAATCATTGCCTCGAACCCACCATGCGATGTCATTATTCTTTCCTAAACAATTCTTAAAATATGTAGGTAGGTTATCGAGTTCTGCCTAAACACCCGTCATCTGTACTCATTACGTTAAATGTTTTGAGAAGTATTAGTATTATTAAACAGATTAAATCAGACGTCTTGTCCACTTTGCAGCAAGATTTACACTAATCAGACAGCGGGACTTTCATAACTTTAATAAATCAAATTCTCAGTCGGGTTTCCAAAGTTTCACTCCAAACAAACGTGACTTTCCAAATTCCTGCTCTAAACAGAACATTTCCAAAGAAAATGTTTTTAAAGAAACCTAATTCGGGCTCAGCTAATGAAATGTTATTTATGCGAGGATGGAAACATATACTGATTGGCGCTCCCTTCATTAACTCGTCGTTAATGCGCAGTGTGTGCGGGAGCGCGCCTGCACGGCCCCGCGGCCGTCTTGATTACTACCTGATTCGCAACCGGACCGGCGCGACTGTTCGCCGTTTACGGGGGTAACAGTAACAGCACCGCGGAGACCGTCAGCATATGACTGCCACCTATGTGTAGGGCCGGGCACACAATCAGGAGATGAAGCAGGGGTAAATTAGGCAAACACCGCATTAAAACTGGGTTTTAGTGCTGTTTTATCTGCATTAGGTGTAAAGGGGAAAACTGGCTGTAATAGAGACCTTGTGGTCCTCATTTGTATTGGGGGGGAGGTGTGTGGTACCCTCCTACCACTCAGGGCTTCTCTCTGGCTAGCTTGTACTTCTCTACTTTTCTTTGGTTTTCATTAATCCCAGCATTTGGGTGGCACATATCTCTTTTCAAATAATGATCCCCCTCTCTCTGAGGAGCCTACAGGGCATTAGGCTGGCAGCCCCTCCTACACTCTGTGTGATGCACCAGCCCATCCCCTGCTTTTGAGGGGGGGGGGGCGTGGTCAGCCGTAGCCCCACCCCTAGCTCCTCGCAGTGGCTTCCCACCACAATAGGTAAATGGCTCTGGATGAAGAGGGAAAGAGGCAGACCGAGCTGAGAGGGAGGGAGCGGCAGGCAAGAACTCCCGAGACCCCTGACTGACAGAGACACGCGCTCGGCTCATGGGAGCCGCCCAGCTGATGAAGAGATAAAGAGACAGAGGGAGAGAGAGAGAGCAAGAGAGAGAGAGAGACCCAAACTGAAAGTCACACACGCAGACACACACACACACACACACACACACACACACACACGCACGCACTCCCTTCACCCAAGACCGAGCAGTCGGGCTGTGCAGAAGCAGCATGTGGTTCGTGTGCCTGGCGTTCCAGCTCTCCCTGGCATCCGCGGAGCGCAGCTTGCAGCCGCGGGCGCCGCCCTGCCCCCCGGCCTGCCAGTGTGAGGAGGACGGCGGGCTCCTGCTGGTGGATTGCTCCGAGCTGGGCCTGTCCGCCGTGCCCGGCGATCTCGGCCCCCTGACCTCCTACCTGTGAGTACCACTCTTTACGTCTTTAAGTGATTCTCTGGGGAGCAGAAGCGGAGCCCGACTTGGGTGTGCGCGTGGGCCACGAGGTCATCGGGGCTTTCCGGCCCAGGGTCCTGTAGATTTGCCCTGCAGGTCTGGTCCCTCTAAAGCATGATGTTCAGGAGGACAGGAGGTGCTCCATCAGCGCCGTCATTCTGAAATGGAGTTTTGAGCTTATATAATTCTGGGGTGATTCCGGACCCCGTTAATCGCGATCCCTCTCGACGTGGCGAGTGACCCCAGAGCTGTTATTGCCGGACTGGAGAAAGTACCAGCGAAAGGAGGTGAATGCAGCCCCACGTGCCTCTCAGACCCAGGAACGTTTAGAAGCCGGCGAGACATCTAATTTGGAGGGAACTCGAACGGCTGCCATCGCAGTGCAGCACCTGAGTAAAATGGCCTTCGATGTCGGCGCGCGTGTATCAGAGATGCTGCCGGCTAGCTTTCCGGAAGGGTCCGCGACGTCAGCGACGGAAAAGCCCGGAAGGATCCCCGTGTGAACGGGTCCGCCACGGACGCGCAGGGATGCCTCCGGAGATAGTGGCGCTCTCCGGGCTCCATTCCTGGAGATCAGGCACCAGGCATCACTGCTGGGTCACAGCAGATAGCGTGTAACAGAACTATCATGCGTGCCAGCATCAGGAGGGACTAGGTGAGGGGGGTGGGGGGGGGTGAGCCTGCCGTCAGATTTTCTGTGGTGACTGGTCAGCATGAATAACAAAACCTGTAAAAGTAGAAGATTTCGACTTGTTTAATAGTTGATGGATACTTGATTAGACAGACCCTGTTGTGTGTGTCTATGTGGGGGTGCGCAGTAGCTAACGCGGCTCCCTGACGCCTTCAGGTTCCGGGTTCAAACGGCACGACGGCGCACGTGTGCTTTGCTTGTTGTGTGCGTGTCACGCAGGTGTCCTCTCGGAGATGTATCCCATCCCGTCCAGGATGCCCCCTTATCTCACACCCTGTGCTGCCTGGAGGAGGTGCAAACTCCTCCCGCCGTACTGCAAAGAGTAATGAACGTGGGAGTATTCATGCGCACTAATACAATGACAGGATAAGTATTACAGCTTCATGATTTATATTTTACAAAGGCCTTTACTTTTACGAACAAACTGAGTGGCAGAAATGCCGTGTTACGTGTGCAGGTTCAGTTTGCGCTTGATTCCTGTAAATCCTGAAGGCGGCACGCAGATGTCGACAAACCACAGGCGCGGGGCGGTGAACGCCGCACAGTAACCACCTCGCTGTGGGCTTTTTAATGGATTAAACGGTGAAGCACATGGCAAATTGCTGGGGGATCAAACAGCTTTACGGTCCAGCTAAGCAGCGCTGGTTCCCCCCCCCCCCACCGGAGCCCCCAACCTTTACGGTATCACAAGCAGGGTCACTCCCAGCTGACACCCCGAGGCCGATCTCCCTGATTTATGGATCTTTGCTTGTTTACTTGCATTTGGAAAACGATGGAATACAATTAGCTGGCATGCTGGGGGTGGGGGGGGGGGCAGCACAGCTTGTGCATTTTTGGGGCACTTGTGGTGGGATATTTCCCAACAGGTTGCAGACACTGGGGAAGCGGGGGGCAGGGGAATGGGAACAGGAAAGGCGCAGGCTCCGCGCCAGGCTTCCACAGGAATTCGCGTGTGAATGAATGCCATTTCCAGCAAACTACCAGGAAGAAATTCAATAATTACTTACTTACAATTATTAGAATATTTCTATTACAATTTTTAAGGTGAACACATTGCAGCCCTGTGGAGTAAAGCAGGCAGAAAAGTGCTCCCAGATCACCAGAGGAAGTGTACGGCTGCTTTGTCTTTAATTAAACGGTAACTGCGGATCGCAGCTGAACGGGACGCCGCGCAGCCGCGTGCAGTGACCGCATGGCAGCCGCCGCGTTTCATCTCAGGAGCGCAGGCAAGAGTCGGCAAGTTGTGGCTGATGTGGGGAGGCGAAGCGGGGGGGGGGGCGCGGGAGGGGTCGTGTGCGCAGGCGGGGCTCAACCGTGCAGATTGGTCGTTAGCGTATTTAACAAATAAAAGACAAATGATTTCAAGGAGATTTTAGGTAGGATAATATAAGATGCACTTTATTGATCTTAGGGTGAAGTTCTGAGGTGCGCAGCAGCAAGGAACCTACAGTGAATACAAACAGTTATAGTGCAAAAGATATAGTGCAGAGACAGAGACAGCACAGAACAGCCTGTATATTAATGAAACAAACAAACAAACAAATAAATAAAGAGATTGAATTTGTATGCACTGTCATATGTGCAAACAGGCCCAATGTCTGCGACCTGCTGGGAAATCACCCGCCACAAGAGCCCCAAAAATGTGCAAACTGACTGTGTGGTTTATTCAGTCCACCCCCCACCTCTAGGGACACCTGGGGTGGTCCCGCAGAACAGTCACGAAAAATAAATGTATAAAAAACGACAGTGAGCAGCGTTTTGTTGCAGGTAAAACTCTTCCAACTGTTACTGGATAGCATTTCTGGAGCGCTAGCTATATATGTAGCTAGTAATATATGTAGCAGGCGTGACTGGTGTAGGTTTAATTCCTCCCGCAGTTACTGTTAAGCACTGTGATTGCGCTAGCGCTAGCTGTGCAGTCAGTGCCATTAGTGTGGGTAGGCCTAAAATTCCTCTCACTGTTAGCGTTTGTGGAGTGCTAGCGATGTGGGAAGTGTGATTGGTGTAGGTATAATTCCCCCCATCATTAGCAGTTAGCGTTTGCGGCGTGTTAGCGGTGTCGAGAGTGTGATAGGTGTAGATACAAATCCTCTTGCTGTTAGTGATTAGCTATTGCGGAGGGCTAGCGTTGCAGTCAGTGCAGCTGGTGTAGGTATGATTCTTCCTGCTGTTAGCAGTTAGTGGTTAGCTTTTGTGGAGCGCTGTCTATGCGGCGAGCATGATTTGCATTTCGCGTCACATGGCAGGCTTGCTCGTAGGCCAGTGTAGCAGTCGATAATGTGATAATAATAACACATAACGTAATAATTCTTTGATACATTAATCATAGTTTTTGCACTATTGGCTGCTACACCAGCCAATAAAGTAATAACCAGTCAACAATGTAAAAACGTGATTATGTACAAAATTTATTATGTTTTTGATTCAAAAAGTTTATTAAAACTTTTTTTACATGATCATCTTTTATCACATTATTGCTTCAGCCATTTGGGTTGTTACATGATTCTGAATAACATCTGTATCTGCAAGGGCTTAACAGAAGGACAGGATGGTGTGTTTAGATAGTACAGACTCGGGTTCGAAGCGAGCAGGCTCACGATCAGGTATCAGGTCAAAGAGCCGGCGTTTTGTAACTAAGGAGAGCTGAGAGGGCCACAGTGACTTGTCGAATCCAAATCTGCTCGCTTTACCCGCGGTTTGCGGTCCAGGGTAAAGTGCAGAGGAGTGAAGTCAAAAGAGGAATGAGACTGCAGTGTCACTCGTGATCAGTAGCGCAGTGTGACAGCGAGTCACGTCAGGGCGATGCTGCGGGTGTCATTTCCGTGTCAAAAACGGACACAGTCACTCTCATCGGCACACAGAAGCCACAACTGCTGGGCTTGTGCACCTGTCATTCGAGGTCTGTCCAATAAAAAATGCACATTATAAATCTGCATGCATGTATTATCAATATAAATCTGCACTAGTCTGGCTGTTTTTCAGGAAAGTTTAGTGCTTTGAAAAGGGACTAGAAATCATTGCCAGTCCTTTGATATGTGTTTCCAGGAATGCTTTATATATATATTAAAGTACACATTCTCTACATGTATCCATTTTCTTCTCTAGAACTAGAACTTGTTTGGAAAATCTCTCCTCAAAGCAAAAGCTCGTCGTTACGAACAAAAAGGCTGAAATCCTGCCCAGAAGAAAGCGAGCCTGGTTTGCACAGGCTGTGACTGAATATCTTTTTTGGTTTGTTTATTTAGTATTGGTTGAGTTTCAATGCAAGAAGATTCCCTAATGTCTAGGTATGTTTCTATAATAATAATAATAATAATAATAATAATTATTATTATTATTATTATTATATTACACTCATAATAATAAGTATTTTGACCCTGAGGTCCAGTAGTACTTATACATAAATTTTATACACGCTTAGTATGAAAATAAGAAAGAGGACCCCGGTGACTCTGCCTGACCGGGATGCGTAACTCAGGGCGCTGCGACTGCCTTAATGCAGAGTTCGCTGCGGGAGCGACACGCATTCACTGCGCATTCTTGAAGGATGACAGAGCCGCAGTGAAAGAGGAGCCACACTTTGAGCCACGGGATTAGGGCGCCGATTACATCACGGTACAAGAAAACACACCTGAAAGCTAAAACTCTCAGTGGACATTCCGTTCTCAGACGACGCCGGGGTGGTCAGATTAAACACGGGACCAGGAGGTCTGAGGAGGTAGAGCCCCCCCTCCCCCCCTTCGTCCATCTCTGATCACCTCCACTGCAGGAATCCAAAGTTGCGACTTCGTTAGGGAGATTCGGAACGCAGATGTGGTGAATCCTTCCAGAAATCGCCTGGATATGGAAGGACTGGCTTCAGGTTCCCAGAGACAGAATGGCACCTCCCTCTGAGTGCCGGTCGTCACCAGGACCTCCTTCTGTTACCTGCTTCAGTTGTGGACTTGGGGGTTCCAAGCAAACATGTGCTGTATGATGGTAACAGGTACCGCTTGTTGACGGCAGTCTGTGGATCAGTGGGTCCAGCCTCTGTGCTTGTGATTAGAAGGTAGCTGCATCTCCATTTAGCCCTTCAGCAAGGTCGTTAACCCCCTGAAAAATGCCCCAGGGGTGCCGGGCAGATGGCTGACCCTGCACTCAGACCCCAAATTTCACTGTCATCTCTATATTACAAAAAGGAGCGTGAGGTAGGAAATTTAAAAAGCACACGTCGAGGTACATGGTCTCGTGCTTGTACAAATGGAAAATAAAGCATAATTTCACCGATTTGCCTGTTTTTCAACCCAGTCCTCCAGGACCCCCAGACAGTTTTGCTCCCTCCCTGGTCCCAGAAGGGCTGAACCGGGTATTGGTTATTCTTAATTGTTTACTTCAGGTATGCTGGTAGCTGGGAGGGAGCAAAAACATGAACCGGGTTGAGAAACACTGTTACGGGAACATTCCCCAAATCTTTGGAGCAGCCCTTCTGGAAGTTTCCCAGCGGAGCGGGCCTGTGGACCGTCACCACGGGCTGCCTGTCAGGGCTCCGCCCCCATTTCCTCCGTATGGGGCTGGGGACCCGTTAATGCTCTCCGGGACAGGTGTCCGTCACAGCCCCTCCTGCTCTATTGCCGTTTTACAGTTTAAGTAATTTACCGACAAAAATTCGGCCACCCTTTCAGTGCATTTTCTTGTTCTTTACAACTCCAGCATTTCTGAAAAATGATAGAAACTCTACCCTAAAGGAAAATGAAGTTAATCATTAGGCTTTTTTTAAGGGTTTTTGTAGTGTCTGGATAGCCACTATACTCTTGCTATACTCATTCTGCTACCAAAAAAACAGCTAAACAAACAAGGCAGGTGTTCAATCATGGAGATCTGATGATCTAAATGGAGGGATCAGAGATGAATGCAACCAAACGAAAAGATGAAAAGCATTTCTCCATTATGCCGTCAGCTTGACGCTGGATCTGACAAAGGAGCTGAGGTACAGCGCTGCCGGGAGGCATTCTGGAAGCTTCTGAGCAGCGGGGGAGCGTCTAGGACAAACTCGGCTACGGAGATTTATGGTGGTGCAGAGGAGCAAATGGTGGGGGCCACCTGACCGACAGCCGACGGAGATCTGTGTGCCGGCTGACGGCTCTGACGCGATTTATCTTCGACTCCTGGTTGCCCAGTCGGCCATCCTTTACAAAAGCCAGAAATTGGCGAGGAACCTCTACTAGATGTTCGCAAATATATGAAACACGTGTGTCTATCTGGCAGGAAATTACTTCCTGGCCACTGAAAAACTCCACAGGTTGCTGGGGGTTTCTGGCTCAGTGCATTTAATTTTTAAAAAATCGTCTCGAACAGCTTACAGACGTCGGGCCGTCGCGGCGGGATCCCGCAGAAAAAAGCACGCGCAGGTGAGCGTGTTGAATTAGGTCCACTGGAAGCCCTCACCGGCTCCGTGATTAACTGCAGCCATGGCTCATGCTCTTTCTGCATGGCTTAGCGGGTAACTGGTCTCCGAAGATGGATGGAATCAAATAAATGCGAATGGATGAGTAGCGCTCGTGGCCTGGAGTTTGCGATTCGCATTACGCCGCAGGCCTTGGCCGGGCCCGGCGGCCCGCTGCTTTTATTCCCCCTTAGCGCTGCTCTTACGCATCTTGAAGGAAGTCGAGATCAGAAGAGGGCTCTTCCCCGCCGCGTCTTCTTGACCTGGAGGCTCCACATTCCGGAAGCCATCCAGGAATTCGGCACGTTGGGTAGGTGCGACGTGGAGGCCGTGGGCTCCAGGAGCGGGGCCCCGCTCGCGCCCCGCGCTACGCAAATGGACCCACGCACAGACATGTTTACTCCTGGATGGGCGCCAGGGCCAACAAGCACTAATAATAGTGAGTAGCCTGAGGCAGCCAGGATCGGTGCTGCTAACATAGACCTCGAAACAGATGCTGCACCGCCACAGATACGGAGCCGCAGCCCTGGGCTGAATTCCACCGATAAACAGTCTGCGGTCAGGCAGCTAATTCGACGCGCATGCGTCCATAGATAAAATTATGCAAGAAAATGCATTTATGCCGAAATTTATGGATCAAACTGATAGCCGTCTATTTGTTTTGTATTTCTTTGTTTTCCGTCATTTTTAAACTTATATGGCAAATTATTAATATGCCAAATTGCTGAGCAAAGCGCAATATGATTAATCCGTCATTTGTAACGGTATAAACCGTGCTGTTAGATCCTCGCCCTGTCTGCACACACACATACGCAAACACACGATGACACACACGCTCTCGTACGCAAAACCTCAGCGGCAAACAAATATAGCCGTAATCGCTCATTTCCTCCAGTTACCTAACAGTAAAACGGCACCAATTAGGCCTCTGTGAAGCCAGATTTAAAATAGTTTCAGTTACTGTAGGATAAATAAACTTTAGGACCCACCGCACTCTCCCTCATCAGGCTGGCCAGCCTGTCTTAACCGCTCTGTATCTCTCCCCTGTCCCTCCGGTGGCATTCCGCACACACATGACGTGATTTCCGTGAATGTTATGGCCTTCATCCTGTGATCGGGTGAGTTTTGTTGCCCAGGCCGCACACCCTTACGCAGGGAATCACAGCCCCGAAAACGCAGCTTATTTCTTATCCCGGGGCAAACTGGCAGCTCAGCGTCTGTCCCAGGGGCAGCTTACCTGCCGTCGGCAGCATGAATCCCTCGGGGGCTGCGTGACAGTCTGGCCAGCAGCTAGCAGGACTCCCTGCTCCCCGTGACTCCCTAGAACGAGTGTGATTCACACTCGTTCGTTCAGCAAGACCTGGAATGTTACAGAAGGTTCCTGCCGTCATTTTTCCACAAACTCCTCTTGCCTACTGTGCCGTGGCGGCAGTCAGATTTCAGCAGTAGTTTGACTTCAGTGCATGTTCAGTATAGCAGCGAGTGTAATAGGTAACATCTGGACCAAGAATAATTTAGTTTATTTCCAGTCCTCATTGATTCACATAGTTTTTTTTTTTTTATCTTGATAAACACAAGAAAAAAAACGTATTTGGAAATGCAGCTACTTCTATATTGGCTGTGGATCTTGATGCCGTAATATCTTGGCTGATGTTATCCCTAAACAAATTAGCGTGTTCTGAGGCTTACATGATCACTGCAGTAGGGGAGAGAACGTACATGTCTGCTGGGTCTATTAATGATTACCATTCAAACCGATATCTTCGCATCCATCCCGTGGTCACATCAGTTGATACTTGGCAGAGTACAGGCACATGCAAAACACCAGCAGGGACGAAAAAAGTGCAAATATGGAGTATATGAAAATATGTGGTGTATTAATAATGAATAAGGTGCAAATTAGGAACAAATAAGCACAATAAAATGCTGTTTTACAGTGATTACCGCTGATGGTTGCTGTGACAGGGAGTGGTGCAGTGGTTAACATTGTTGCCTCACGCTTTTGGGACTCGGGTTTGAGTATCAGCATGCTCTCCCCGTGTCATGGTGGGATTCCCTCTAGGTTCACTGGTTTCCCCCCACAGTCCGAAAAAATGCCAAGGTTGATCGGAGTTACCAAATTGCCCATTGGTGTGTGTGTGCTCTGACATGAATCGGTTTGGGTTGTTCCATGCCTGGTGCCCATAGGCCCAAGACCCCTGTGACCCTAAACAGGACAAGCAGTTACAGAAAGGGAATGAATGGGTGCGCACTGTTGTCTGGGAGTTTCTTTTGAAGGTTAGACTACAGACCGTTTGGACCCTGGCAATTGCTGCAATGCAAAGAGAGCTATGCTAACCAAGAGTGGTATCTTCCAGCAGCGTGGATTTGCCACTCGCCCAGATTGGGCCAAAGAATGCATCTGCTCCCAGTTGACCTCTGTACGTTTCTTCGCCAGGAAGCCGAGGTTTACTCCCGGTTTATTTTTCCCATAAATCTTCAGCCTGTTTTTTTCTCCACATATGCGGCAAATATCACATTTCACTTAGCAGATTCCTTTATCCGAAGTGACAGCGATTTGTGTAATATAAATCAGGGTCAGACATTCTCTGGATTAATTGGCGGGTTAAGGGCCTTGCTCAAGAGCACAATGGTGAAACATCCCCGTTGACCACAGGATCTGAACCAGCGACCTTCTGATCACAGACATAGCATCCCAATCCACCTAGCTGCACACCACCCCAAAAAATTTTTTCCTGATGATGAACGATAGGAATTCCTGTGCCTGTGAACAGGACCTACCGGTCCTGGTCTAGAGGGTGCGCTTCATGTGCTCAGTCACTATAGAGCAGCGTTTCCCAGTTCAGTCCTTGGGGACATACAAATAGTCCACGTTTTTGGAGCTGGGAGAGCGCTCAGAAGACCGGCTGTGGGTCCACCAGGTCCAGATCGGGAAGCACTGCTATGGAGGGGAATCCACACGCACTCTCCGAGAACAGCTGCACTTCCGTTAATATCATCTACCTTTTATGAAACGCTTCTAAAAAAAAAAAAATCAGCCAGCTGTGCCTGGATTCACAGACTTTGCGGTCATGTAGAAAAACCATAAAACCATACGGATGGGCAGCTGCTAACGATTTCATTACACAGAGCAGGGATTGAGTTAGGATGGGACTCCAAACCAAGTGGCCCCCGCTTGCCTCCATATCCCTGCAGTGCTGCCACGCCCCCCCCCCCCCCCCAAGCTGCTAAAAACACATCACATTTTAACGATGCTTCTGTTTGTATAAAAACAGGTATTCAACGGAATGTGTTCATTTTCACATATCCCATCATGCTCTGCTTTATTAAGTCCCGCACACAGACTGAAGCTGGGGGTCTGAGCGCAGGGTCAGCCATTTGTTCAGCACCCCTGGATCAGTTTTCATTTACATTTTATTTAGCAGACACTTTTAACCAAAGCGAAGTATAATGGAGAAAGCAGGGTAGGCCGGTTCCTGGAGCAATTGGGGATTAATTAAGGGCCTCGCTCAAGGGCCAAATGGTGAAATCACTCTGCTGACCCTAGGATTTGACCCAGGGAGCTGATTTTCAGCATCCCAACCCATTCGGCCACACCAACCCCTCCAAACATAAATAAGTATAAGTCATGTCACATTATAACAACAGCCCTCTCTCTCTCTCTCTCTCTCTCTCTCTCCTGCATATGTATCAATCATGATTGCCTACTTGAATTAGTAAATATCAAGCGATTGCAAGGAATTCTCACCTCGTGGTGTGAGCGCAGACAAACAATACAGCTGCAGGTCCCAAAGGAGGGCTTTTGTGATCATACCAGACCGTAATGTTGCCTGGATAGTGTGTTGCTTTGCATTACAGCTGAGCTCTTCATTAGTTCATATTTTTTGCTTCAAATGAGCGTTTGCCTGCATGACATCTGTGTTTTATCATTGGCATTAGTTGCGTTTCGACGAAACACATCTTAGCGGGTGGGCGGCTTCCTCACACACGGCAAATTGAGCACAGTAATTAGCAAGTCACCTTGGAGATATTCAGGATGCCCCCCACCACAGGTCAGCCCCTCACCTAGGTAAACAGGATGAGTGAAAGTCATCACAGATACCCCCCCCTCCCAAAATGGATGGGCCCCCAGTGGCTCTCGGAACTGGGGGATCCTGCAGATGATTTATAGCCTCCCACCTCCCTTGGGCATCCGGAGACAGGTGTGTGGTTGACTGATGTGTCACAGGAAAAGGAAAAAGAAAACATGCAGTTTTTAAGCACTATATATGGTATCAAACTTCCTCCTCTTTGCCGGCCGTGACATAAGGAAGCACTCTGATTGGTCATCTGGGTGAACTGGCAGTTTGTGTCTCCTAACTGGCAAAACTTTGGGGGAATTTGGAGGATGATCCTGAGCCAAGTTTTCTGTCTTTTTTTTTTTACATGTTTCGTTTTAGCTATCTAACCAGTGTCAGAAATTTACTGCAGTTCTCGGCACCGGAGGGCAAAACATGAAATGAAATGAAATGCCTCTAAAGCTTTGAGGAGCTTCCTTTGATCACAGACTATACAGAGGGAAAGGGGCAGTCAGGAATTCTCACCTTGTGGTGTCAGTGCGGACAAACAATATTTTTCCATTAAAAAGCTCTTTCCAGGAAAACATCAGGATCCTCCTTCCAGCCTCTGATTGTGCTTACAAGGCGGACAGATGATGTTTTGATTATTAGTAATTAGTCTTTCAGCATTTATTATGCTTCCTTTCACTCTGCGTGTACAGAATTACCGTCCAAACAGTTTTACGGGATAATAAACACCTACAGTTGATGTGTGAATGTTTTTGACAGGAGACCTTGCCTCTTTCAGCTGATGGGAAAGTTAACCGGCTGATGTGCATGGATTTGTCAGCTTGGCAGTTCGTTGACTCCATTTTGGCAGCCTACTTTGGGTTCTGTAATCACCCCAACCCCCCCCACCCCCCCCCCCAAACAAAGGTCCAGAGTCTCGGTTCCACAGGCGGGGAGGTTCCTGTATGTTTATATGCATGTATTAAAATCCATCGGCCAGACTTTCACTCTGAGTTACGGAAAACAAACGTGTTTATTCTGTCTCTGTTTGTTTACAGGCAGTCTTTAAGGACACCTATACAAAAACGGCAGGGCCAAGTAACACACCCACCAATCTGTTTGTGTGTGGGCTCTCGGGAGGGGGGGGGGGGGGGGGTGCACACCGGCTCCAGGGCAAAGAAGGTTGATTGAACGCAGAGACGGCTCGGCGCTGAGTTTTGGATACACCGGGACCTGAAATGTTATAACAGACATTCTGAGGGCTCTGTCAAGGCCCCGAACACGTGTTTACGTTTGACATACTTCCAGCACTGCATGTTTACCTGAGAATTTCCCTCAGTTTTCTGACAATGAAAAGCACAGATGTCATAGGCTGTTTTGCGGTATATGTAGGGTTAATGAAGCAATGATTTAAGCAGTTTTATAACACATTTAAGTATAAACAATGTGATTCGGTGTGATAGGCTTTTACTGTCGTAAAGGATGATTGTCAAGTCTGTATTATTAAGGGGTGTTTAATTCTGGGGGTTGGGGGGGAGTTCAGGAGTCCTTGTGCCTGTAACTTCTCATCCTTCAGAAATATCCCCCTTGCTCTGGTTCATCCTCCAGTTCCATCTCCAGACTTTCTTCTTAACTTAAGTGCCACTTACACTCCCCGCTCCATTCCTGCCACTCAATTCCACAATATACCCCCAGGTCCCAAAGGAGGGCCTTTGTGTTCATTCGAGACCATAAAGTTGCCTGGATAGTGTGTTGCTTTGCATTACAGCTGAGCTCTTCATTAGTAAATGTTTTTGCTCCATTTAAACAATTGCTTGCATGATTTCTGTATTTGAACATCGACATTAGCTGAGCTCCCATTAATCATTTATTGCAGAGCATTACTGAAAGACTGATCCAGGTGTGGTTTATTCCCTAGTAAAGCTTAATCAGTCACCTATAGGTCTGAATCCCTCAGGGCAGAAGACACAAAATAATAATCATTTAGTTTGTGCAGTGAACACTGACCACAATATTTAAGGGTTTAAAATCTAAATTTATGCTTATCAGTTGAACTAAAACATTGCAATGACTTCTTCCTCCAAATGGCAGCCAACAGAGGCTATCGTCCAGAAGAGCTAAGGGGAGCTTGTGAGCTACAAATTACAAATACCTACACCGTGCTCTGCTTATCACAGTCTCTCATGCCGTGTTCCAAAGATTATTCTACATTCCATATAAATGATCTTGGGGGGGGGGATGGTATTGACCGTTATCTCGAGACTTTTACTACTATGTAACCACAAAACAAAGATAAAGATATTGCTAAAACTGAACAATGGCTTTCGGTTGAAATGTTTTTTTTTCGTCATCCTCGATAAGTTGAGCCCATTCAGAAGTTTATCCAGTAGAATAATGACTGAAGTACAGCATGAAAAACAAAAAAACTAGGATCCCTCAGAACTCACCATCAGTAATATCCTCCTGAGCTTCTGGGAAATATTTTAATATCGATTTGACAGGGAATGAATGTTGGCAGGATCGCACTCCCACAATGTAATGTCATGTTAAAGCCTGACTGTCCTCTTTGAGGAACAGCAGAGTGGTGTGTATGGTTTTAAGGATATGAGAAAAAACATAATGTCCTTTTCCTTCATTTAATCAACATCTCCATCAAAGCGAAAAGGCCAGCGAGACGCAGGAATGAGATGCTCCCCTCTTTGTACGTGTTGCTTTGATGCCCTCAGATCTTCACTCGACTACGGATCGCCATGGTCAGGACTACACAACCTGCAGTCCAGTTTCTTGCTGTTGACTTCCTGTCTTCAGCCCATGTCAGGCTTGGTTCTGTCTGGAGCTTGTGGTCTGAAGAATGGAATCTAAGGTGCCTTGGACATTTTTTTTTTTTTCTCTAATTATTGCATTGTGTGGTAAATTTTAAGATTTGCCTAACCATATAATAGGGGCCCCCTGCATTTTCTCCCTTTGTACTTCGGGATTACGCTGGGTAGAGATAATTGCATCTTCATGGCATTTCAACCAACTTTCCTGAAGACCTGAGGCCCCTCATGGGGTCCAGGCCCTCTGTAAAAGGTCTTGGTCTTAGATCAATCACAGATCCTCCATTTCGGCAGCTAATACCAAATATTTTGAGCAGTAACGCTTGTATTGAAGTCGGAGGACAAATGGCTGGCTCTTAGCTAAGCCTCACGGCAAATTCTGGTACTCACTGGCTAGAGGAGACTCTGTGAACCCCCCCTCACCCCCCCCCCCGGCCGGTCCTCTGCCTGGTCTGTTCTTGCAGTTTGCACATTGGCAGTAATGGTAGCCATAGCTTCCCACTGTCAATTCAAGCTCTAAAACTCAAAGAGGTCAGAAGCCGTCCTGGAATCATTTCAATCGACTGTTCAGCTGAACTCCTGCAAACAAATATATAATTTGCCAATTAAAATATGAATTATTTATAGAGATTGCCCATTCATCCTTATATATTGTACTAGAGCAGCGTTCTAGTGCACAGCTGCCGTTCTTGTATCATTAAGCGTTTCACCGATCGAGGAACAGTCGCACCTGCTGCCAAGCATGAGCCAAGCATGCTGCATCATGTCAATTACTGTATGTCACCCCCCCCCCCAATTCACAAGGTTCCACCTTCCTTTCTGTCCTGCTGTCTGGAAACTACAAACTTGCAGTCATTACATGACGCATCAGAGCAGCAGCAACTAGCAAGATGCCAAACCGGGGGGGGTGGGGGGGGTGGGACTGCGACAGGCGAATTAGGCATAGGAAAATGAGGCCCCAGGGCTGGCATGCAGACCACCCACCGATTCTTAGGGGGGGGCACGCCTGCCCCCAAGTAAGGTCCAGCTCAAAAGTGACAGCGCTCTACGGGGCGAGCTTGCCGTGCCGCTGACGGTCTCGCTCCACTTGTCCTCTTCACGCCCCCCCCCCCCCCCCCCCCCCCCCCCCCCCCCCCCCCCCCCCCCCCCCCCCCCGCCTCCCGCCCCGCCCACCAAAAAACAACAAACCGCGGCCGGGCACCGCCCG
>JAABNY020000037.1:13233213-13245035 GCA_015164015.2 Brevimyrus niger
CACCCCAAAAGGGACAGCGCCCCACGGGGGGGGCCTCCCGCGCCGCTGGCGGGTCCGCCCCACTTCTCCCCTTCACCCCCCCCCCCCCCCCCCCCACGTCAAACCGGTGCTGCGGCCGCCTCACTTGGGCTACTGTACAAAGCAGAACAAATAAACGTTGTCGGCGGCTGATCCCGGGTTCATTTCATACCCCTGGTCCCTCTGCAAACTCTCAGTGACGTGAAACGACTGCATCGGGCCCAATTTCCTGGACTCGCCTCTTTTCCCGCGGGATTTCTCCGGTGCCGGCCTTTTGCTGCCTGTAACGACACACAAAGCCATTATATTATTTCATAGACATTTGATCCTAAGCTCTGTACTTCTTCCTTTGAATCTTTTTTTTTTGCTGCAGGTTATTTTATTGAGGGAATTTAAGCCAAAGCCGTGATTTAAACCTATAACCTCCTCCGCCTCTTCCCGCCACGCCGCAGCATGTGTGTCTATTTCACCAGATCGCCCTGTATTTCCTGAATGACCCCTAAGCCTATTTTGCCCCCACAAACGCACTGGTGCCTCGTCGTCCTTATTGCTTCTGTATGGCCCCCTGCGTGTCTGTCTGATAGTCGCCCATCTGCTTGCTCGGGACGGGTGTGGCCACCGTGTGCCTCTGAGTCACAGCTCCGGCCTCCGGCCGCCCTATCGTCTTAGCCATCGCACTGTTGCCTCCATATTTTCCTTCCGGTGTGAGTTTTCCAGCTAACAGACCCGCTCCACCCAGCGTCGGAGGGGCAGGCAAACTGAAACCACATTCTCGAGGGCTACGGACCCGACGGTGGGAACTTCCACAGGTCCAAGCTGCCTTTGGCCGTCTATAGAACCCTGGATTTCCCTAATCCAGCAGGACAGGTGGACCGGCAGACGTTCGCAAAGCTCCAGGAGGCTCATGCGAGCACTCAGTCCGCCCCTGAGGTCCATGCCACACCTCAGACGTAGCTTTCCGTTTCAGGCTTCTCCGTGGTTCATCTGGGCCCTGGATCGTGGCCAGTAACCTGTTGTCGGACGGAAACCGAGCGGGAGAGGGATACCTGTAATTACCGGCGAGCAGCACGGGCGCTGCGCCGGCGGGGCTCAAACCCAACCTGGCGCTGAGACTCTCAGCTGGTCCCAGAGCCGCTGGCCTGGGCCCGTGGCCAAGCCCAGTGCTGGGTGCTGCTTCATGGCGCGAAATCAAAGACGACGTGTTTTTTTTTTTTTTTACCTGCATAATCATGTTCCATCGATATGCGGCGCCCGGCTTTTAAGCCGATCCACCTCTATCTGTTCAAATCAAATCCGTATTGTGGTAAAACGCAGTTAAAGGGAAAACACACTTAAACGTCGCTGTGTGATCCTCGTGTATAGCTGCAGCATGTGACTGCACAAGAGCCATTATTTGGCAAGATTGTTATTATACAATATTATCTCTTTATTTTTCGGTGCGACTATAGGTGATTTTTTCTGTGTGTTGAATGACAATATAGAACTTTCATTCAGATCTTGCTGCAGTGTCAGGATGAGAGTCGTAACGGAGGCCCTGTTTTAGCATGAATATCAAACACACAAATGGCATTTAAAACATTGATTATGTTTGACATACTGATTGGCAGAAGTCAGGAAAAAAACCTGTAGTGAATCTGAAACATTCTTAACAAAATAATATTTTCCAAGCTCTACAATGTCATCTCTCCAAATACAAATGATTGTATCACTGGTTAGGTTTTTATTTATTTTTACATAAGAAAAAAAAAAAAAACGAGTACATAAATCAGTTTTCTTTGGAAAACTTTTTTTTCTTTAGGAATACGCTCTCAAGTTTAAATGCCGAGTTAGTTCCCTAAATAAAAATTATAGAGAAATTGTAATTAAAAATAAAAAAGCCTGTACCTACCCTGATGAATCCTGACATAAACTTTGGTGAACTCTGACACTCTCATTCTAAAATTAGCCAAGCTGACTTTGCCTGGTTGTTGCCCTGACATCACCTGAGCTTGCCAGAGACTCACCTGAAACCGTTTTGTAAGATTGACATGCACCAAACGTGTTATTTACATAATACTCCCCAAGGTGCCTGAGGCGTCGCCACACAACATCACTGCAGAGCTCTCATTGGCTTTCCCTCTTCCTCACAGACCCCACGGTTGTTTGATTCTTGGAAATACGATACGTATCAGTGGGATTTGGAAACCCACTCTTACTTTGACATGGACCATCAAGCTTCATTAGACCTCTGCGTAATGCTACCCACTCTTCCTTTCTGCGGCAAAGAGGCGGGTTTTTTTTTTTTTGTTTTGCCGTCTGTAAAACACGAGCCTACTGGCATTTGACTGGGTCTGGCGTGTCAGCTGACCATCTTGCCGTTAAACCAGCTTGGCCCCTAGGCTGAGGGCCTGAGTCAGGTCGGGCTAAGCAGGCAGTCCGGGCTATTTCAGTCCCACACAATGTGGAACTCAGCGGAGACATCTGCTTGGTGCGTTTACTGATACAGCTTCAACATTTACATTGATTAAAAAAAGATCCACAGGTAGAATCCTGTAGTTTTCTTTATGACGGATTCCCAACTGCATTTGAGAGGGATACAGAGGATTCACCGCAAACCATTCACCAACTCCAGACCACGGTCAAAAAAAAAAGTCAGGACCTCTGGAGAACACATCTGAAGTTAGTTTTGTTAGTCGCCTGTAGATAAGAGGGGCTTTCAGGTTCTCATATTCAACTTATGAACATCCCATAAAAGTTCAGAATAGATAGACGTAGAACAGACTCAGAACAGAACCATCGGTTACTCTTGTCACCGTCCTGGAAGGATGTGAAGGACACTGTTTGCCTTAAAACCATTGGCAGGCAATTGTTTTAGCATCAAAACCAGGATGGGAAATTTAACACAGCATCACCTGCCGCTCACCTGCGACCGTCCCCCCCCCCAGGACCCCCCCCTCTCTCGTTTTTGTTTGATTCTTTCCACCGTTTCCTACGCGGAGCCCGACTCTGAAAGGCAATCCAGGGCTATTGTGGCGAGTCCTCAATGGGAACCGTTTCACAGTGGCAGGAGGGACCCCGATCAGGGAGCCTTCCTTTCTTTACATGTTAGCGTACCACCCTTGCCAGATAGGTTAACAGAAGGTGTTTCCTGTCATGAACAATGGCATATTTATCCTGGGTGGGGGCCCTTGGGAGCCACTCGCCCCACCTAAAGGCTACGCTCTGAGACAGACCCTTAGGAGTGGTGGGGAGAGCAACAATAACAGTGTCCCAGGAGAGGGGAACAAAGGTAATACTGTACTGTTTAGCGGCAAGAATGCTTCCTCTTTCTGTGAATGGGGTGAGTTTCGGCTGCCGTGGCCCCGCAGCGTGTCCCACCGGCTTCGTTTCCCCATGCTAAGGGCTAACAGCAGGAAGGGAGCCCTATCCCATGTGCCGCCGACGCATGGGTGTCGTGTGCCGTGTGCAGACATGGGACTGCCCCCCCCCCTCCACCACCGCTACCGTCATCCTCAACCGCCGCCTGCACCACCAGCACCAATGCCGCTGGGGGGCGTGAGGTTTTCGCAGAACTGTGCCCGCGGAATTCTCTGGAACGGCTCCGTCACATGCCAAAGCTATCATCAGACCTCTCGAAAAAAGTTACATAAGAGATGTCTTGTTTTGACTGGTGCCGATGCCTGCGTTTCTGGTATAAATGTGTTACGTTGGTGGTAACCTGTAAACAAGGCAGGCTGGAAGGAGCAGGGAGGGGGGATTTGAGACATTGAGCCCGCGTGACGTGACCAGACTGGCACATATCTCCTCGCACCCGTGGGAACCCTAGCCCCCCCCCAGCTGCCTTCTTGGTACCCATAAATGGAGGCATTGTATGAGCCCAGTCAGACTGAATGGTCTGGTCCCATTAGAGCAGCCTACTGTTAGTGCGTTGATCAGGACTGTTGTCCCCCTCCCATCACCACCACCCCCCCACCTGTCTGAGTGGCTAAAGACAGAATAATTGGGATGAGACAGCCATCTGTGCTCCCAAGAAAAAGTTGATGGGTGGGCACTGAGTAGACAATGAGAAAGAGTTAAGGAGAGGACAATGAGAAACCATCAAGGGACCGAGAAAGTCGGGCGGACAATGAATAAGAGTCAAGGGGTAGACAATGAGAAAGTGTCGCGAGGTGGACAGTTCAAGCCGGAACTTATCCTCCCGCCCAGACAGAGTTCTGACTTCAGCTTAACCTGCAGCAGAGGGTGGAGACTCTTTGTACCTGAGAGCTTTGGCCCTGGTGCTGTTCCAATGAGAGCTTGAGGAGGCGAGGCTCTCGCAGGAAGGGTGTCACGCGATGTTCTTTTGCAGGTTAACAGCTCTCCCTCTCTCTCTCTCTCTCTCTCTCTCTCTCTCTCACACACACACACACACACACACACACACACACACACAAACCTCTTAGCACTGTCCTGCCGCTGTGTTTAGGATCTCGGGGAGGGCTTATCCCGTTCTTAGCGCTGAACCATCAAAGAGTATGAGTCAACAAGATCACATCAGGACATGTTGAGAAAGAGAGAGAGAGGGAGAGACTACCCTTTTTGTTTGGACGGAGTTTTCTATTGCATTCTTTACAAAAGGACTCCCTGCAGAATGAAGGTAACAAATAGGACGAACAAGCCAATAGCATAGGGCACTCGCTCAGGCACCCGCTCGCATTAGCTCCATAACCACCATTGCTGAAAACCTCAGAAGGCTCCTATATTACCATTAATACTGAATGTCCCTCAGACAAGCACCACGGGCAGTGCTATAGCTTCTGAGCTAATGAAAGCGTGTCATAAAAATTTATAGGAAAATTACCCATCAGATATATAATTATCTTTGGCAGGGACTATATCATTTAACTTGATGCATGTGTGTTCATCTATTTTTTTCTACTCAGTGTATATTTCTTAAAACACATGTCATCAACGGCATGGGTTGGGTTGGTAGATGTTGACAGATCCCCGGTCGACTCCAATCCCTCTCTCCTACCCCGGAGTTCCTCACTGAGCTCAGATGAGCCTTTCCCCCACACCCCGAACCACGACCCTCCCCGGGTCTCCAGCCAAGCTGGATGAGCATAACCTGCTAATGCTTTCCTCGCCACAGTCCAATGCCCCCGGCAGGCAGGTGATAAACAACGGCATTAATGACACTTAATACCTTTCTAAATTCCGGCAGCAAGATCAAAGACAAGTGGGAGCCCCTGCGATAATGCAGGGTGGGATTACTGTGCACCAACTCGTAGCACCATGAAAGGGGAAGGACTGGAAGGAACAATCCGGCGGGTAGAGGGGCTGGCCACAGAATGCCTGCATTGATTGGGAGAGATCACCCAGAAATTGTCTTGTGTCTCCCGAGCTTCATGATAGAGACATCAGATACTAGAATTTGCAAGGAGCTCAATCCCCTCCGGAGCCAAATGAGAAGCAGCCTTGTGGATGTGGAGCAGGTCCGTCGTGGAACCCAAAGGGAGCACCTATAGAGCTACAAAGTCCGTGGCCTTGCAAGGAGCAGATATTGTCATCACTGACCTGAAGGGAATCCAAATTTTGCTCACCCATATGTGCCAGATGAGTGTCAAGCTTCAGTGGAAACAATCTGAGCAGTTTACAAGTATGGCGGCCAGCCAGGGGGAGCTCCTTGTAGATCAGTAATTGAAGTTTTAAACCCGAGATTGGAATGGCAGGAAATGTGTTTTGTGTATCATTCTCAAATATAAATCCAGATGACAAGGGGCACTGATAGCACTCCCAATGTTATTCACTCAGTCCATCAACCAAAAAACAAAATCCCCATGATGGGAAAACCGTCCACGGGGGCGCCAGTTTAGGTTTCGGTCGTCCCGCGTTTAGAGGCGCTCCAGTTCCGTAATGTATCTCCACATCAGTCATTACACAACTCCCTGTCCTGCCGTTCGGAACAGAGGCACAGCGGATATCGACAGGGGCGGCAGTAACTCATGCAACCCTCTGTGAAGAATGCGCTTGATTTAGCGCTACTGTACTGTGATCCGGGAGCCAAACATCAGCAGCTCTGTTTTCGTCAGAATAAAGGCCTCGGATGAGTGTGAGATTTGCCACGCCGAGAACTTTTCTGGCCACACAAAGTTCTGTGGGTCGCAGCGCCGCGTGTTCGGAAGCGGGCCCTGATAAACTGGACTTCACTTGTCCTTTTGGTCGTTCTTCTGCTTCCCCAGTTTAGAATTTACAGAGACAGGTAAGCCGGTAGGTCCTGGATGCGAACGAATATTGGTGCCTTTTCAGGGATCATGTTCAGTATTATTATTTTCTGACAAATTTCTGATGAAGACAGACTTAGGGAATGGATCTCTTCCATGGCAAAGGACTGTAATGCAAAACTCAATCTTATATAGTAACAGGTTACTCATACTTAACTAATGTACTTATAGTATTTGAATGTTTACAGTTGGAAACATAAAATAAACCCTTAAAATCTGTTTTTTGTACTTGCTCACATATAGTAGCAGGGCTAATCTTACCATACTGTTCGAATTTTAATAACATAGTTGCTAAAAGCTTGAATTCATATTTTCCACTGAACTGAACATCCATAAAATTATTTCTTGAGATCTTTTTTTACATGCCTTGTAAATTTCCTCAGAAGTTGACTCACCAACTGTACTATAATAAAATACCATTACAAAAATAATCGCATGCATTACTATAATAATAATCTTTCAGCTAAACTTATAATAATTATCTGATAGCTGCAGATGTTGTAAATTTACAGTCATGTATGTTAAAATTGAGTACAGACATAGCGTCTGAAGACATTTCCTCTTAGTCTAAACATTTCTAAGCCAGCAGAACTAATGAATGTCTGTTGTACTTCTTGTCAGGGAGGCTCGCTAAGAGGAAACTCAAAGTGACCAGCAGGTTAACTGCGAACGTCGACATTTCGGTGATGTTTCTTCAATGTCCGCACATGCTAAATTAAGAGATAATTGGGGAGGGCAGGAATCCTTACACCCTGAAGGTCTTCAGGGTGTTTAAATGTGAAAAGTCATGCCCTCTGGTTCCTCTGTGGTTGCTCAAAAGTCTGCCTGGGGGGGGGGGAGACACACAAAGTGTATCCTCTAAGGGTCCCGCTCTACTTCCTGTGACTGCCATGAGTTGATGTGACCCCCCCTTGACACCCAACTCCTGGCCCCACCACAGTGCCTTTGTGCTTTGGCTTTTTTTGAGGCGGGGAGGGGTAACGGGGGCAGGTTGGGAGGGGGGGGGGGGGGGGGTACATAAGGAAGAAATCCAGACCTAAGCTAAGCCGTGAGGTAACTCAGTCAACATTCAGCCTGCGTGGCTGCCGCAAAGAGGAGGGGATATGTGCGGGGAGGGGGGGGGGTGCCTAAACACAGCTGTTTGAGGCAAAATGTACATTTCCCCAAGCAGGAAAGTCCAGAGGTACATTTCCTCTCACAGTTCATACTGACATTCCACAGGGGGATGCTTTCCCCCCACGCAGCAAACACGCTCCGGCAGCCGGTCACGGTCCGCTGAGGCCTCCCGACCTCCAGCCGGCCTCAGACCAATAGCAGAGCTGCCAAATGTTATGCTGAGGCACAGCTCTGAGGTCCAGCCTTTTTCATTTATTTATTTCGGACGCAAGGAATTAAACCTAATGGCGAGTTAAGGCTGTAAAAATCCGGCTTGATTCTTTATGACTAAGATCGGGGAGGAACAGTAGGCAGTGAACCACTGCAAAAACACACTAAGGGAGAGCTGGAGGGCTAGCAAACCCATGCTAACCAATGCAAAAGACATACAGCCTCGTTGGCCAACGTGGACATAGACCCTCAAAGATCTAGATGAGGACCTTAACTGTGACCGTAGACAAAAAAAATAGCCGAAACAAAGTGTTGTCTTCCCCCTTTCCTGTGTTTTCCCCAGGTGAAAGGGTGACCCTTTCCTCATTGTGCCCCCACAAAAAAAGGGCCGCTTCCAGATACAAAGGAGGAATATCAGGCCCAGGAAGTCTGACAGTACGCAGAAGAAAAACACGTCTCGGAAAAGTGGGAGGGAGAGAATAGGAACATTGTCTCCTCCTTCCTGTGTCATTGTGTCCGAATGCTAATCCCAGCCACCTTTTCATCAGATGGAGAATGGCAAATATTTCTCTTTCTTTGTCTTTTACCCGATGTTTAAATCCTTGGGCTTCACCCAGCCTGTTCAGCTGCCGATGGGATGTTCTCCCCCCCCCCCCCTCTCGAGGCAGCTCTAAATCTCTCCCCCTCCCCAATCAGGACTTCGAGGAAGATCGCGGTCGATGACATCCTCCCCAGACTGCTCTCGCAATACCGGAGGGGAAACACATGTGCTTAAAATAACTAAAATAGTTTAGAGAATCACTTTTCACACCCCCACATCATTTATATTTTATTTATTTAGCAGACACTTTTATTCTAAACCGTCTACAGTCGGTAGAGCAGGGCCAGCCAGTCACTGGAGCGTTTAGGGGTTAAGAGTCTCGCTCAAGGGCCTAATGGTGACATCACCCTACCAATCCTGGGATTTGAACTGGCAATATTTCAGTCACAGTCAGTGTCCTAAGACTCTGAAACATACACCAAAGCTCACATGCTAGAGTAAGCGATACATAAAGAGAGGGATTAAACCCATTTTAACATGCTCTCCGTAAGTGCTGTAACACCAGACATGTCTCTTCTCTGCTCTCTCTGTCTTTCTTTATCTATTCAAGGAATTTATCAGTCCCTTTTGACTGTCAATCAGCTCCTCTCCTGTCCAAAGTCCAGTCACAGCCCCGTGGTTCTGATGTCTGCCTTTTGAATCTACCCCACTGTATGTGCATGGAATAGATCCAGTAGTAGTCTACGGAAATCAGGTCGGGCAGCTTACTTTCCAGAAAGCGTTCCTGTAGGTGAAGAAGTCACACAAGTTAAATAAAACGCAAGAATAATAATTTAAAATTGCAGTGCGTTAAAATATTTTGTAGTTAAATGTCTCTTTGACTCCCTTCCAGGGGTCTATGAAGAATATGGATTTTTCCATTTTTTTGTTGGGATTCTCACGATGAAAAGCTGAGATGTAAAGAGAGAGCATGAAGGAGGCAGACCCGGGGGAATATGTATTTTTTTCTTCTTGGTAGGAATGGTTGCGTTTGATGGCACGGCCGCGAGGATGCCGCTGCGGTTGTAATCTCGGGACACTTGAAAAGGATTCTGCTCTTTGAAGATGATGACAGCACCTGAGGACAATCCATTCATCTTCTGTCTTCTTGACGGTAGCTGGGGATTGTCAGTGTTGGGCTTTACAATGCTCCAGGCACTGGATCCTGGCTCTGGTGAACAGGTTCGGTAGTTGGGGTCATGAGAGGGGAGTCCTGAGCTGGGCAAGCCCCTGAGAGCGAGGTTGGGGAGTCAGGCAGATGGGCTCCTTTGATGAGCCAGGTTCTTGAAGGACCCGATGACCCTCTGAGAGTCCCATCTTGACCGTTTGATTCAAACAGCATGTGTACAGACAAGCAAGAGACTTATAAAACGAGATATATCCTCTTATTTGCACATCAAACGGAAACCTTGCAGCGTTTGGCCTTAGCTTAGTGCTTTAGTTTGAGTTCACTACTGTTGTTTTTTTTTTTTAAATACTATCTCTTCAGCCTTTTGAGTTCAGCTTTGATTGTGTTTACAGGCATTATTTTAACATGCGTAGAATGATCATCCTCGGCTAGATGTGTTTTTAAAACTTCCGTTCTCTCTCTAGTATCAGGTGATCAATCATTTTGCTGAATCCAAACTGGTTTCTTTCATTTTAGTTCCCCCCCCCCCCCCCCAATTGTCATTGTCAGATTGTTGAGGGGCCTGGTGGGGGTTCATTGATTGGCAGGTCATCTGAGAGCCTTGACCATCCTGCTCCACGTAGAGCTGGAAGTGTGAAGCCATTCCGTTTAAGGCTCTATTTTTAACCACAGGAGGCATAACTAATAACAAATATATAAGCACAGTCATGTGCCAAACCTCCCCAGACATCTCTTTCCTTAAAAATACACAGAAAACTAAGACATGGGGGAAAGGGGCTCTAATGGGAAGCAGAGAGTGCCGCCCGTCCGGCAAGGTCCGCGTCATTAAACGTGTGCGGAAAGAATGATGAATTACCAAACCGAATGGGATCCGGCCCCCCCCCCAGCGCCCGTCAATCAAAGACCCCCTGCTTCTCGCCACAGAAACCAACGACCTACCCATAGTGTTGGGCTTTCTGGGGATTATCGAATAAGTGACACGAAATAATAAACACATTGATGCAATCGTCAAAGACTACATTACAGTAAATAAACAGGAAAAATCTCACCCAAGTCTGGTTGTGAAACTGCTGATTGGCAGTTTGGTTTGTGTTACCATAGCTAACTATGGGAAATACTCCTACTTTCATGGGTAAATTTCAGATAATTCTCTTACAGTCATACAAATATTCTGCCCTGTAAGACCAGTTTCTTCTCCTTCTTAATTCCTTTTCTATTTAATCAACCTTTATGTCAGGGTTTTGTATTTCTCTTGACTTCATTATATATCTACATATTTCCTGCAGGAGATAAAGGTACAAGGATCTGTAACAAAACCTCAATTTGTAGCTGCTGCCTGACACCCTCAGAATGTTCAGAGCAATAACCACCAGTCATCACCTTTATGAGTGTGACTCAATGGAGCCTATGATCAGAAGGTTGCTGGTTCAAAGCCCATGCACTCAGACACCAAGCTTCACTTTCCCCTCCCCCCTCTCTCTCTGACATGTGTGGGTGTGTGTGTTTAAAAAGTAAAGCATGATGGGATATGCAAAAACATATAACAAATAACAATGCAGTAGGGCTCATACATGTATAAACGGCCCATTTACAATATTTAAGTCTGCAAATGCTGTGCAGAAACCCTCACACCACAGCTCTATTAGTGCAGCCACGTGTCTGGATTGTGTTGGGGGGGGGGGGGTTCATATTTCTTCTATTATCACATTTTCCCTTGTTCTTATTGCTTAATGCTTTCGGCCGAGTTCAGCTCAAAGCTAGATTTGTGTCCGCCGCCACGCGCTAATT
This sequence comes from Brevimyrus niger, assembly GCA_015164015.2. Lineage (NCBI taxonomy): Eukaryota > Metazoa > Chordata > Actinopteri > Osteoglossiformes > Mormyridae > Brevimyrus > Brevimyrus niger. Next base: position 13,244,297 of record JAABNY020000037.1, read on the forward strand.
TAAGTGAAGAGTGTACATCCAGTAACGATCCGCATATGTCTAAGCCACTCTCCGTCGCTTTGTCAAATCTGGGAAACAGAAGAAAGGGCATTTTTCTTGCATTTTAAATACAATGCAGCCACACACAGCTCGACGGAACCGAATCATAACCACACATGATAATACTCAAGTTGAAACGTGTATTTCTGATGTAGACGTAACTCCTCTTGACTTAGAAGTGGGTGACTTCAGTTCTACTCGTTGTGGTTGATACTAAAAATACCGGAGTATTTCATTACTTGTGCATGCAGCCAAAATTGGCAACTAAAGTGTAAAACGGTAGACTAAGATTTAAGGTGGTGTAACATTACCTTTGGCACGAACAACACTTATGTCAGTTGAGATCCTGGGTCCTACAGGTAGGAGCAGTATGGCATACAGTAGCAGAGTGGACATTCGCTTTAGAGATGGTGTATGAAGCAAGCAGTCAAGAACATTGTATACCTGGTTCAGGCAGAAGTGGATACTTCAGGTCCAGACAAGTAAAGTAAAGTCAAGTAAATATCCAGACCAAGATTTTGTTTCAACTAACCAGTTAAATGGGAATCTTGGTCTGGAGTTTTACTTTTTGGACCTGAACTATCTACTTCTGGGTACTGGTGTGCTGGGATCAGAAGGTGCAAAAATGTGAACTGTCTGTTCCCTGCCCCCCCCGCCCCTGCGGCCGGCTTCGTAAACACGGTGTGTGATGGCTTAGGTT
>JAABNY020000037.1:13253705-13265496 GCA_015164015.2 Brevimyrus niger
TCGGGGGGGAAGCAAGGGGGGTTCCACCGGGGAGTCCACTTTCTTTTTTTTTTTCCCCCCCCCCCCCCCCCCCCCCCCCAATGATTACAACCATTAATGAGGAACCGCACTGCAATTCTACATCAAAAGAACATCGCAGAACAGGTCGGAACGTGAAAAAAACAGGTCCAATCGCATTTAATACAGTCCGTATGAGGAGCGGAAAGGAAAAATGGGCCTTTGTGAAATGCAGATGAAAAATTACAGGCTCCGCCGGAGGAGGAACAGCTGAGTAAATGAATAACAGAGACAAGGTGGCCAAGGAAGGTAAAATACAGTGCAGGGTAAACATTGATTTTCACAGAACGCTTCATTGATTCCTCAGGACCATCGCTGCCACGTTTTTTTCCCCTGCATATTCAGATTCAAAGCTTTTTTTTTTTTTCGCTGAATCTATGACAACCGGAATGCAAACACAGGTAAACCGCAACGTTGAGTTTGCACTCTTTTGTACTCTTTGACAGCATGTGAGTATTTTGTTTGGAAGGACATCAATGACTTTGATAAATCTGGACCCTGGTACTTAATGGATTTTGCAATATTTGGTGCATTATCCCTCTCTCTGACTAAAGGAGAATTATTTTTTCAAGGATCTTTATTTTCTGACTACATTTTTTTTTTCCAATCGATATCTGTATTAATTGGTAAGACCAAAACCGAGTGGTGTTGTTGATGGAAAACAGCGGCTTTGTTTCATGACATGATACATATTTTAAAATACTTAATCAAGGGGCGATTTACTTGTCCTTATTCACAGTATACTGGGCCTTCGAAAGAGGGAACGATGCTGCCAGAACACACTCAGGGACGAAGCCGCGGTTATTGGTGGAAAACGAACTAGATGAGAGATGGAAGTGCTGGCAGGCTGCTGAAGCAGCATTAGAGCTTTATGAAGGTTCATCTCAAGGTGGATAAATCCTTTTCCAAATCATCACCAATGAATAGAGGCAGATTCACTGCTCAGCATTTGAGGAGTATCCCACGTCTTTCCAAGCCGCAACGACTACCTTCCCGCTTACTGATCAGCTATTTTTAACCAATGAAACTTCTCCAGATTCACCTAAGATTCACTGCCGTATAAATCTCAAACAGCAGATTCCTAACAATATTAAAATTTAAACAAATGTATCCGTAAATTGATGAATTTCTGCAAGAACTTTATAGCTACCAAACCAATGATGACTTTATTTATCCTTACAAATAATCTAGCAGGTAATGAAATTTGATCTCAGTGATGACCTGTTTGACTGAGCTGTAATTGGGAGGGTGTCTTTGGAAGGGTGATGCAGGGTGTGTGTGACAGCATACCTTATCATACAAGTTACAGTAGAATTGCCCAAAGTACACATGCATGAGCAAAGTTTAAATTACAAAATTGATGTAATTTCTGTGGACACCCATAATCCTGAATATGACAAGCAGTAGAACAATGACACTCTTTGTAAAAAGTTATTCATTGGCTCCCAGAGAGCTCCTTGTAGGTGACATGTTGGTCACCGCTGACCTACAGTACCATGGCCATTGCCTTCTGATGACCTGGCTTGTCCACCTTGGTGGTTACTTCTGCATGAATGCAAGGCCACAGATTCTCTGACTGTAAAGTGTATGGAGGCCCTGCTTTAGGTGGACAAACATCCACGATATCTCTATGATCATCTACGATCATCTACAGTATGTACGTCCAATGATGGATGACCAGCGTCTTCTGATGACCAGGGTTGAGGACTGAGCTGGTGATTACATCTCTGAGGACGCAGGCCCACGGTCGGGGGGTGTTCAGCTACAATCACAGCACCCCGACCCATACATGAGAAGATAAACAAAAGCAGCTGAGATCTCGCTGCTGATTTGTTTTTCCAGCCTGATGTTCGCCTATTAGGCGCTGGAGGTATTGGATAATGGGTAATGGGTGGTGAATTGGCTCATTTTAGAATGGTTACCTCTTTATTTGAAGGTCATTAATCAGCGGCAGTGACAGCTGGGTGGTCGGCCCTGTGTCTGGGTCTCACGTAAATTACCGGGCCGTGTTTGTGTAACTGATACCGATTTATTTTGTTGTGTGGGAAAAGCAGGACTTTTTGCACAAACGGAGCTTGGTTTGGACCATTACTTTGACTCCATTATTTTAACTCTATTACTTTAAGAGCTGTTTTTTTCATCGTCATCTTTAGGGGGCAGTGTGGAGCAGTGTGTTTAGACACATTACCTGTGATCAGGTCACTATTTTGATCCCATGGTCAGAAGAGTGATTTTCCCGTTGGACCCTTGACCCTACATTCTCGATTGTGCATTGCTCTGGAGAAGTATTCAACAGTTCAAGCATCACTTCAACAAGTATCTGCCAAGTGAATTGTACATTGACCAACCAGTGTCTTCTGCATGGAGGACCATCCAGATCCCAACGCGTCCCTTGGAAATGCTGGCGTTTCAGACAGAGGACTGCCTTCATGGTGGTGTCTTCCATGCTTTCCCTTTAAATCCCACACAAAAGCAGCCTGGAGCTCAGGGAGATTGACTGCAGCAAGACGCTGCTGGTCCATGATTAGCAGAAGCTGTTTCAGAAGATCAACACTGTACCCTGAACCTAAAGCCTACTCCCATGTAGTCTCCATTGTAGGTTCATGTGTTTTTGTGTAGGAGCCGGTTCCCATTTCAGCAGGCAGTTTTATCGGTATTGTATGTTTTATGAAAGCAGGGTTAGACAGACTCTGGAGCAATTGGGGGTTAAGGGCCTTGCTCAAGAGCCTAATGGTGACAATCACACACCTCTCCAAAAATGCAAGCATGTTTCCACTCGGCCAAACCAGATGAGGAAACGGTCCGACTTGCTTTAAATGTCTGCTCTGAATTGTCTGGAGCGTAGCTTTTTATTATGCCCCAAAAGCAGAGGAGAACTCTTTCGTCTCCCGTGAAGCCGTCTTGGATGAAAGAAGCTGGTTCCCCCATACTTTGATGTGTGACATTTTTATGTGCAGAGAGTGCTCCTTTGTACACCTTCGGCGTGACACTAATAAAGATGGTCTCCAGGTATAATGAATTGTTGCAAGACAGTTTCAAAGATTCAGAAGTTCCTTTGAATTCCCGCACCCTCTGAACATCTTCTGCAATAAAGACAAAAATTATTACTTTTACAATTCCAGCTCAAAGCTCAGATAATTTTTTTTTTTTCTCCCCAGATTTAACTTTTTGCATTTCACTTTTGATGTTGGTCATATTTTCTGTCTTTTCATTGACTTTTACCACACCGTATGTATATAGTATTGATGTATATAGTACAGTTAGTGTATCATGAATTATACTTTCCTTTGATTTACAACAATACATCCAACACCTTATTGGATATTTACAATTTTAAAACATGTTACGTCAGCATCCTGATTGGTCTGCGGTGCACAAACATTACAATTCTGATGCTTTGTGAAGCAAACGTAATTTTTCAAAGCCAGTGCAATAAATAAATAACAAATTAGTCCAATCTTGAGCAGGATTGCAAAAACAAACTACAGCAGGTCACATAAACCCACAGTCTGCGCAGCTAACATTTGGAATTTTGGACTGTTGAGATGTAAATCAAGTTTGTGTGTAAAAAATTGTTTCGATTTTTGCAGGTAGCTAAACTCAAAAGTAACAAGAATTAGGAAAGTGTGAACTGCAATCTCAGATGTCGGCCTGGCAGTGTGTGTATGGTTATCTGTACACCAAGAAGGGTTATACACTGGCGTTTGCCTGCCGATGTCCGAATTCGTTCACCATCATCTCTGGCGTGTCATTGGCTGCCACTCCTGGCAGGGCAGACGTCTCCACTTCCCGTTTTGTCGTTCTTCAAGCTTTGTTTTTGTTTCTTCATGCCCTGATTCTTCAGCGCGGTGTTTATTTGAATATGGGGGACTGCGAATGACTGACTCATACCTGCTGGGTACAGCTGGCAGTGCAGGACGGCTGAGGGGACGGCAGCCATTTCACATAGACAGGAAACAGGAAGCTGGGAGACGCCGACGGGGATCACATGACAGGACACGGCTGGGGAGCACTGGGTGTTCAGGGCTACCTGTCCCTTGTAAACATGCTTTTACCCAAACTACAAAAGGAGTGTGCCATATTACCCATGCTCCATGGGTGCGGCTCTGCAGGTTAGGGTGCTGTGATTGGATTACCTATGCTCCGGGGGTGTGGCTCTGCAGGTTGGGGTGCTGTGATTGGAAGGTTGCCATTGTAAATCCCAGTGGAGTGATGTCACTGTTGGGCCCCCGATCAAGCCCCTTATACCTGATCGCAGGGAGTTTCTTTAAAAATCAACCTGGGAGTTTTAGCCAAGGATCATGGGAAGAACCGGAGTTGCATCAACGGGCCATATGGAGCAAATTAGCCCGACGCTCTCAGTGCCGACTGGCCACCTGCCAATCCCTCCTCGATAATTTGTAACATGTCATGTCCAATGGGGCAGCCCACGGGGGATCACATGGCCACGTGTCCAATGGGGCGACCTGTGGGGGGATCACATGGCCATGTGTTCAATAGGGCGACCCACGGGGGACTACATGGCCAGGTGTGCAATGGTGTAGCCCACGAGGGATCACATGGCCACATGTCCAATGAGGTGGCTCGTGGGGGGAGGGGGGGGTCACATGCTCACATGCGTGACAACTGAGTACTGGGCTACCACAGAGGGAACTCGCAACTTTCGAAGATGTTTCAGTGGCCTGGATTTGGGATGAGATGTCCTTTTTTTTAAGAATAGAGATGGCTTAGGATGAGAATAACATGAGATGTGGCAAAGAAACTTAGACGGTGGTTGGGAACAGGCGTGGTGAAAGACTCAAATGTCCCCTTGAATGTCCGAGGTCTGCTCCAGAATGCCTGTATTGCAGAAACATTCAGAACTAGTTGGCTTTCCATTGGGACGTGGGCCTGATCGCAGTCTGGATCTGAACAAGTGTGACGGCGGCAGTGGCAGCTGGATTGCTAGCCTGCTTATGCCACTATGACACAGCAAGCTGCTGGTGATCATGGCGAGGCATCGCGCAGACGTCAGCAGCCGGGTGGTACGGCAGAGGCGCTGATCTCCCATCTCCTCTCAGGCCAGGTGCCTGGCATGTGGAAGGTGGAAATGAATACCAAGGCAGACGGGGAATGTCTCAGCCTAGCAACCGCTAACAAGGCTACGGGGGCTCTGCTGCTTCTGCCTGGATGCGATTCCTGATTTCCATCTCTGCCCCCACCCTCCCCCTCCCAGGATCGGTTATCAGTCCCCCCCACCACCACCCACCCCTTTTGCGTCAGTAGTTCACGCAGGTTTGCGGTGATAAGGACCTGTCAGACTCCCTAGCCTTCTAAGCCAGAGAAGTCCTTCTCCAGAGAGGGGCCGAAACATTCTACTTCAGCATTTGCTGCATAAACGCCAGCCAGTGTCACGACTTTGTTAATTACTTTATCTTTTGTATTGTTTCATCCAGTAACACAACAAACATTTTTATTGTTTAAAATCATTAAGTACTAACCCCAAGGGTACAACAGAAAGGTCCTCTGCTGGGACTTGAACCTTTTACTTACAGGCCCAACCCAGCAGCATTTTTGACCAGCATTCTACATTTTCAATCATCTTGCCACTGGACTAAGATACAGGGCAAATGAATGCCGATAGCACAGGACATTTTAAGCAAGTTTTATGGAAAATCTGTGTATCATATATCTGCAAACTAAGTACCCTTACATATCTATAAATTACTGAAAAAAAAAAAATATCATTGAAGTATAAAATATTCAACAGTTCAAGCATTGCTTCAACTTGCCTAAAAATACTACCAGCATGTTTATAATATAGGCAATAGAAAAATCTACATTTAAATAGACATTTAAAATGTCAATTGAAGCCATTTAGTTACTGTAAAATAACTAGGAAGTCAGTTTTTAAGTGTCAGTACTATTGACAATGAACTTTTCTGCAGTGTAAACCGCAAATCAAAGTATCTGCAGGTTTTTGAAGTAAAACATTTTTTTTTCACGTCCTGTCATGTCTGTCTGTCTGTCAGCCAATCTTGTTTTTTTATGCCTGTCTGTCTCTTTGTATTTCGGTTTAGCTATTAGTATCATGATAAGGTAAGGGGCAGGTGCAGAGTGGCTTTACCTAATGCATTTCAGTGGAAAATAAAAATGAGGGTCGGGGGAGAAGGGGTAGGGGTTAGGAATAATGACAATTGAAAAAATGCATAAAGACATGCTCTTAGTTTATTGCAGTTTGTTTTAGGGCCCACCCCCTCCTTGCTCTGATTGTTGCGCCCAGTTATAGGGACGAATGAGGAGGTCTATAAAGGTGAAGTAGATTCCAATAGAATGTACTGTACCTGTTTTTAGCATAGACTAGAGAAATGTTTTGATAAATCTGAAAGGACCCAGGCTGAAATCTGTGCAGCCCTGCCCAGGGGATATTAGTGATCCCTGTCATTACTGCTTAATTTAATGCTTCAGATCACAAAGCCAGGATCAGTGCAAGAGATCAAGTTGTTACAATCCAGCCCTGGGCCACTGTTTTGCTCACCAAGTTAAATGACCTTTAATTAAAGACGTGTTGTAGGAGAATGCTCGGTCATAACTTATCATAGCAATTGCAGCTACTATGTGGGCGGGGGGGGGGGTGGGCACACGGGCGTCCGGATACCTGCCTGACTGGGATAACATTCTCAATAAAAGGGCACAGCTGCTGTTTGTACAATACAGCAGACTGCAGGCACGTCCGCTATCAAAGGTGTCTCTGATATTCGTCTGCTGGTGCGTTGAATACCTTCAATTAGACCACAAGTAACACCCCCTCAACTCAGCGGTTTGAACATTCAGCCAGAAAACTAGCTGTTTACATGAACGGTGACAGGATGACTGTCTGAACCGCTGACGACAGGGGGTGCTTCCTTGTAAACACGTCTTCAGTAATAACCCGAAGTTCGGCGTGAGCGAAAGCAGAGGTGACGGGAGAGGAAGTGAGGAGGACGGTGAAGGTCTCAGGTCTGCTTCTTATTGACCGTCCCTTTAGCATCCGCTTTCTTCTCGGCTCTGCTGTGAAGGTCGGAACACATTTTGATCAATGGCTAACGAACTGCGGAAGAATCCAGGACGCATTATAATCAGGTACGGAAACAGTAACAGGGCACCTGGGCAGCGTAGGGTAATTAAAAACCATATCTTGTCTGTCACACATTTCTGCCAGATGGCAGATTCCACTTTGGGCTGACTTTCAACAACAAAAAAGACCACGGAGTAACAACTTCCATGCGCTGTCCGTTAATGAAAACCCGACCCACCAAAAACAAAAGAATACTAAAAACAAAACCCCCTGCCGGGGGCTTCTGGTCTGTTTTAGGGCACCCAGAACATTGTGATCGGGATGTTAGGATCATTTTGGGGCTCCGGGTCAGGTTCTGCAGCAGGACTCTGAACAAACGGAAGCTCCACACTTTCGATCAGGCTTCGTATTTCGTCAGACCCCCCCAGATGTTGTAGGGGGTGACTAAGCTGTGCTATAATTTTTTTTGCTTTTGGTTGAGTATTTTCCTTATAATATGCCCGCATGCCCAGGGGCTTAGGCAGCCAGTCGACCTTGGACCCCCCAGAGATTTTCTTTCTACGTGCTCATAAATTCTTGGTTCATCTCCTCTATTTTCTTCTGGCATTCATTCTTTTCCTCTTCCTTTCATCCCTGTTTTCATGCACCGTACTGTAAAAATTATGTCATAATGCATTGCCGCACAATGTTGTGCCTTTTGGGCCGACCGTGCTGTGAAAGGCACTATATAAAAATAAACCGAACTGAATTATTCGGAACAAGTGACTGTAAAGACACCCCCGCCCCAGCGCATTCAGCGCCCCCACAGCCTGGTATGGTCCGTCGATACGGTCACGGTGGGTGAACGGCAACATGAAATTCACACCCTGGCCCATGTCGCAGATAAGCCCTCTTTATTGTCTGAGATGTTTTATCACTCCAAAATCTCCAATAAACCCAAGGCTGGGATTGGGGGGGGGGGGGGACAGGGAGTCTGGAGTCACCCATCCCTATCTGATACTATCTGCCTAACCGATTATCTTTCTCTTTTTTCTTTCTTTTTTTTCTAAGAGAAAACATGTGTTGCAATCAACTGCTGTTTTTTGTACCTCGTTCCGCTCTCGTTTTCCATGAGCTCAGTTTTCCGGGTCGTTCTCGGCCCCAGATCTGGCCGACCCCGTCGCTCCGCTCTCCCGTCGCCCGCTCGTCCGGCGGCATCCTTGCTGATGTCCCTCTCAGATACGTCCACCCCACTCGGCCGTGGTCTTTCCCCCGAGTTGAAAACGACCAGCGAAATATCCTCATAACTGAGGTCAGCCTCGAACCGCTGAGAAACGCCACGTTTTAAAAGCACTGGAACAGAATCGCTCAAAAAAAATGCAGCTGGTCAGTCTCTCCTTTAACTCTCACAAGCTCTCGGCATTAAGTCAGTGTGACACATTCCTGGGGTTCTTTGACAAATGAAACACGGTGAGCTACACTTTTTTTTTTTTGGTGCTATTATTGTTGCCTTTTTGGTAATTTTTACTGATATTGAAAAGAGTATAACAGAAGCTTTAAGGAAGCACAATCCAAACATGGGCACTCATTACCTACACACTATATATGTGTGTCATCAATCTTACACCCTATATACACTGTGTATCTTCATTACCTACACACCATACAGTATATGTCTGCTTTCATTAACTACTCACCGTGCAAGTTGTAGTATTTTTCCGAAATTCCTGAATTAGAAACATGTTCCAATTTGATGCTAATCAAATCCATTGTTCTTAGAATTGTCCTACATGAGTTCCTTTACAACACGACCCTTAAGCGGCACAATACCGATTATTGGTTCTTTCTTACTATGGAGGGTAAGGAACCGATTATCTCTGTCGTTTGTTGGTGAAGTTTACAGAACATCACTCTGCTCTCTTTGCTCCCACTTTAATACATTGTACTCATGTACCGCATTTTTTTACTGAATTCCAAAAACTGCATCTCCACACTCGATGGGTCCATTTTAAAATGTTTAACGAGCTGATTAGCCTACGACCATATGGGAACACGGAATGGGCAGCTGCGCTCGATTACGGCAAAGCAGTTTCTTCTTAAGGCACGGTGCAGCAGATTAAGCTCCAGCTGAAGTCAGTTTCATCTTTATACGCATGTAAGGAACAGTGCTGAAGAAGGGAGATCTTTGAAAAACCAACAGCAGAAAGCGACAAAACGTTCATTGCAGTAGAGAAAACCCTCGAAGTGATGCTTCTGAACTGCTGATACCCTGAAGTTCTGGTTATCGCTCCTAGCAGAAGTTCTGGTTATCCTCCTATCATGTAGATACAGGAGTATAGATTCCGACAATGAAGCTTATCAAGATGCTCCCCGCCCCCCTGTTATGGATAAAATCATTCCTCAACAAACAACCTCAAATTAAAAGAATGTATGATTAAGCTTTATGGTACTTTGGCTGCCAATGGTGCGATTAATGAAAGTAAGATGGCCGACGCGGTGTGCCTTAATGCTAACCATTCCCCGGAGGCTGCGAGTCCCCAGCGGAATCAATTCAGAGTGTCTTCCTGAGGAAAAATTAAAGGTCCAGGGGCTGTGCTATGGTACACTCACGGATGTTGGAGCTGTGTCTCTCCTGTGAGCCTTCGTCTGACTGGGGGTGACAAGCTCAGTGTGTCATCTTTATATCTCTCTGTTGATGGCTATATTCGTGTAGACATGATCACACGGTTCACTTACACTGAAGCTGGGGTCAACACAGAAGGTAAAACCTAGGAACCCATGTCTCTGTATGTGATTTGTCAGCCTACAGGCTGTGATGCAGTCGATCTGCCTGTCCGTGATGGTTATTTACGCACCTCAAAACAAGAAGAACACAGTGAAACTTTGCATTATCATTTACGGCTGTTACTCCAAAGGGTTTTACTGAGATTTATTTCTCTCCATTTTCTGTACTATAACCCACATCTGCTGCAAATTTGGTTCCAATAAACACATTGAAAAAGTATTTAAAAACTTTTATTATTGCCATTATTACATTTTCAAATTTTCATTCCTGGCATATATTCCGCTTGCTTCAACACACCTTTGAAACAGAACAGTGATTGAGTTAGTTTTTAGAAGTTGCAAAAGCTGAACACACAAACATTACCTCAAACAGCTCTCTTTAATTTGTGGTCTTGATACATTTTTGGAAAATCAAACCCATCATTAAAAACAAAAAAATTAAAGGTGTTCTGGGTTGTTTTACTCTTTGATATTGAAGCCCCAGATTTTTAAGAATCTGATTCAACAACTTGAAACCTAGGAAAAAAGAAAAGTATAATGAAGATTAAATTAAACATTTATCCCCATGGGATGCATCCCTGCGAGCAGCTTTTCATTTATGCCAGGACATATGAAATTCCCAGTGTCTTAAGTTTGTTTACGCATTTTTGGACTGGAAAAAATATTTAAGATTTACGAGTAATGCCTTGTTTTTTTCCCACTAGTGTTATTGCTATAATCAAGATAATATTGAGTTAAGGGTACATTTAAAACACTTTGATGAAAATATCTACATAGACGCACAAAGTCTAAACTATAATGAACTGGGAAACAAAGTCTACCAGCAATGTGAGTCTAGTGACAGCCAGAGGCTGTTGAAACCAAATTCACTATGCAACCTTCTTCACTTATTAATATGCCCCCCTTAGCGCAATTTTAAAAATGATTGCATTCATGGTGAGATATGATCCATTCAGCGAATAAATAAAACGTTCTGACAGGAAAGAGCACCTAACGTGTAATCTTGTAATTGAGTGTCCTGAAGAAGATGTACAGTTCAGGTTCCCTCTGTGGGTCCAAGATGACTCACTAGTCGGTCACAGTGGGAATGTGGTCCAGTTTTGTTAGTAGTCACTCTGGGCATTTTGGCAGTGACTGAGCAGCCTGGCCTCTGAGTGATTCATTCAGCACCCATGTGCACCCCACTATCCCTCTCTCAAGGTGAATCATCAAACCGGCAGGACTTGAGGGCCCGACACCTCAGGCTGTGCAATCGATCCCTGCCAAGGGGCTTCCTGGAAAAGTGAGCTGACCGTCTGTGGTCTGGCACGGAGAAGCGGCCTCACACTCCATCCTTAAGGTGCAAGGGCTCGTGCGTGCTGTGTTGCTCAGTGAGTTAGGCCGCAATATTTCTGAGTGGAAGGTTGTCGGTTCAAATCCCATCCCTGGCCAATCCCCAAATCTGTGTTGGGCCTTTGAGGAAGGCTCTTAATGCGGCATACGGGATAAGGAGCTGATCCTACACTGGAGTTGATTTTAGTTGCCAGTCTTCAGTCTCATCTCTGTGTTTGTTACAAAAGACAGTGAGAGGGGAAATGCAAAGACCAGTATATCTGTATTCATACTTCTCCAAATCAAGGTTTATTTCTTTTCAGGATGTGCCGGTTTCGCTAGCGTTGGATGCTGGATGCTTGGATACTTTAGATGCTCCACTGATCCCTCAGAAAATGATCCACTCAGCTTATCGTTTGCACTTTATACACATTTTTAATTCAACATTTACAATCAGATATCGAGCCTAAAGGGAATCTTTAAATCACAAAGCATTATGTCTTGTATTTGTATGCCTGGGAGAGTAAATAATTGAAAATTGAACCTGTGACATCAGCGAAAGAAGCGTCACACTGACCATTCTGAGCGCTGTCTTATGATGGACTGGCGGGGGTGGGGGGGGGG
>JAABNY020000037.1:13274671-13290173 GCA_015164015.2 Brevimyrus niger
GCCCAGCATGCAGAGTGAACAAAATAAATCTTCCAGGGGGTCAAAGTCAGAAATGCGCTGAAATCTGACATTTTGATGTTCTTGTTCGGTGTGACAAGCCCATCCATTATGTGGAGTGCAGAGGGACAGAGGGATGTGAAGAGGGTTCGGGGGGGGGGCAGCCATATATCACCACTGGGGGGGTGATTGTGAGGCCTCGAGACACACAGGCCTGGCTGCATCGGGGAATGTCCAGTGGGTTGACAGCACACGTGCCGACCCAGGGGGGGCGCCATTCGTCTCTGTCGCGGAATCATCAGGGCTTACAAACGGCACCGCGAGCCACAAGCAGGGCTTTGCGGTGACAGACGGCCCCATCCTCCGTCCCGCTCCTCCAATTACGTCCAGACGCCGCCGTTCTCTTCGGCTCTCTCCCTGGTTCATTTTTCTCGATAAATGCTGAATGTTCCGGAGCTCCCTGAGGACTCCTACACAGCCAAAGCCACACTGGTGTGCGTCTCCCGTGGGTTTAAATGTGGTGAAGATGAAATAAATCAGCAGCTCCTTCAAAACTGAAACCATGAAATTGCTGAAATTGCCTGTTGGTACAGAATTATACAAAATCACAAGGGTGGGGAAGCCTCGCACCAGCAAGCGGCTGACAGAATGATAATAGCTATTGGTTTTTCATGGGGCCTTAATGTGGTCGGGACTATTGTGTCGTTTCTGTGGAGTGCGGTACTACAGGGTGGGGAGATCTTTTCTCTTTCATGGTGTTCTTAAAACGATCTTCCCTCAATCATCTGTAATTATATTTCACTTTCTTGGCAAGCTGCTCTTTTTCACTAGGTACCGGGTGGGAGGAACACCTGTACAGCCAGCCGGCGTGGCCCCCGTGAAGCTCGCTGCCGCACGCGCGTGCCTCTGCCCGCCCCAGGATAAGCGTGCTCTGATAGTGTAAAGATAGGGCAATTAGCCTAGGAATAAATCACAGAGTGCCCCCCCCAGGAACTCCCGGGAACTGCAAGTTACATAAAGAGGACAGGGAACTGAAAAAAGTGGCATGCAGTGGGGGGGTGGGGGCTTAATTGCATAATTACTGTAGTGCAAATACCAAGAGGTTCAATCCTTCCCACCACAACAGAGGTTTCTAAAGGAGGTCTCACAGCAATGGCTGCCAGCTTTTCATGTTGCGTTCCTGTTTCCTAAAAAGAATTCCATGCGTGTAAAGAAAATGAAGGATAAAGAAAGGAAAAAAATGCACATCAGCCAGGGGGCAGGACAGGAACCCACTACATTCCCCTCAAATTCGTGGCCCTTCTGTCTAGGACATTCCGAGCTGGGGGTTTGCAAAGGGCATAGGAGATTCATGAAGAAGATGGCCCACGATGTGTTTGTTGATTTCTTTTAACAAGTTTATTCACCATTTTTAGGGGGTTGGGGGGTGGTGAAGTGCTACAAAAACCTTATTTGTTTATGGAGCTCATGCTGAATCTAAGTTCATCGCTCTTACTGACACCCCTGAGGTCATATGGTTGTTGACTGCTCGGAGATGGCTGAGGAACATCTGCAGAACGTCCTAGTTACTGGTGTACTCCCTGTCTGCATGCAGGCGCCTGGATGCTAACCTGATCTCTGAGGTTCCCGAGAAGACCTTCTCAGGCCTGCACTCGCTGAGGCACCTGTGGCTGGACGACAACCTGCTGACGGAGATTCCCATGAGAGCCCTCAGCCGGCTGCCCTCCCTACAGGCCATGACGCTGGCGCTCAACCGCATCACGCACATCCCTGATGGCGCCTTCCGGAACCTCTCCAGCCTGGTGGTGCTGTAGGTTCTCCCCTGTCAACGTCTCAAAAAAAATTTCTCCCTAGGGAGCAGGTACTATCATGGTCAAGGACCCAGACTTGCTACATGACATGTTTAGCTCCATGAGGGGGAGGGCCCACTACCCAATCACAAGCTTGGAAGGCCCCACCACTCAATCACAAGCATGATCCCTGTCAAGCCTGGTAAAATGCCAACAACTCAAAATACATTTTTTGAAAGGAAGGGGGAAAAGGAGGAAATTCTTTTAAGATAATCTTGATCTTGACCAGGATAAGCAGTTAGATGCAAGGGTTTTAACTTTGGGTTGAGAATTGGGGGTTGAGCTCTCAACCCGTTTAGGGGGGTCCAGGGGTTTGTATTGGCCACTTTAAATTATTGAGGGGTTACCACTACAGATCAGCACCAACCCAGACCTATTTGACAGATCAAATCAGGGTTGCTACCTGTCCCAGTTTTCCAGGGATTGGTCTCTTTTTTGAGCAGCCGTCCCGGAAAATGTATATTCTTTCCTGGAACACAAACTATCCCAGTGTTTTGTGAAAATATACATGTTATCCCTTTTTTAAGGAATGTTAGTAACCCAGCACAGTCCTGGCTATGTAAGAGTTACACTAAACAAAAATGTAAGGTGCAACAGGGTCCCGGATTCCCAGCGATTGAATGGTGAGCTGGCTGAACTTTTTAACGCCATAAAATAACAATTCAAATAGTGGAAATTGTAAGTGTTGAGAGAAAAAATATATCAAAATTTAGTTTCGAGGTGCCTCCACTGTGGAAATACAACACTTGCCTTGGGGGTAGTGGACAAGTGTATCCCCCGAAATGTAAATTGTGCACTACTCTAGTGGTGAGTGCAAAGCTGGTCCTATTGTGTACCTTACCAATTTACCGCAATGTAAAAGGCAGAAGTGTTCAGAAGATATTGTTCTATGCGGGAATTAAGCGGCCAATACACCCGGGGTATAATGAAAAAAATTGTATATATTATTTATTAATCGGAAATAATACGCAGCTGACAAGAGTCCAGAGTGAGTGCAACCAAATAAGGGTAAGTGAGGCAATAGAGATGTCCTAACTTTATCAACATAGTATATTTGCAAAAACGGTTTACCCCCCCCCCCCCCAAAAAAAAAAACAGTCCAAATGCCCCAGTTTTTCACAAATAAAAAGTGGCAACCCTATATCGGTTATCGGCGGTATGTGATCGATCCACGTCCGTTTAGCTTTTGCCAGTCTTTTAAACGATAGCTCCCATTTCGTGTTAAATCTATTTACACAATGAATCGCACAACGTACAGCTCTTTACCACAATGTTTATGCGGCGTTCTAGTTGAGTGCTAACACTGCCTCTCAGTGGGTCTCCGCTCAAAACACGATCCCTATTAAGTGCATTAGACTGATATCTTTTGGTTTTTATAACCACGATGACCTTTACTTCATCTATAACTGAATATGAGTAAAAAACAGAAATAATACGTCTTGTTTGTTTGTTTTTGTTTAGCCACCTTCATAACAATATGATCCAGAGGCTCGGCCAGACGTGCTTTGAAGGACTGCACAATCTAGAGACACTGTGAGTATTTATTTAGATTTTTTAAAATATGAATTTCTGGAATGAAATCCAGCTATGCTGACCTGAGCCGGTGCACGGATCGCGGGCAGACCGCCAAAAGGAAACACGGCAGTCTCTGCGCCTGGTATTCGGCATCGCGGGGTTGGATTGTGACGGTCTTCCAAGGAACTTTCCGGCACTCCGGTGCCTTTGCTCAGAGTCCTGGCAGCACATCAGACACGCTTCTAGCTATGATGCCATATCTTCCGTGAGGGTTTGCGCAGCGTGTGTTTGAATAATGAGCAGGAAACAGGCAGACGTTCATCCAGATGCAGGCATCATACACGTGTACACACACACACACACACACACACACACGCACACACAGCCCTGGCATTGTCAATAAAGGTGCGTTACCAGCTACTCTCTAACTGCTGCTGACTTCAACAGAGGCTTTTGCCCATATCTATTCATCTATATCTGTTTCAAGAGGTTTATCTTTGTATCTTATGCGTAAATATATCACTGACAAAAATACAAACTGAAGCGAAGTGTTTAGGAACGGCTGTCAAACGTTGAGGCTTTTCAGAGGCAGTCTAGGAAAATATTACAGTCCGTGGAGGCTGCGCTGTAAGTAAGATGTGTACTACACTAGTTAAAAAAAACTGGTAGAATTATTTCAAAACCAAAACTGTTATACTCTGTGTGACACTTGTATAAATTCAATTTAACAAGAAAAAGTTTGCTCAGTTATATATCATTGTTTCAGTATGACATCCTGACACAGCTGCTGCGTAGTATGACGTTTTATGGTGACGCGCAATTGCGGCTTCTAATGGGTCAGCAGGTAGCACTGTCATTAAGGGCTTTATGGACGCTCCTCAGAAGGTTTCTGGTTCGCATCCTGGGAGTGTTTTTTTCTGAATTTCATGAACATAATTTTCCAGATGTGGCGAAATGGTAATCTACTTGAATGGAATTCTTAAACATAACCTAAAACGTCCCAAAGCGCTCACCCTCGAATTGTGAAATTAAGTTGCCCCCAGTGGCGGGGGAGGTTTGGGGTTGGGGGAATTTAAATTAGGCTTTGTGATCGTGGCCGAGATCCTGCGACGCCGCTGGTATGCTGTCAGAATGTAGCCTACAGAAGAATTTAAATGCTGAGCGAAACGGGCACCGCGGAACCAGAGAAAGTTCTCATAAAACAGCTGGATTGTGATGTCAGATCAGTATTGCGGGGTGGTGGTGGGGGGGGGGGGGCACAGCTCGAGCCAGAGGCATGGTGGTCTGCTGGAAAGTGAGTGCTTGACACCTGCTTTTTAATGACCTACTGAAGTGTAAAAAATGATGTGGCCCCTGATTTTATGACCTGTTTCAGCTCGCTAGGATCTCACACCCAGCTTTTCACTTTATTTAAGGGCTATTACCAACACCCATCCGCTGTGTGGGCTAAAGCCATCCGCTTGGGGAATTTTTTTTTAAGGAATTTTCTGATGGTGGGAAAATTCAGGGCAACAGACATTGACGCGGAGATGCAACCATTGAAGGCTGCGCTATGGAATAATAGCAACTGTGTTCTACGAGAGAGAGAAGCACTTTGGGTCCTAAGCCGCCCTCACATTAAGTAAATTGCCACCCAATACCCAGCAATCTGCATTATGGACAGCGGCACTCAACTTACAAACTTGCAGTGGAGCGCTATGGTTTGGACCCCTGCTGGCCACAAAGAGTCACTACAGAAAACATTAAATGAAAGTTAATTTAGAAGACTCTATGATCTTCTAGCTGCTTCCACTAGCTATTTATTTAGTTTCTGGAACATCCGAGGAGGGTGGTGGGGCCTTAGAAATAACAAACTTGCCCCCAGAATATGGACCCAAACGAAAGAGAGATTTTCTGTGAGAAATACCGAAGGGTAACAGTAAAGAGAGGTGTTCTTACCCTTTCAATAATGGATGTACAATGAAAAAAAAACCTGCAATCCCATCACAGTATCTAAGAGAGCACCGCCGATTCCGTTACTGTTTAACATCCGCTCTCGGTATCAAAGAGAAACAAGGTAGAGCCTTTTGCTTTGAAGTCAGGCCTTTCCACATGGAAATTAGATTCAATATTTCCACAAGTGTTGGTTTTGCTTTTGTAACTTTTTGCTTTCCTGGGGTCAGCACTTAGAACCGTCCGCAGTCCTCATTAGAGAGAGGAGCAGTGATTTCAAGGTTCAAGTCTTGGCTCAAATGTGAGCAGCTGAGTACAGAGTTATGATAATACAATTACGTTTTTTTATTCAAAAAAAAAAAGAGAGAAAACAGTCAGAGTACGAGGTCATGCCACGTATCTGATTACAGCGTCTATCCCTGAGGTAATTAAGGCAGAATGTCACGCTAATCCACAAGAGTGCGATCACTTACGCGTAACGCAAGCCTCTTCTGTGGACCGGGTACCATCTGCGTCCGGCTGGTGCACCGGAAATGGGTCTGGGAGTGTGTGGGGATGCACCTCAGAGCAAACGGGGGCCCCGGCGCCGGGCTCGGCTCGCCTCGCTTCGTGTTGTTGTTGGGCCCGAGTTCTTCTGGCATCCCGAGTGTGGGATCGCGCCCCCGATCCAAACAATGATGTCGCTGTAGGAAATGAAAAGCATTATCCGGCTGGGCTGTATCAAAGAAACATTTCAAAACACCAGCACAAAAAGGCTGATTGATGTTCTAAACAAATGGAGAGCAAAACCAGACATCTCTGCCTCAGAGGGCAAGCTCATTCACAGCCCTTCATCTTTCCCCTTTTTTTCAGGTTTCGGTTAGTTAAAGCCATTCCTGTTTGACGAAATACGGCTGATAAACCTCCTATACCAGGGGTCTCCAACTCCAGTCCTGGGGGGCCTGAGCCCTGCACACTTTTTGGGTTTCCCCTCATTTAACACACCTGATTCAACTCCTTGTGCTAATTACCACACAGCTCTTGAGCTGAATCATTTGTGGTGGAGCAGGGAAAGAACTAAGCTACACAGGGCTCCGGCCCCCCAGGACTGGAGTTGGGCATCCCTGTCCTATACTTTTAATATGAGTGCTGTGGGTGCTTAATTTAGGCCAAAGTTACATCAAATGTTAAACCAGCTATTCCTGATATCCGAGATTCTACCACTGAAGATGCCTGTATCTCAGGTGGATATCAGTTCAAAAACCTGCAGAGGATCCAGACATACCCAATTAGGAGGCACAGGTAAACTAATTAGGCTTGAGTGCCAGTTTTTAGCTCCCCCTATAGGTGGGAGGTCATACCTAGTCATGGTAACCTCCACCACCCTACATCTTTGTGAATTAACCATAATTGTTTAACCCCCTCACACGTGGGAAAGGAAGCCTTTATCGGAAGAGCAAATGTTTGACTCCACCTGGGCTTTTAGCCAAGTTCAGCTGCGCTTAATTCCCGGACTCATTTCAAAAGGGCTGGCACTGAGCCAGAAACCTTCTCAGATATATAAACATTTAGGCTGTTTTGAAAGCTTACGCTTAACACTGAAGGATAAGGCTCATAATTGCACAGATAATGAGACGCTTTCAGAGCTTTGTTTTGATAGCCGATGCCAAAGTCGTCACGGTGACAAGGAGACGTTCACCTGCCTTTCAACCGCACTTGTTTGTTGGGCAAAACAAACGTGGTTATCAACAAAAACAATTACCCCCAACTTCCCCCACCACTACTGATTGCTAATTGGTTCATTTAAACATAAACATTGGTAAAAGCAAGCATTTATGCATGGTATCCAATAGTTTTTTTTTGGCACAGGTCAGGTTGCTGAATGTGAGATTTCAACTCAATAGTCGGATCTGTTGATTCACGAAATGCGTATTTATTTTGCTGAGTGAAACTGATTTTTTTTTTCTGTATCTAATCACGACAAGATATTTGGGTCTTTTACGTACAGTCATTTCAGTTTCAAAGCCTAGAGCTTTCCAGGGGGCGTCAGGTGGTTGGCAGGCGGTAGGGAATGTTCCGCTTCCTGTCTCTGCTGTTATACCTTTTAAGCTGCCCCAATCTGCACCCCTGACCTGAAACCCTCACACTCCTGTGTCCCTCCGTCTCCCTCCCAGGGATCTGAACTACAACAACATGCAGGAGTTCCCGGCTGCCATCAGGACTCTGGCCAAGCTTCAGGAGCTGTGAGTGTTCCCACCCCGATAAAATCCGCTCCTGCTGCCGCAGCCACTCTGTTTCCCAGCATGCTTTTCAGCCGGACGCCAAAGAGTAGCTGCCTAATGTTACGTGGAGTCTGTTCCCCTATCGAAGGTTTTCAAATGACTGATATGAGATCGTCGCTCTGCTGATGGCAAATAGGACTAGAAACAGTCGCTCTAGAACTGCATTTTATTAATTGACAAACGGAACAGGCCGCTGTTAATGATGGTGGACGATCACCGAGGCTAGCTAGTCACTTGTCCTTCCTTTATTATCCATTTATTTGAATCATTTTTATTTCTGTGACAGCAAGGTGTTGGCATCTGAGCCAAGTCTTCCATGTTTACACCTATTGTCCCCGGTAACGGCCGACCCACAGGGTCTCGAATGCTCCCTGGACGTGATATAAAAGCCGGATGAGACACCATCTCTATTTTATTAACCCCCCCCCCCTCCCCTTTTAAGGAGTAATGAAGTCGATTATAGTTTGTCACGCTAGACCATCGTAGTAATCTGGATTCATACTGCAGTCTATCAGATCCAGCCTGCTTCGAGTAACCAGATCCTTGTTTTTCATTTATCACAGAAGCCCTTTTCACTTACTGTTATCTTTTGTGACTCTTCCATGGCGTTCACGAGTCCCGTATGGGGTTTGGTGTTGGTGTGTCTGTTCACCGTGTCGTGGTTCACTGTGACGTGGAGGTTGAAGCCTGTCTCTGTCTGACAGGGGCTTCCACAACAATGACATCAGGTGCATTCCAGAGGGTGCCTTCATTGGAAACCCGCTTCTGCAGACTATGTAGGCTACTCAAACTCTCCTATTTTGGTGTTTGTATTTGTAGTGAATTATTTATTGTCTCTGCATCAAGACAAATGAGCTACTGATATATTTAATGACGGTGTCATCATATCAAAGTAACATGTGCATGGAGAACATTTCTTGGAAGTTGTAAAGCAGTTCTCTGCATGTTCTTGAGAAGGTGCTCTCCCCCCTCCAGCCATTTCTACGAAAATCCAATTCAGTTTGTGGGAAGATCGGCCTTCCAGTTCCTGCCCAAACTGCACACACTGTGAGTGTTTCCCATCCGGTTATTCAGCATGAAATAAATGGTGACATATTTTAGCAGCTAGCATATTTCATAAGGTCTAGCAGATAATTCTGGTTGAAGGTGTCATCTTTCTCTTGGTGCCAGTTCACTGTCAGATGAAAACCGAAATCTGATTCCAATACCCAGAATTTAGTCCAGATTTTCGTATTAAAAAGTACATTTGACATATTTCGCGGATCCTTTCATCCAAAGTGACACATGTTTTTAAGAGAACAGGGTCAGCTAACTAGAGTACTTGGGTGTAAAGGGCCTTGCATCAGTTGCCCAATGATGAGCGACTCTGCCAACGACGGGATTTAATCAGGCAACTGTCTAACTCTAACCTAGCATCTTAAAGCGCTAAACTGCACACTGCCCTCATCTCACTGAAGTCATGAAATCTCCTCCGCTAATAAAAAATAATCAGTTGAGATCTATAATAACAAGTGTCTCATCCTAGTACCAAAATATTGTAAAATGTAACCGGGAGTAAATCAGTGCATTTTATCAGCTTGTTTGCCCTTGAGATTTTTGTTTTTACCCTGATGAGATGCATGGTGCTGGATCAGTTGGTCCCTTTATAACAGGGGTAGGGAACTTGATTCATGTAGGACCGGTCCGGGTTTTTGGGATGACCTCTCAATCATCCAATAATAAAGCAGTAATTCTCAACTTCAGTCCTGGGGAGCCACTGTGATTGGCTGATTGAGAGGCCATCCCAAAAACCCGCATCCACACCGGCTCTCCATGGATCAGGGTCCCTATCCCTGCTTTATAGGATTTCTGAAAGCATTCATAATCTGCTGAGAACATGAGTTGAAGGAGGGAAGGCAGCTTGCAGGTATCTCGACTGGTCTGGCCTTTAGCCGTGTTCCGGTTGCCCCTTTTGTTTTGTTTATAGCTAATGAGGTTCTTCCATCTCTTCCAGGTCCCTCAATGGAGCAACAGAAATCAGGGAATTCCCCGATCTCAAAGGAACCACCAGTCTGGAAATTTTGTACGTGTTTTCCTTCTCTCATCTCTCCAGCTTTATTATTTTGAATAACTAGACCGATAAATAAGGACTCATTTGTGTCGTGTCTCTCAAGTTAATCGGCATCATAATAATCACCGTAGGACAAAAACATACAATGTGAATCATACAATGTCGCTCTGTCTTACGTAACGAACAGGGCTGAGTGTTTCATTCTCTTTCATTGGCAAGTTATCACTGATGGAAAAATGTCTCTAACTGCAACTGACAAGTTTGAACGTCACGGAGGTCTTGCCAGTGGAAAAAAGGTCCTCCGTAAACACTCCTTTACCCCGGGGGCGAAAATTGGGGGCATATGAGATGGACGGTCGGGGTGGAAGGGAAAGGCAGCCCCATCTGTACCATGGCGCCACCTCATGGTGTTTTTTTGCGGTGTCTATGCAGTTCCTGGATGTCTCTCATTTCTGCAGGGGGGCGGGATTCTCAGTGGTTCCACCCGATACCTGCTCACATCCTCCTTCTCTTTCTCCGTCTCTTGTAGGACCCTGACCAGGGCAGGCCTCACTTCCTTGCCCCAGGGACTGTGCCAGCAGCTACCCAGCCTAAGAGTGCTGTGAGTGCGCCCCCTACTGCCCCAACGCCAACACTAGCCCAGCCACCTCTACCCAAACAAAAAAATGAGAGTACTCATTATGCCATGATTACCCATTGTGCAAATGTTGGAATTAGTAACTATGCCATTGCTGGGGTTAGTCATTGTGTTGTTGCTGGGATTGATCTGTATGTTAATGTTGGGATTAGTCATCGGTTTGTTGTTGGGCTTAGTATATATGTTGATGTTTAGATTAGTTATTGGGTCATTGTTGGGATTGCTTATTGTGTTTATAATGGGATTAGCCATTGGCCCAGTGTTGATACGCGTATCACTCCTTAGCACATTGCTAGGATTACTCATTAGGTCATCGTTAAGATGTTTTTGTAGCTTGTAGTTGTTAGAGTCACAATTTCTTCTCTGGTCCTGATGTGTTCATCATATCATCTTATTACATCCATCCATTCATCATCAAACAAGTTTTCCAGTACTAGTCCATGTGTGCACAGGCCCTCCTACAGGGGAACTCCTTGGATGGGATGCTAGTTGTTCTTCATAATGGAAAACCATTAAATAGACCAAGCAAGAGCAGACACACATACATTTTCATAACCGCAGTTATGGGCTGTCCACCAAAAAAATAGCTCACTGTGGCACGTATAAATCAAGCGAGCCATTTGGACGAACATATCCACATGTGGCTGGGAGTCAAAGTCTATGGAATAAGGTTTGATGGGGAGCATTGTTGGGGAAGCGCATACTTCTTTATGTAGAACAGAAAGTTAAACATGAAGCTGAAGACCCATCGGGAGGCACAATGGACGGCTAAGAAGCCCATCCACTCCTGCTTGGCTCTGAACTCCCTCTCATGGTGTTTCAACAGGGAACTGTCGTATAACCAGATCGAGGAACTGCCCAGCTTCCATCACTGCCAGCACCTGCAGGAAATGTACGTGTGGTGGCCTCAACGATGAGCTTCCGCGCCACTGCTACGCTCACCCGTGGATGTTTCCTCTGTATTTCATTTCCTGAAGCTTTTTCAACAGAGAGTTTATTGCCATATTCAGAGCAAACAGGAGGCAGCCCTATACCATGAAAATCTTACACCGCATGTCCTTCCAGCCACCATGAAACAGAAACACGAGGGCGCTAAAAGCAGAATACAATTAAACAGTTAATGAATAAGACAATAAATGAAAATAATTATGCAAGTTGTATTTTATTCGCGATGAATGACAGTAAACGTGAAGGACCTCATGCACATTGTATGATACCCAACACTGCTGTGCCACCTTGTGACTACTCCCCCTGGTGGTCAAGAGGAGTCACACCGATGGCTGTTTTGAATTTCCACAGCGGTCTCCAGCACAACCTGATACAGGAAATCAAAGCCGGAACGTTCCACCAGCTTGCTTCACTGCGCTCCATGTGAGTAGCCCCCGCCTCCCAGCTCCATCTGCCTCCCCCTGCCCCATCCTCTAAAAGATTATTAAGAAAATGTGTGGTGAGGTGATGGTGATGCACCCCCCCTTAAAAATCTCATGCCCATTTCATAGCTTTGCTCAACTTCATTTGACAGTGCGAAAGAGCACTTTCAGCAAGTGTTACACACAGGAATCAACATGCCCAAAGGTTGTGGTCTGCTGTGTCGATCTCACACCTTAGGGTGGAGAATGACCCGCACGGCCAAACCGGAGCAGCGTTTAATGTACTCTTCCTCCTTGGCATGGACCAGGGGTCTCCAACTCTAATATGAGCTCTTCCCTCAAGGGGGCCATCTGAGCTATTTTTTGAGCCGAATGAGAAACGAGAGAGAGAGAGACCAAAACACATGTAACATCTCTATTCCGTTAATCTGTAAGGAAGCCCAGTCTATGCTGATCACTTAAACAGAAGATCACAGAGCTGAAAATTAAAGATCGAATAGCGGGCCAAATTCAAAAATGAGTTATAAGTATGTAATGGGCTGTATAACACTGGATCTGGCCCACAAGCCGGGAGTTTGAGACCTCTGCCATAGAGGAAAACACCGAAGGCATTGCAGCTGAGTGAGTATGTCAGTGACTAGTCAGCAGCTTGCCTGATTCCTGTCGTCCCGATTTGCCCCTTGAAGAGACCTCAGCTGGAACCGCATAGCGACCATTCATGAAGCCGCCTTCGTCTCCCTGCAGTCCTTGGTGAAACTGTGAGTCTGCCCCCCTTCCCCCCCCCCGCCCCGATCCCTTCATACCGCGTTAGACTCGACGAGAATAAATGTTCGAGGTTCGCCTACGCAGGGATCCAGCTTCATTAGTGCACGTGTTTCAGTCGTGCAACCGTGAAGATGCTTTGCTTGGCGGCGGCTACGGTAATTTTAGCCGTAATTATGAAAAAGCCAGCTGCGAAATAAACGGCGGAGAGGCGAATGTGAAGGTGAAGCGCGAATGAAGTTTACCGTAATACTTCAGTAATGCAGAATAATTAAGGATTTACGAGCACCTAATCAAAAACATAACCCCTGTAATCATAAAGATCCACTTATTCGTACCTATAACAATCAAACGGCAAGGCGTACAATTTAACACACAATTCAAGCATGATTGACCTCTCCTACATTAAGACTCAATTGCACAACTTTTTGGCCACAGTCCTTGGGCCTTTGTCACACATTGCTACCATTACTGAGAAATCAGGAGTCATCAAAGAAGTGTACTCTTCATGAGATCATCAGCACGACTGGAATCATCTGTTTGTCTGTCTGTAGGGACCTATCTGACAACCTCCTGAGTTCGCTACCTCTGGAGGGCCTCGCCAGTTTGACCCACCTCAAACTGAGGGGCAACAAAGCTCTGTCTGGCTCCTTCAGAGAGGAGGACTTCCCCAAGATGAGGTAGGCTTTCCTTCTACTGCGCCATCCACTCTGCAGCTTAGACCTTTGGAGAAGGAAGACAGCAAATCGATGTATCTGTTATTTTGAGCTAGACGTGAATTCACCTCATGATAGATGCAGGTTCAATCATGTCGCATCAGAGAAACGCTGGATGACAGTATTCTGATCCATGTTCATACCTCCTAATGTAATGTGCCTTCAAATAAAATCTGATTTAGCAACTATGTGTGTACAAATCAACACAAAACAAACACCACCCTTACCTATGAAATGCTTCAGCATCGGTCTTAATAATCGCAGAGGGTTCGAGGTTCGTGTCGACGCTCCTTGCAGGCACAGAAGAAGATTGTACCGACCTGTTGTAGATAACTGCTTCAAAAAGAGGCTCTTCATAAATGCCTCAGCTTTACAGTGATTCAAACAATGCCCAGGGCAATGGAGGCTCTCCAGCCATGGAGGGGCCCAACCTTCAAGGGAAGACAGAGCGACGATTGTTCATCACAGAGAATCGGCTAATAATGGAAAGGAAGCG
Organism: Brevimyrus niger; assembly: GCA_015164015.2. NCBI lineage: Eukaryota > Metazoa > Chordata > Actinopteri > Osteoglossiformes > Mormyridae > Brevimyrus > Brevimyrus niger. The sequence goes on from JAABNY020000037.1 coordinate 13,288,258, forward strand.
GGAGACATTTAATGGTGTTTCAGATCTCAGCACTTAAGTAAAAACGGCAGCGTCTAAAGCTTGTGTTTGAGTAGGATTACTTTGTCATTGTACCTTGTTAAGAAGATGTCTACAAGCATTCCACTGCTGGAAACATGTGCCTGTGGCACTGCAGCGGCTTTGCAAAGAAAAAGCTGATGTAGCTTTGCGGGTGACAGGGCCCTTCATCCATCCACTCATCTTCCAACCACTCATCCTGATCCGGGCCACTGGTGTTGACATGCTGTAGGAAAACGAGGTGGTTATTCTAGCCTTCAAGCAAATTTTGTTCTAAAACAGAATATTTCATGCAAAAGAAAAAAAACTAACATTTACAGAAGGGATCTCCAAAGTCCTTAGATTTAAGCCCCACGTGTCCTTTTACTGCCATTGCCAATGTCTCAGTCATCTTCCAGAAAGCCCTCAAGATCTTCTGAACGAGCACGTCGTAAGGGTCCCCCCTTTGATGTTTCCACAGGGTCATCGAGATGCCGTACGCTTACCAGTGCTGCGTCTACGGCGTCTGCAGCGGCAACTACAAGGCCGGCAGCCACTGGGAAGCCGAGAAGCTACAGAACCAGGAGGATGACCTGCAGACGAGGAACATGGGCTTGTTTCCACTCCACCCCGACTCTAACTGTAAGGCCCGGTGTGAGTGTTGTTGCTTGAGTGCAGCCAGGCAGGAGTGCAGAATCACATTTTTGAAAAATCACATAAAAAAAAAAATAGCTACCTCTCAGATAGGAAAAATTACGGGTAAAGCGGATTTGTGCTATGTCTGTTTTTTCACTTTGCGGTTTTATTTATATGTTGCAAATCCCTGTCACCCCACGCTTATTTCTAATCTGCCTGACATTGTTTATGTCTCGCTAAATTCATTATCGTGTGCCTGTAACTTCAGCCAGGCCATAATGCAGACGTGTGTCCTTGGTAGGACATGGCCCTGGAATAGTCTTTGCTTGCCGTTAGCATAGATTATATTCGAAAGCGCTCTGTCACAAACCCGAGGCAGGCATGCTCTCCCTTTCTGACTCCGACGTCTGCGTCCAGTGCTGTTAAAACATGTTTCTTCCTTCACCAACTCCTGACAGATTAAATATGCAGCAACATTTTTCTTAAAATATGTCCCTCCCAAAAAACCCTTTCAAACTGTATACTTGAAAGGAGCCTACAGTAATTAGACTCGTTTGATACAATCACAGCAGTCTGAAGGCGCTTCTCCGATCAAACAAAAGATTACAAAACAAAGGATAAATTAAGCACACACCGAAAGAGTGATGTAATCTTGTCAGACATTAATTAAAGTGATTTATGTGGCCATCACAAATAAATCTGCAGATTTAGCAATACTTAATTTATACTTAGAAAACGATGATCTGTTTGTTTCATTTCACTGAAAATTCCAAATATAGAACAGAATAATCCTTGTGCCTAAAGAAATTTAACAAACTATAATGTGAGTAACCAATACGGAAATGTGTTTCATTTTGGAATTTAAAATAAAAATGCTCTTTCCCTGGAGTCTCCTGGGTTTCTGTTCCAAAATGTAGTGCTTCCAGAAACCAGGTTATGCTTTAGTCTATCAGCTTCCATCAGGGCAAGGATCTGCCATTTTGCACACCATCCATCATCATCAATTCTTTAAGTTTTATTGTCACTTGTTCAGGAGAACACAGTGAAGTTTTTATGCCACTGATGCAGGGAAGGGGACAATAGGACAGACAACAGTGCAATACTGGACAGAAAGCAGTGCAGTACAGGAGGAAGAGCAGTGCAATACAGGACAGACTGCAGTGCAGTACAGGAGGAACAGCAGTGCAGTACAGGACAGACAGCAGAGCAGTACAGGAGGAACAGCAGTGCAGTACAGGACAGACAGCAGAGCAGTACAGGAGGAA
>JAABNY020000037.1:13290273-13308516 GCA_015164015.2 Brevimyrus niger
AGAGCAGTGCAGTACAGGACAGACAGCAGAGCAGTACAGGAGGAAGAGCAGTGCAGTACAGGAGGAAGAGCAGTGCAGTACAGGACAGACGGCAGAGCAGTACAGGAGGAAGAGCAGTGCAGTCAAGGAGGAAGAGCAGTGCAGTACAGGACAGACAGCAGAGCAGTACAGGAGGAAGAGCAGTGCAGTACAGGAGGAAGAGCAGTGCAGTACAGGACAGACAGCAGAGCAGTACAGGAGGAAGAGCAGTGCAGTACAGGAGGAACAGTAGTGCAGTACAGGAGGAACAGCAGTGCAGTACAGGAGGAACAGCAGTGCAGTACAGGCCAGACAAGACAAGTCTGTGCGAGTAATGTAATGGCGATAAGCATGTGCAAATAGACGACTGTATAGTAAGTAATACTAATTAAGGACGGAAGTGGAGCGACAATGCAGTGGGGAGACAGATGCAAGTTGTTCAGAGACCTTGTGGCTTGGAAAGAGCACATTAAAACACTAATATTTACTTATAAGCAGAATCAACCGTTATCGTTCCTCGTCATTATGAGCGGACTATCTGGATTTAAACAATGCAGTATGTGGCCATGATATCTTGAGACGCTAAATTATCGATTTAGCAGAACGTCATAAATCTCAAGTAACAGGAGAGAACATGAGGAAAAACAGAGAGATATGACTGACTAGCCACGCAAAAAAGAAACCCTTCCCCCCTGGTTATTGCTGTGTGCTTTCCGTGTAATCTGTCATGGAGGATTTAACGAAAACACATGAGTGCAGTTTCTTTGGTATGTTTCTGAGAAGCAGAAACTCCGATTGCAGGCAGTTGAGCCAAATGTCTTTATTTATGATGTATGTTACTCTGCGTTCATGCCAAACCCCACAAGTTATGATGACAGGCTTATTATTAAGACACACAAAGGTGATTTATTTATTTATTTTACACTTTTATGACAAAAAAAAAAAGATACCTCTTGAAAACAAAAATAACCATGACTGTATCGTGTGTTGCCACAAAAACAACACAATATACAACTAATGAGACAATTGTGGTTAACTTCCTAGCAAATTTTATACCAGGTAAAATGGTCAGCTGACCTTTACGTTCAAGTAGTTGATGGAGAGTCATGACCTTCTGTTCCAGATGATCTCGATATGGAGGAGTTCCAGCTGGAAGCTGAAGACTCCAAACTCCAGGCCAGCATTCAGTGTACGCCCACTCCAGGTAAATCGCATCGGCAGATGTACAAAGGTCGTAGTCCGTGGTCTATTAGGGGCAGTTATTTCACAACTATCTTTGCACTGATGCCAGTTTCCATTTGATTACCATTACAGGTCCCTTCAAGCCATGTGAATATATGATCGACAGCTGGGTGGTCAGGCTGGGGGTGTGGGCCATCACCGTGGTCTCCCTGGTGGGCAACAGCTTGCTCATCGTCACCGTTTTTACCTCGCCCAGCTACCTGTCCCCGGTCAAGTTTGTCATCGGCGCCATTGGGGGAGCCAACCTGCTGACGGGGCTGTGCACGGGCACCCTGGCCCTGGTGGATGCCCTCACCTTCGGGCAGTTCGCCAAGTATGGCGCCCGCTGGGAGACAGGCCCGGGATGCCAGGCAACTGGCTTCCTCTCAGTCCTCGCCTCGGAGGCGTCCATCCTCTTTCTCACGCTGGCGGCGGTGCAGTGCAGCGTCTCGGTGTCCTGTGTCCGCGCCTACAGGAAGTCGCCATCCTTCGGCAGCGTCAAGGCGGCCGCCCTCTGTTGCGTGGCGCTCTCCCTCACGGTGGGGGCCCTGCCGCTTTTCTGGGTCGGGGAGTACGGCTCCTCGCCCCTCTGCCTGCCGTCGCCCTTGCCGGAAGGCCAACCCTCCACCTTGGGCTACATGGTGGCCTTGATCATGATGAACACGCTCTGCTTCCTGGTCATCACCGGCACCTACATCAAACTCTACTGGGACCTGATGAAGGGCGAGTTCGATAGCGTCTGGGACTGCGCCATGATCAAGCACGTGGCCTGGCTCATCTTCACCAACTGCCTGCTCTACTGCCCCGTGGCCTTCCTGACCTTCTCTTCGCTGCTGGGCCTCTTTCGCATCGGCGAGGAGGCCATCAAGTCGGTTCTCCTGGTCTTGCTGCCTCTCCCTGCCAGCCTCAACCCCCTCATCTACCTGCTCTTCAACCCGCATTTCAAGGAAGATCTCCGTCTGCTCTGGAGAAAGTCTCGGCCCGGCCGGGAAGAGACCCTGGACTTCTTCGCTTCTGAGGAGACGGAGAAAAGCTCGTACGACTCCACGCAGGCCCTGGTGTCCTTCTCCGAGGTGGACGTGCTGTACGAGAGCACCGTCCAGCCCACGCTGGAGCCTTTACACTACACGGCCACTTCGACGCCAATCCCTCTCATCCCCTGCCAACAACAAGGCCCCCCCAAGAAGGAAACCGGGACTACGTCTCACCACGGCGCGCGGACCCAGCATGAGGAGCCAGAGCGGAATAGCGCCCTCTTCCCATCTAAAACCCACCATTCGCCCCGCTTATCCTTTCACTCCTGAACAACTGACTGCTCACGCAATACAGAACTGTAATGGGAAACAGGTCCTACTACAAAGCAGGGCTCTCAGCTTTGAAAAAAAAAATGGACAAATTAAATTTCAGACAGTGGAACAACATCCACGAGGTGGTGACAGTGAGCATCGAGAGGACAGCTGTCAAGAAGCTCAGTTGTTTCTTTTTGTGTTTGTATATAAATACATAAATACAGAGACCTCATCATCATACACTTTGTAAAGTCAATTAAACTGCATTTATAGGCTTACTTTGACAGACATAAAACCAGGGCTTTATTTTGAAAGACTGAAGGACAAACATCCAGTTACCTCTGAAAACCGATATTCACAAGGGCAGTTTTGGTCCTCACAGGAAAAACTCCTAGTAGTCTCCAGCTCCATGAACATCCATTCTTATTAAACCAGAAATGGTTGTATCTGAGTCTTCGTTTACCAGCCGATTATAAAATTCAGTACGAATGCTGATCGCAGTAATTTTATTTGGTAATAAAAAAAATAATTGCCCCCCGGCACCATGCAAAAATAGACCATTTTCAAAGAAACGCATTCAGACATAACTGTTATGCCTCCCTGTTTGGCTTCAGCTATGTGCTTTGATCCCTTTGATGTCGGATGGCAAGCCGTCACTTGCTACATCACTCCTGGTCTGTAAAGAACTGAGACACGTCTGAGGTATTTCGGATAATTTATATCCAGACCTTCACTTTCTTACAGCAAATGAGAACAGTTCATAGCTTTATTTATTTAACAGCGTTAAGTAAATATTCATTTGAGTGGCACCATCGGCATGGACCAGGCTGAATGTCAAACCAGAAGTGATTTGCAGCTGTGAAGATGTTTTACATTACATTTAATTTATTTAGCAGACGCATCACTGTTAAGACAACAAAAAATTAAAGGTCAGACAGTCCCTGGAGCGACTGGGGTTTAAGTGCCTCACTCACGTGCCCATCAGCAAAATCACTGGGCCAAACTCAAGATTTGAGCCAGTGACTTTCCACACACAGTGCCCAAACCCGAGTCACACGCTACTGATTCCTACATCAAAATCTCCGAAAGAAGACTGTGTGGTACTGATGGACAGTTGGCTGTTGATTTATCGCTTAGAATCCTTAGAAAAATAAGGGCCGATCAAATTTCAGACAGTGGAACAACATCCACAAGGTGGCGACAGTGAGCATTCAGATGACAGCTGCCAAGCCGTAAATTCAGGCAGAAAAAAAAAATTGTCAAAGGGAGGTGGGGTGTAGATGGTAAAATCTGCCGAACAGGAGGGCCAGCCTTGCACCGCATGGCAAAACGTCTTCCCGGCTAACGTTACCACCCTCTAGCCCCAGTTGGCGAGCAGATTTCCAGGACGACGCACATTAGGAGGCTGCCGTCTGCGTTGTTTCGCCCGTGTCGAATGCAGTCCAGCAAAAAAATATGAGTGACACTAGTGAGCCGGTGGTGCGGAGTGATACTGCTTAACTGATGCAAGCAGCGTCAACGTGACGGTCAAGGAATCTCGATCGACCCGCAATAAAAGATAGACCTGCAGATTGAGAGCATATGATTGGTAACCACTGCACTACAGCGTTAGTGTTTAACATGTGAATTCAGTAGTTATCCTTCACCACACACTACAATGATAGAAAATGCTTTCATTTTCTAAATTGTATTTAATCAGAGAATGAGAAAGAAACTTTTAAAAAATACTTCGAGAGTTGGGTATTTGGGAATTTGTTGCCCACGTGTGACAACCGACTCCTTCTAAATCCCGGGTTTGTAAAGTAGGCTCGCTTTTGTACATACAGAGTAACTACCTCTGAAATAGCATGATAATATTCCACTGTATCCCAATATGTTTTCCTATTATATTCAAATATATAATTTTATATTGAAAAATAAAGCTTTTAGATGTACAAAGCAGATTTACTATTTTGGATGTATATATTTTCAAACCTCTGTAAACAATGAAATGTATGATCAAATAAAATTATTAATTTTATTAAAAACAGCTGCTGTTTTTGAGATGCGTCTTCCTGGGTCATTCTACTATTCTTAAAAAAAAAAAGACAAACATAATTCCACCTACAAAGGGTTTAGGATCACTCATAGCATCAAGACTAAACTATATTTACCTAGGGAACAGCACTTTGAACCTGGAGTAAGGCCCACAACAGTCAAACTAATAGTTTTTTCTCAAAACATTTACTGCTACTCAGATCAAAAGGCGTGTTTTTACGGCACATAAAGAATGAGGAACATTTGTCTCTGTGAAAACACCTGCCAGAGAGCAGATACATCAATATGATGGATCCATTTTGATTTACACCAATCAGCCATAACATTAAAACCACCTGTCTAATAAAGTCCCTTTTGTGCTGCAGAATCAGCTCTGAACCATCGAGGTCTCTGGCACTAAGACATTTAGCAGTAGATCCTTTAAGTCCTGTACGTTGCGAGGTGGGGCCTCCATGGATCGGACTTGTTTGTCCAGCACATCCCAGAGATGCTTCATCGGACCAAGATATGGGAAATTTGGAGACCAAGTCACCACCATCAACTCTTTTTTCATGTTCCACAAACCATTTCTGAACTTTTCTGCCGTTTTGGAGATGCTCTGTCCGTCGTCTAGCTATCACAACTTGGCCAATGTCAAAGTTGCTCAGATCCTTACATGCTCAGCCCATTTTTCCTGTTTCCAACACATCAACTTCAAGAACTGACCGTTCCCTTGCCTAATATACACTGGCACCCTTGACAGGTGCTATTTTAACGAGATAATCAACGCCATTCACTACACCAGTCAATGATTTTAATGTTATGGCTCATTGGTGCAAATGACATAATTACAGAACACTCTAAATCCATAATGCTTTAAGATCCATTATTTAATCATTATGTAAGGCGCAGACATTTTTCCAGTAAATGGAAGATGAGTTTATTTTACGAATGACCACTGATTAACAGCAGACTAAAGTTATACATTATATAATCGTGACCTTAGATTATTATTATTTTTTTTAATATAACCTCCATCATTTACTTCCTGTGTTATTAGGGTAGGAGTAGTTGGTGTCTCCTGAATAGCAGAACATTTCCAGGTTAAGAGGAAGAAAACTGACCCCTTGATGTGTAAATAAGTAAAAGATAAAATTTATTATTGCTCGACAGTGACAGTAGTACATACATATACATAGAGAAACACAGGAAAACACAGAAGCGTAAATCTACAGGCTGGTCTTCATCTTCTTCTGTGGGTCGTCTGGACCAAGCATCTCCCTCTTGCGCGATACCCTGCTCTCTGCATCGGGTTGATCCATCTCCTTCACACCCTTTGAACACAACTGAATCAGTATCCATCCGAGCCTTTCAAATTTGGAAAGGGGGGAGGAGGCGTCATCTAGGAGCTGCTCATCAAAGCTTCTGTCCACCCAGTGACTAAACTCGCCCGTGTTCAAAATGTCGACTTTACACAGACTTCGGGTTTCTACTTTCTATTCACGTTTGGGATCCTTAGCCACTCGGTTCCAATTTGTGGGACGGCCAAAACCAAACAAGTGAAAACTTGCATTTCCCCACTGTTAGAGTTATAAATTGCAAGGCAGCCTACATCAATATTTCTTCCTGGATATTAATCAAACGCAGACAAAGACACACCCCCACTCTGTGGTTTGGGACACCGCTCTTCAATTAGTGATTTAATCAAAAACGTTAGTAAGTAAATACTTTTTTTTTTCTGAACACATAGTTGGCCAATTTGTTGCGATAGTTTGGAAACATCGAAATCTTTCCTTTGTCTATACTTTTCCAGACTTGGAAAAAACCATAACATTCCATAAAAAATCCATAATTTTTCCCTATTGCATAGGAACCATGATTAAAGTTGTGCAATTTATAAGCAAATTCACTCAGGTTAATATTGCAAATGGGGTGTGATGTATTAATGGATGTTATATGAAAAATACTTTCCATTTATCGTCCCGTAAGATTAAGATTTATGTCTCATATTTCCACAAAAACCACCTCAAGCGAATGTAAAATCTTTTGCAATGCTTGCAGACTCCTTTTCAAATTTGTGCGTTATTCATCAATAGTTTCAGTGCACATCTTCAAATTGCAAAAATCTAGGTTAATGGTAATGCCATTACTGTCTCCTTAACCCTGCGGCCACCAACAGTCATGCTACACCCACAAAATGATCTATGATCAGTTCTTGGCTGTTGTTCAGAGTGGCCCTATGCATGCTGAGAATCCCCCCCCCCCTCCACAAAACATGTTTGTCATCAGTCTCTGCTCTTTAAAAGGAAAAAAAAAAAACACCCTGAAGGTAGCATTCAAGAAGCTACATTGAAGTTAATCCATTAAACCACTGAGCAGTTGAACAACAACAACAACACGCTAAATTTGCAAACTGCAGGCCTTAATGCACACAGAAAACGAGCGGCCTTTAAGATCTGCCACGTTTCCAGATGACCTCAAAGGGCAGAAGAAACCAAAGACCCACCAGATTCTGCTGCACGGCATGCTTCAAAGTCCACTTCTTGGCCTTCTCCAGAAACACCTGCCTGCTGTACTTGTATTCTGCAGACTGAGGAAAACCGGTCAACAGCTTCAGCCGTGACGTCACGCAAGCTTCCGGATCAGATGCCGATAGCAGTTCACTAAACCCTGCTGGCTTCTTAAAAGTACAACCCCGTCCCACCCAAAAGTCTCTCTGCTATCGGCAGTTTTCCAATCACAGATTCCACAGCTAGGAACTACATGAAGGTCACAGCCAACGCATTGAGAAATGGAGTTTCCATACATCAGTATGAGTCCGACTGCCAGTATCTGCCAAGTCGGCTAAAGAAACCCCCCCCCACACATCACACGAAGCTGGACACGATCACCGGCCCATACTCACGATGTCGGCCATGAGGGGGTCATCCGGGTTGGGTTCAGCCATGAGCAGCTGGATGGAAGTCAGCACGGTGGAGATGTTCAGCGATGGTCTCCACGCTCCCTGTCACGAACAAATGCCATATAGTCGTCAGTACTTCACTTAACCAACTAACCCAGCTGCTGATCCCTGTTCTCAATGTCCGGAAACACGCTGACGATTCCATGACAAGCCAGGAATCTAGTAGCATCAGGTGCATGTTCCTTGTTGGTTAATCATCATCTCAAGAACATTAAGGAGCTTTGTGTGCTGTGCGAGCCAGAAATGGGGCCCATCGACATTAAAAGGTCAGACACCACTAGTCAAGACCTTGAAAAGCTCAGGGGGGCAGGTGATGTAGTTTTACTTAGAACTTTAAACTGAAAGGTAATCGACTAATGGACTGTTCAGGGAGGAAAGACCATATACCAAAGACCATTTTTTAAGCTAAAATACAGTGGAGGAACTTTGATACCTTTGGCGGCAACTTAAGAGCATCAAGACAGATGCGTCCCCCATTGTCAATATTAGGGTGGTAGATTGGCGTCAGAAAACGAATTTTGGGAGGTTCAAAAGGATACCTAAGAAAACAAACCATTAGATATTTTCAAAAACACTGAAAGTGTCACTGTTTGCAGAATAAAAAGGCAGATGGTGCATACATCTCATACACAACTGATCAAACTAATAATAAACAAAAATAGAGCCGTTTTTTGAAGTAAGTAGTTATTAAACCAGGTTGCTGCTCACCGTTCTGGGACCTTGATCTCAAGTGAAAACACACCCCCCTCATATGGAGTGTTCACCCCTCCCAGTAATTCTGCAATTATAAAAATTAATCCATCAGCACACTAAATCGGCGTTGTTTGCCTTTCCAAACAGAATAAATAGCATTCCATAGAATTGCATAGAATAGAATCACACAGGATAGAATTGAACATAACAGAATTAGAATTTCGAATTAGAATGTAGTGATCAGTGGTCACTGTCAACACACCACAGCACAAAGTGCGCAACAACGAAATGTGACCTCTGCATTTGACCCATATGTAACATAGCAGGGGGCAGCTAATTCAGCGCCTTGCTCAGTACCTAGCTAATTCAGTACCTTGCTCAGGGTCTCAGTGGTGACTTGCTGATGGGGGATTCGAACCTGCAATCTTTCAAATACAAGTGCGCTTCCCTAACCATCAAGCCACCACTGCCCACAAAATAATAGAATAGCTTACAGAAAGAAGTCTACAAACCACCAGTCACGAAGTACTTTTACAAACTATGTTGTACAGCCGTTTTATAGCACCATTTTGCACTTTACCTAACTGCGTTTATTTATTAAACAGCTAATCTGCATGTCAGGTATTTATTTTTGCAATTTACAAAATCGCTGCGAATGAAGTTCACAAGCACTAAATTGATGTATGGTGAAAACCAGGCCGCTCACCGGCTTTGAGCTCGCCCACATCGTGCTCCGTCTGCCAGCAGGACACCCCAGGCGGCGGCTCGGCGCCCAGCAACTGCAACTCCCGCTTCAGGCGGCTGATCCGCTGCATTTTGGCACCCGTCTGCCGGGAAAACAGGAGGCGTGAGGGGTCTCGGTGCGGCAGCATGACGGCGGACCAGCTCACATTCCAGCCAAAGGACAACTCGTTACCATACATAAGGCTCCGGCAGCTCATTTAATTCGTTACGCGAAACACTTACCTGACCACGTCAGTCAATGTACTGTTATTAATGGTTTACAGAGAAAATACGAAAGAGACGGAAACTGGTAGAGAATACGATTTGATTTTCCCTCGTCTTTCGAATGTGGACAATCGTATCATCGAACACTTCTAGCGAAGTGATTTCTGGGTGTCGTAGTCATTTCCCCTTGCATTTATAGGTTCGATATAAATTTAAAAACTACAATTACCAATGATGCACGCGTGCCTTATTATGCGTTTAGGCATTGTAGCCGATTGTCAAACAATCGATCTTGCAAACTTTTGATTTGCTTTCTGAGTAACATTCAGTTAGGCAATGGCACCGAGACAGATTCTGGTTAAACACAGCAAATAAGCTTTAATGATAATATACACTTCAAAGATACTTTGCACAGTGGAAACCCACCCAGCTCCAGTGTCATGCTACTCTGTTTAGCAACAATGTTTAAACTTCACCCCATGAAATAATATACATGAAATAATATAAAGTGCTGCAATAAGACATACTGTATGCTCCCAGCATACTTTTCGGTACTAGTTACAGCCCTGTAGCGCCAGGATTCTTACAGTACTAATACATTTTTGTAATTCAGATATTTTTGCCACCAGGCATTTTGTCCCAAATCCCTCCTATTTGCCAATATCCAGGCATGAAAAGCCTAACAGGTTTCAGAATGAAATGAGCTGAGGAAGGGCAAAACCAGCCCATGTACTCGGGACAATGGCAAAGTTGAATTTGTTCAGAAAATTAACTATTTGTTTTATTGGTTATTTGTTAATTTAACGAAGCTTTACAATGTTTTAAAATCCTCAGCAGCTCAGCATGTACAAGTGGAACAATCGTTTCATGTCAAACTGAAACAACCAAATATGACTCAAACTCCGCACATAACATTTGGAAGCCGCCGCGAAAATGGCCTGAAAGTTTTTGCCTCTGTCAGGCCTTCGTCTTCCATGCGGATTCACGTAGAAACCAAGTACGCCACCCGGTGGACTCTGAGGGTAGCTACTATAAGACCGCCTGAATCAAAATCAATCAATCGAATCAACCATTGATATGGCAGCACTGAATTCCCTCGAATACAGTGCAGACAGAAAGTCTTTAGAAACAGAATCAGGTTTATTGGCCAAGTGTGTGTGTGGAACACAAAAAAGAATTAGTTTCTGGCAGTTGGTGTCTCTCCAGTACAATACAATACAATAGATCAAACCAGTATAGATAAAATACAATATAAAGGACACCATATTTACAGACAAAACAGTGTAAATAAAGTGTAAACAACATACTAGGTGCAAAGTGATTTGTTCTACTGTCCATTGCAGTCTGTTCCTGTCCTGACTGGTTGCTGATCCAAACCAGACGGAGGAGCACATGACGGACTTGATGACTGCTGAGTAGAACTGGATCAGCAGTTCCAGTGGGACATTGTACTTCCTCAGTTGATGCAGGAGGTACATCCTCTCCCTACATCCTCTTGTGGGCAGTGGTGGCTTGATGGTTAGGGACAAACGCTTGTAATCGAAAGGATTGCATGTTCGAATCTCAGACCAGCGAGGTACCCTGAGCAAGGTACTGGTCTTTGGGCGCTGAATTAGCTGCCTCCTACTATGTCATGTCGGGGTTAAATGTTGAGGACACATTTTGTTGTTGTGTGGTGTGTCAAAAATGACAATTAATCACAAAATTCGAATTCCCTGATGTGCCTTTTTGAGGATGGAGGAGATGTTGCTCGCCCACTTCAGGGCGCTCGTTTATCAACCGTTCTTAGAAACTGTCCTAGATTCCATCCCACAAATGAAATTTAGAATGTTCGTGAGTACAAAAAAAAAAGGGATTTATCAAACGTGCGGAGGCCAGTTGTTCATAAATCCCACATGTTCTTACTCAGGTGCTCGTGCCCGTTCATAGTCAATTGCATTCAGAAATGCCCTCAATTGACCATATTTGGTAACAGCACATCCTTTAAAAAACCATGCAGGAAGTTCTAGCTTTTCACCCGAAAATAATGGCCAAGAAAAAAAAAAAAAAAAACTTAAGTGACAGTGAGATCGAGGTCCTCATTGCCGAGGTCGAAATGAACTATACATTGCTGTTTGGTTCCCTTAGCTCAGGGTAACCAATAAAAAAAAAAATACTGACAGTGGGATAGTGACAGATGCAGTAAATGTGGTCGGTCAGAGGGGAGGTCCCGGTCAGAAATAATGGTTTGATACCAAACTAAATACGAAAAAACGTGTTTCGGCACACTGACGGGACAGATCTGCGACCGGGGGTGGACACGCCACTACAGACCTGACAACGTTTGACACGCGTGTTGCCAGCATTATTGGAGACGCTGCTTTGCCTGGCATCAGTGCGCACGGAGACAGTGACAACCTGGCTTCACCAACAGATCAAGCAGGACCATCCCGTTTCCACAACATAGGTAAACCAAACAATTTGCAAACCTTTTATTTCGAAGTGTAACAACATCCTTTTAAACTATATAATGAAATGAGCAAAGGGATAACTGCTCTGTTTTTCTGTACTATAATGACAATCAGTGAGTGATACCTGATAGTATATTTCACTACGGGGCGGCATGGTGGTGCAGTGGTTAGCGCTGTTGCCTCACACCTCTGGACCTGGGTTTGAGTCTCCGCCTGGGTTACGTGTGTGTGGAGTTTGCATGTTCTCCCCGTGCCGTCGTGGGGTTTCCTCTGGGTACTCCGGTTTCCCCCCACAGTCCAAAGACATGCTGAGGCTGATTGGAGTTGCTAAATTGACCATAGGTGTGCCTGTGTGAGTGACTGGTGGTTTGGAAAACGGATGGATATTTCACTACACACATTACCTTAAGGTGTCTTTGTGCTGAGCACTAAAGCAGCTTCTTTCCATGGATTACTGGTCATGGGAAAACATTCTTAACTAGTATCAGCCCTTGCTGATGTGGCACCAGAGTCGTAAGAAAAGTATGTGAAATGGACCTTGGAAGCTGGCTCCCTAGGCTTATATGTTGTCATTGAATGTATCGACCCAAAGATGCGAAAGGATATTTAAGCCAGGCGATGAAGGTTTTATCATTTTATTTTATTATTTAAAATATTTGAAATACATAAAATACAATCTCAAGTATTTTGTTACAAACTACATTTTTTTAAATCCAGCAAAATACAAATTACAAAATACACAAAATTAAATACATTTTTAAATACATTTAATTGAAATACTACCCATTTCTGTCAATAATGCCAATTTTATATCCCTTCTAATTGCCAATGACTTGGCATCAAAAGCCTAAAAGGTTTCAGAATCCAATGAGCCGAGGAAGAGCAAAACCAGGCCAAGAGTTCAGGACAATGGCAAAGCTGGCTCATTTTGTAAAGGCTTCTCCACTGCCTTCTGATTTAAAATCCTCAGCGGCTCAGCATGTACAAATGAAACAAATCATTTCATGTTAAACTGAGACCAAATGAATCAAACTCTGCATCTAACGTTTGGAAGCCGCCATGAAAATGGCCTGAAAGTTTTTGCCTCTGTCAAGCCTCGTCTTCCATGCGGATTCACGTGGAGACCAAGTACGCCACCCGGTGGACTCTGAGGGTAGCTACCATAAGACCTCCTGAATCAAAACCAATCAAATCAATTAAGGGGTATGTCAGCACTTGAATCCCCCCATATACAATGCAAACAGAAAGTCTTTGGATACTTGCTTAATTCAGTTAAGCTGCAAATTTATTGGTTTAATAACAAAACATTTTATTTATATGACTGCTTACAAAAAAATCACATTAGAAACTACCAGTAGTTTTAACTTAAACATTAAAGTAGTAAGAAATGAAACCGTATTATTATTATGAATGACCTCACAATGTTTACTGAAAAGCAGTCAAATTGGGTGCTTTTAAAATTGTGAATGTCTTTGACATAAACACTAGTTTCGTGTTAAACTGCACTTAATAAATAGCAATCAGACTCTGCATCTATCACTTGTAAGCTGTTGCAAAAATGGCCTGAAAGCTTATGCCTCTGTCGGTCATTTCTTCCATGTGGACGTCTGTGAATCCGCTGGCTCGGAGGACCTCCATGTAGGTGTCGGGGTGCCAGTTCTGGGGGGGTATTGCCCCTCTGGAGGCTGCATACATCACCAGCTGGAGTCTCAGAGTAGTCACCATAAGACCTCCTGACATCATAAATTGAATCTAATCATCTCAATCATGGGTATGACAGCACTGAATCCCCCAGTTTTGTTAAATATGAATTAAATATATAAATATATGAGCTGCTATGTCACATACGGGTTAAATGCGGAGGACACATTTCATTGTTGTGCGTTCTGCCGCGTGAACAACGATCACCGATCACCAAATTTTAAAAACATTCATTCCATATAGTAAGAAACTGAAACCCAAATTATCCTTCCAAAAGGAGCTCAGAAACAGCGACGGGATACAGCTGTTGCAGTGTGCATCTTCATACCATGCAGACCCACCTGATTTCATCACCCTGAGTATCTCCTGGCTGCCCTCTCTCAGATCTGGCCAGAAATAGTAACAGTTGCAGTGGAAGACCTTATCAATGCTGTCATCTGGGACGGGCATCGCTGACACACTGCCGTGATGGAGGGTCACCTTGCCGCATGCAATGAGCTCCTTCACCCTCTCGGTGGCAAGCTGGTGCATGTACTCCGAGTAGTCGACACCAATTAGCTTCCCCTTGGGCCCAGAGAGGAGAGGGGCTGCAGCCGCGAGCCCCAGGCCCGGCCCATGCCCCAGCTCCAGGACTGTGTCGTCGGGACGGATCCCACAGAGACTTACTGCGTTTTCCTCCAGGATGCGATTCTGCCATACCAGGAACTTGGTTACTATCCGGCCAGCCAGAGACTGAGTGGGTCGACCCAGCTGTTTACCGAGTTTGCTCAATAGCATGGCTAGACGAAAACAACGAAAATTCTGCTATATTTTGCATTTAATCAAGTATGAATACAGGTACATTGGAATGTATGTGTTTGGGTGTTTGCAAGGGAGTCTCATCTTCAACATAATTAAATGATATTATATCATTTACTGGTTAAAATACTGGCAGTTAGGGTGAACCCATGCCTTGTTCCATGAGCTGCCTAGGATAGATAAACAGCTAGTGGATGATTTTCCTGTTTCCAATTTGGCGTTTAAAAGTAAGTGCAGTAACCAGAGAAGCCAGGCAGCACGCTTTCTTATACTATCCCCACCTTCCTCTGGGAGAAAGCAAACGAGGCAACGGCCTCTTGTGCGCATTTATTACGGAAAGCGATTGGTTCCCTCGTTACTATTATGTCCCCCATCAGGCCCCGTATAAATGCTCGATATATACGCTACTAATACGCTCAAAAACCAGGACAACTCACCGATCTGAACTGGTTGCTTCCCTTGACTTGGCTTGCTTAGCCGTCGGTCCATTGACAGATCCATTTTAACAGAAAGGCCTATACTGACACCTGCTGTCCCGGAGTATTTGCATGATCCCAAATTGCAATTAGCAACTATATGCTTTTGGGAAACATGCCCCCGTTCTGCTTTGATTTGTAAACTTGTGCGAGTTATACAAGTGTTTTTAGTGTAAAAGTTAATGTTTTACGTATATATCTTATTATCAGCAAATACAACCCAAACAATTTTAAGCTAATAATATTAGTTGAATGCTACTTTCTTTTGGCAGAGGAGGGGAGGAAGATGAACACATATTTTTTGTTGGGGGGATGCGCTGAAGTAGGGGTTTGCCCAGGGCACCTTACAGACTGGAACCTCCATTACTGTCACTGGCTTGACATGACGTATGCGAGCGAATGCGGCACCGCGCTGGTAGCTTTTTAACAGTACGCCACTAGGCGGCGCTGTCAGCCTTCGGCATCGTGTCTGCGAATGAGACGAACGCAGTCGCCTATAGACTCTCGCAGCATTAACGACTTAAAAAGGGTGGCATTTGGCTTGTTATGGAAACCAGTTCTTGAAGTGGGAAAAATCAGGTATTGGTGCCCCCCTTGTTATTCAGGACCAGCAGATATTACGATGTGTCAGTACTCTGAAGAGAAAGCGACGTGGTACTGGTACTGCGTACTGGGGAGTACCGGCCCACTTCAAGCACTGATGTAAACTAACTAAAAACGAAAAAAGCTTTTGATAAAGATGTGCTAGAAATTGTACTATCAGATGCCCCCAGTATAATTTAATGTAATATAACTCCGAATAATATTAAACTTTGTGCAGTTTAATTTTTAATAACACCTTGTGTGCGTGTTCAGTGAAATATAACTATTTAAATAATTACTAAAATTCCTAAAGTGCCCTCGATAAACCCGTAAAGATGGTTCAGGGTTTGTATCAACATTGCTAAATCGATTATTAAATAATACATATCAAATGAATGTCCCTAATGAATGTGCTTAATGAGATCCAGGTATAGTTAGCTGTGTGCCTGTGGGCCAAACCGTGATGCCGTGTAAGAAGAGGAAATGCGGTAACTTGGCTCAGATGTCACCTTCGGTTTTCCCTTACTCACTTAACACTCCTTTTACATACACCCCCGCGAAGACATAGCGAGCAGATCCGGGCTCTTTCGTTTTCATTTCCCGGAAGGATCCCTTCAAATATTTCATGCGGGCTTAAAGAAGTAGCAGAATTTTCGGCTTCGTTTCTTCCTAATTTCTACCCCGCCGACAAAGTCATCCCGAATAAGTCAGAAAGACAGACAGAAAGTCAGGGCGTTAAATGGTCAGGATCAGGTAATAGTATTAGTGACATCTCAGGTGAAAACATGAATGACGAGTCCTCACCACCGCCTTTGATCAAGGTAAGTTCAGTTAATCGACCAGGAAATGTAGTGTCTGTTAACGAAATAAGTTGTATTTCTTTTCTTCAGCTCTTTGAAATCGAATATATGTCATGGTAAACAAATAATTTTATTTACTTTTACGCATAAGCATATTTTGAAATACCCAAGACGTGACGATTAATCTATGGATTTACTTTTAGTGTGGTTTATTCAAGTAGGTGAACTTAATTCCGGGATTTATCTCAAGTTTTTAAAAGGAAATATTACACGTCATATACGCTTTAACTCAAAATGATAAGTGATACGTACTTTCACTTTTATTATTAATACTGTTTGTGATGTAGCCTATTACAAGCAGTTCATGTAACACTGCAGGAATTGTCATGAGTTACGATACATTTTATCGAATTATTGTTTTAGCAAAAAGATTATAAACTGCGGGTAAAAAGAAATCTCACGAATCCTAGTAATCAAAATTTCACAACTATAATATCAATGGAAAAAAGAAACTAGAGTAAGCATATACGTTTAAATAATGCGAATCATGCAGAAAATGAACAATTCTTAATAATAAAAAAAAACGTTAAATGCGACGTATTAACACGTAAGAAAGCCGGACACTCGCCAACTTACGGTTTTAATACCAATGGTTAATTCTCAATTAGCGAATTAGCGAAGAACTCAGGAAACGTTACCTGTTCCTCCAAGTAAAAGCATGGCATTTCCATCTATCCAATAAAATTATTTGTACTTTATTATTTTTTTTGTTTGTTTGTTTATCAATTTCTTTGTTTATCTGTTTTTTCTGAATGCAGAAGGAACGCCGCGAGCCAAGCACCCCCTGTTCTGGTCCTCCAATCGTCATGGTTCCCCCCAACCAAGTTACCTCTGTCTACTTGGGTGTTCAAGATGAGCTGTGCAAGCTCCCCGGAAGACTGCGTGCGTGTTCCTGGGTTTTCTCCATCACGCTTCTGCTTTCTGCCTCTGGAATGATGTGTGAACCTGCTCCTCAAGAATGTATCACGCTTGCATTGTTCCCATGACCATAAACAATCATGCGTCCCCTGCTGAGGATCACGCAAACTACCAAATGGCTCAGCACTCTGGTCCTTTTATTTAAGAATGTCACACGCTTATTTAAAAAAAAAAAGGTTTTCACAAAACAGCAGGAAGAGAATATATGATGTTTAATATGACCATGTTCAGCAAGGGATCTAATATTTCCTGTCACTGCAGGTATCAACCCTTCCTTGTGGGGTAAGGATGACGTCAGTCACTGGCTGCGATGGGCTCAGAAGGAATACTCCCTACGCAAGGCGGACCACTCCAAGTTCGAGATGAATGGCAAGGCGCTCTGTCTGCTGACCAAAGAGGACTTCCGTCTACGTTGTCCAAGCTCAGGTAGACAGCTTTTATAACCATGATTCTTAAGCCAGTCCTTGGAGGACTCCACTGTGTTCCGACATCCTCCTCTCCGCCACTGTGTTCCCCCTCGTGGATCCTGGGTCAGTCTCGCGGTGAAGCTGGCCTTCCTGATGAGTTCGGTCAGGTGTATTAGCACCAGCTCCTGGCTTAAGAACCTTAGATGTATAGAAACGTAGAAATAAGCCAAGAAATTCATTACAAGGCTATAAAAAACAGAGGGACCACTGGCTACTACCGCCAAGTACCAGAGAGAGATGCTTCACTATTTCTGTCAGTCAACTAATCTGTTACCTTTGGTTTCACATGGAGCAGTTTTTTGTATTTATAATTAATTGACCATTTAGCAAAGGAAGCCAAAGGGGAAACAGAAAAGGTTATGATTCAATTCAATCATGAACTCTCCTTCCCAGCACTGTTGCAGCAAAGTGCTTCACTTATATGTACGCAAACGCGTGTGGCGCACTGTACTAGCAGAAACAGACAGAGGAGGGGGAGAGGAAAAAACCCCTTAGTTTTCACTAGTAGGGGGATTTTCCAAGGTTGGCAGGTTGGCCTCCCCCGCAGGGTTTGCTAACGGTACAGTGGGGCTGTGTATGGGCAGGAATATGCCGATACGGTACCTGTCGTGATACTGGGGTTATGATTCAATATATTGTGATATTGTTGGCAAGGTGATATATTGTGATTTTGAAATCTAATTTTAGGAAAACTGTCATAGTATATAAAAAAGAATAAATATGAATAAATATGTTTGCAGGAAGGGTGGTGCAGTGGTTAGCACTGGTGCCTCACACCTCTGGGACCTGGGTTCGAGTCTCCGCCTGGGTTACGTGTGTGGAGTTTGCATGTTCTCCCTGTGCC
>JAABNY020000037.1:13314988-13326936 GCA_015164015.2 Brevimyrus niger
AACTGAAAGGCCCCGGAATGTGTGTGTGTGTGTGTGTGTGTGGGGGGGGGGGGCGGGGGGAGGGCTGTCGCACTTGGCAGAAGCTCTGGAAGTGGGACACGCAGATAGGCCCGCGGGTTTCTTGTTAAATGCGTCTCCATGGCTGGCTCTCATCGTACAGCTAAAAGTAAAAGTGATGGAATGTGAGGACGACAAAGTGCTGATGACGTCACTGATCCCTCTTGTGATCCCTGTGACTCTTACTCAGCCATGGCGTTTAACACCATGTATTTGTTCAGGACCCCTGTTGTTGCTACACTAAATATTAAATAAATGTGTTCCTTATTTAGGAGATGCTGAAGCAGCGTGTTCTGCTAACCAGCTAGCTAGCTATGATCTTCCGACTCTATTTACTATTCACTGTTTATTTAGTTTTTGAAGCATTTGTGGGAGGGGCAAAGTGACAGGCCCGCCGTGTTCATACTGTCGTTACCATTAAAAAGTTATCTATGTAACAATAAACAATCGATATAGATATATTTGAAACAAGACAATAAATGCATGACTGTCAACTGTGGAATTGTTAACCCTAAGAAACGGAATAAAATTCCTCATCGATGACTCGTTATTGAAGGAGCACACTCCAGTTACGTTTTCTCCCTCTTCCAGATTGCCGGCTGCTGTGGGACTATGTGTACCAGCTGCTTTCCGACAAGAGGTACGAGGCCTTCATCCGCTGGGAGGACCACGAGAGCAAGGTGTTCCGGGTGGTCGACCCCAATGGGCTGGCCCGGCTGTGGGGGAACCACAAGGTTGGTGAGGCATTCCTGTGTACGTGACACACGGCCGCTCTCTTCCTGTGGGCGAGGGCACCTGCAGGCGCTCGATGCCGCGCGTTTCGAATGAGGCTCCGCGTGCTTCTTGCAGAACAGAGCCAACATGACTTACGAGAAGATGTCCAGGGCTCTTCGTCATTACTACAAGCTGAACATCATCAAGAAGGAGCCTGGACAGAAGCTGCTCTTCAGGTGAGGAGGTGAAGAGGGCGGCGGACGGCCCCGCGAGACGCCATGATTATCGGAGCCTTTGCATTTAGGGAAAACACTCGTGACCAAGGATTCCGTGGCAGACATTTTGTTTTTTTTTTTTTGAATAACCAAATTTTTCGACTTGTACGTTCTCAGACATGTCTCTCTCTCTGGAACAGGTTCCTGAAAACGCCAGAAGAAATCCTGCAGCACAGAGCCGATCGCCTGGAGCAGCCGGAATCCCCCGAACACCGATCCTCACCTGACTTCAGGGAGGAGGGTCTGGAGGTGTCTCCTGAACCCGACTCCTCTCCACCCTCCCCCGATACTCCACCCTCCCCACCCTGACTCCCCCCAGACAGAAACCAATACAAGCAGCCCCTCTGGGTCTGGTATAAAGACGACGCCCCCAAAGGGGGACAGCTTCTAAACAACGTGTGACCAATAGAATGTGTTTTTACTGGGGAGTGGCGTAAATCTTCTAGTTGCAACAAACATTGTGAACGTGGACACACAGCCCCCTGATTGGCTTGGGGATGGCCAATAGAAATATTTTTTTGAGGAAATCATCTCAGCACCAAACAAGCCTTACTACTCTGCAGTAGAGTTCTACGTTTCTATGAAACTTGCTTTTCTCTGGAGTAAGTGCAAGTGCTGAGATTTGTTGGTACCAGTGGGAAAATGCAGAATGCAGCCGTGTATCGCACGCTATCGCAATGCTTGTTGCAATTGCACGTAGGCTAGTATCCAGTCAGAGGATGTAAATGTGAGGTACTGTCATGCAGTTATGGTAAGTAAAGGTCCACACCAAGATTTTGGTTCAATCAACCAGTTGAATGCCCAGTGACTCTTTTTTTGCACCTGGTTGGTATAAACAAAATCTCGATCTGGATTTTTACTTTCTGGACTCGAAATGTCCACCTCTGCTGTCATGCTACAGTACATTTTTGCAAGACTAATATTAAAGCAGCTAGTTGATTTTTGTTTGCTGGGTATTTCTCAAGACACTAAATATGCAATGTTAGAGTGTACTTGTAGGATCTAGATATAGGGACGTCAGTTCAATAGTATATGGGCCCTTATGTATTTCAGTTCAGGTACCAGAAGAAAAATGTAGCTCTGTTTGTTTTTATGAACAGCTCAAATTCTTTAAGGCTCATGACTAAAATGGAATTTATAAGCATGATGATTTTGTTTACAGAATATACATTTTCTTAGTGCTTTACAGTAGATAGGATGTGGTATTTAAGTTGTGTGAAATAAAATGCACATTTTCTTTCGGTTTTGATCAGTTCACTTGCTCAATTTCCTTTCCTGAAACTGCAAATATGAAATCTGTATACCATTCTTTATTGTTTGCTATACATAAATTGAATCAAAGCATTTTAAATAGCATAAACAACATCAGATTAAACTACTTTCTATTTGTGGGATTTGTATGTATGATTCAGTGTTCTAGTGATTTTTTTAATTGTAAATATATTTGTACACTAAGTTGTTTCTTTTAATTCTTATTGATGGAAAATTGATATAAATAAAAAGCAATTAAGTCAGAAACAAAAGCCATGAAACGCATGGTCATATCTACTATCACCCCTGAAAGATTGTGACGAGCAGGCAAGGTATGCATGTCTATTATACAATATGTGTCTTCTTGGGAACTTGTGTGTTTTAATAACATTCAATTGCACTTCCTCCTTGTGGTTTTCTTCATAGCAGTGCAGTACAATGCTCGCCAGTGTTTCCGAGCCTTCTGGGGAATTCCTGTCGCACTGTGAGAGCCAGCGTTCAGGCACATAATCGCTCCGACTGTGCGTAAGCATGCTCTGGCCCTGGGGTTAGAGTGCGGAGCTGCACAATGGCTGACTGATCGCCTCGTTTGGGCGGCAAAATGTCGAAGGACTTTACACGGACGAAGAGGAAGCGAAACAGAAATATGTTTGATTTCATGGACGTTGTTCCTCTTTGGGCGGGTGTGGGAGGAGCTTGGCCTTTGGACTTTTGACAGGGAAGGCGCGATCCTACCGATAGCCATGGGCCTCAAATATGAGGATCATGAACAAAATAACCGGCTCGGTGAACATTTTAAATAGGAGAACCGTCCTATTTTATGATCCACCTGCATGTTATTCTTTTAAGGCTCCAAGTCCCACCTGCAACCAGCATCAGTGTTTGCCACTTTTTTGAAACTCTAATTTTTGTGGAGCCCCTGAGGTTTTGTGGGGCCCCTGCTGGCAAAAAAAAAGTCACTGCCCTGATTATTAAATAAACCCGTTCCTTATTTAGGAGATGCTGAAGCAGCATGTTCTGCTATCCAGCTAGCTAGCAACCATATTTTTACTCTACTCTCTAGCTATTTATTTAGCTTCTAAAACATCCATGGGGGAGGAGACAGTTAGTTTGGAGTCGGACCCCAGGAACAATAAACTCACCCTGCCTGCGAGCTTGACCAGGATAATCAGTTTGAAGATGGATGGATATTACACATTAACATATATTAGGGTGACCAGATAATCCATGTCAGGGAGGACACTTTGAGCTACTTCGGGTTTTACAAACTACTTTCAAATTAAAAGGCTCCTGTGCTGGGCTAAATAGTTCAGCTCTTCTTGTCCTTTGACTGGTTTGTTTCCTTGATTGAAAGACTCATCCAGCTGTTTCACATTAGCATTAATGACACATGCATGATTATAGGAAACTGATCAATCAGCATATAGCAAGAACTCAGTGCTCAAGTGAAATCCAGGTCCGTTTAATTGAAATGGTAATTTACAATTCCTGTCCTAGCTCAGAGTGTCCTGCCTGACATGGATTATCTGGTCACCTTAACATATATTACAAAATGTAAGTACAGTGTAACACAGAGACTATTCTGTCTGTAGTTTTCAATTGAAACGCTCCCTAACCTCAGGCATTAGGCTGCAATGCTGTTTGTTTCCCTCTTTTTGACAAACAGGGAAACTACAAAGAAAGCTGTATTATTTCATAAGTGGACTTTTGCATGCTTGCATCCTTCACAGTATGAAATATTGTGATGCCACCTTGTGGATACCAATAAGTACTACCTTCTCTTGCTGGAAAAAAATCTTTTATGCTGACTAAAATGAAACTAAAATTGCAAAACAAACCACATTTACTCTTTACATCAAAATAAATAGTTTGTACATGCAGTATTTAATAAATTCTAAGAAAGTGATTATTTCTGAGGTGTTCTGCATTTTGATGTGGCCCTTCCTTCAGTCTTGTAGACTAGTATCTCAACCACTTTCAGTTTCATTTCATTCACAAGCAAGCAGTTTGCTGTCATAGGTCAGTGTTTTCCAGTCTGTTTTTGCTCCCTCCAAGCACCCTGCCATACAGTCCACATTTTTGCTTCTTCCCGTGTCATTAGTTGCCTGAATAATTCATTTATATGGTACATCGCCACAAAATATTGGGTAGGCACGCGCCTATGAAATTGACTGGCAAAGCACCACTGGCGCCTTTTGCTGTTTCTTGGGCTCCTGCTCACAGCTCAGGGCTCTTGGAGTCCAGATGCTTTTGACTTTCCCTTCCACAGTCCAGAGGTGCGCAGTTTAGGTTAACTGCTACTTGTAAACCGACCACAGTGTGATAGACTGACGTCACAGCTTGTTAGCATAACACGCGGTTCCATCCAGCGCTAAATAAGAAAAATGTTTATATTCATCTTTATTGCAGTGACTGTGTGTGGCCAACAGGGGGCCCCCAATAAACACCACCGCTGCTTCTCTTTCACGCTGTTGCACCCTAGCCTTTGCCCTCTGGAAAATAAATGGCACAAGCCCAGGCTAAATGATTCAGAAGGGCCATACTTTGGGCCAAAACAGTAGCCTAACTGTATGTTTAGCTGATGACACATCTCCCAATGGATATTCACCTTAGATCAATGTACCCTCAACTATGGAGAACATGCTCTGTCTATTTACAGAGGCAGTGGGCCACAGTTTCTCGCAGTTTCTTCGCACGAGTGTGTGATTCACGCTGCAGGCTTCAGCAGAAGGGTCTCACGCAGAAAGAGGAAGCCTCTCACTCTCAGCCTCTTATCTTTTGTGGCCTGCAGCTTCTGTTCTTGAGCGCGGCTGCTGTTCAGCTCCCGTTTCCTCATGCCGCAGATGCCCTCTCCCCCGCATAGGCCGTACGGCCTTCAGCCGTACGCAAAGTGGCAACAGGGATCTGGATCATTAACGGCGATATTTTATAACCACGTCACCTCCGCGATTTCGTCTGCGTAGTGAACGTAACTTACACATTACTGTGATGAAGCACTTTTATTTAACGGGGTATCCTGCAAAATGGTTTGAAGTGTTACGGAAGCCCGAGAAGGTAAATTTGCATATGGACGGTAGGGACCGATATTGTAGACGTACAATGCGTTTTTAGGTGGGTGGGGGGTTTTGGGCTGATGTCGAAATCAAACCTACACCCTTGCTGTGGACATAGATTCCGCCTGTGTGTCTGAGTGGGGGAGTGTAGATCTGACACAGTAAGAGACCATTTGGTGAAGGCGTGAAGCCTCGGATGACTATAATTGGGAGACAGAACAAACACGCACGACGATTTTTAACGGAACATAAACCAGGTGCTCCTTTTCTTCAGTAACTTTATGGTGTCTGCCCTTGGTAACATTCGTGTCCGTTAATGAGCCAAGGTCCCTTAGAGACCAGGGGCACCTAAGGTAGGTGCAGCCATCAACGCTTGAGGCCACAGTGTGAATGCGAGAGCTAGATCTGATGGAAAGATCAAGGCGAGAACTGAATATATCGGCCGTCCTCTTCCGTAACTCACTCCTACACAGCGTATGTGTCTGTGTGTCTATGTGTTTGCCAAACACTCAGTATGATGTCTCAAAATAATAATAAACCGATCTCTTTAACAACATGCCGTCACATGGGAGTGACCGAGCCGGGCTCATTATCCAGCGACGGCCTGCTCTTGACCTTCAACCCCATGATTTACTAAACCGCAGCCGTTTCCAATACATCCGAACCAAACTAAAGGAAGCCGTCAGGGAAAAGACGAATACGACTAAGCTTAATAATCAGAGCCCTCTTCCGTGAAGCCTGGCAGACCGAGGCACGGTGGAGAAGGGAGGGCATGGTTTCAAATGAAGTTGCTCTTTGTATGCAGTCCTTCAAAGAAGCACGCAGCAAGCAACAACACACAGAGGCAAACATAACCAGCAAGTGCAGGGAGGACATGCTAGACCAGAAGGCTCACACATGGTAGGGTATTTATATAATGCTAGAGCACGTCAGGATTACACATATGACACGGGTAATGGCACACGTGACAGTCGAGCGTAATTACACTAACAAACGTGTACAAAGGCTATTCACAGGACATACACGGGGCTAGGCCCACGAGCATGCTGGGATACTCAAGTCCTGCCAATGCTGCAGTACAGTCTTAGCATCCAAAGATAGATCTGTTCCCACAGAGAAATGGTTCTTCCACACATGTAACCCACAACACGTAACTGCAGCAAAGTATATGTGATAATATCTTCATTATGACTTGTAAAGTTCAGCTAATGCAATAAAAGGTCCTATAAAACATAGACCAATCACAAATGCTTGAGTTTCACCTAAAATAATACAAGACTGTTTAGCCCCCCGACTCAGACATGATGATTTTAATGTTCCCTGGCCATGTTCCGCATTTGGGTCAAACGTCAAGGGCTATCAGATTTTCTGTTTGCTGCCATTCAGATTGGGTATTGATGTTGGGTGATCAGGTCCCATTCTGTGAGCTCGTGTGGCCGCCCACCTCACAAGCTGAACTCACTCACTGACATTTTGACCTTCACAATCACTTTACTTGTGCTTGACCAGGGAAGCTCTAGCGGGGCAGAAATGTGGCAAAGTGATTTGTTGGAAAGCTGGTGTCCTGCGATGGGGCCAAGTGGAAGGTCACTGACCTTCTGTTCAACCGCCCATTTTGTTGCTAATATTTATTTCTTGAGATTGCATGCATGTGGGTTTGAGTGTATGCCTACAGAATGCCAGCAATTGCCTAATTAGCCAATTTGTCTAATTAATAGAAGTGTCTACGTACTTTTGTATTAGTTCTTATCAGTTATTGTCTGAATTTTTACACGTGTCAACAATGGGCACTCTTGATAACTGGGGGTGATGCATGGCTCGGAAAGTTAGGACATTGCACCTATGATCAAAAGGTCATCAGGTCAATCCCAGGTTTGGCTGAGTGAGGTCTCCATTGGACAAGGCTCTTAGCCCCTGCTGCTCCAGGGACTGGCTGATCTTGCTTTCTTAATTGTGCATCACTTTGGATAGAGGTGTCTGCTTAATGTAAATGTGTATTCTTTCCTGCATTATAACACAGACTGTAAGCTTATCAGCTGTTCATAGGTCTCAGACCCACACTACACAAAGAAAATGTACCAAATGAGTCATAGGTGGTTTCCATTAGATACCAACTTTTTCTTACAGTAAAGTATGTATTAACAGTCTCCTTGCAAAATCAAATCTTGCATTGCATTACGTAGAGTAACAATCAATCTTCACATGATGGTGTAACACTGCTGCCTCCTGCTCACAGGAGGGGTTCGAGTTCTGGGCCTCGCTCACTGTTTGTCCTCCCAGCGTTTCTGCGAGGGTTTCCTCCCGGAAACGTGTGGTTTTGCACAGATTGGCATCTCTCTCATACACGAATCGCTTCATCATGGTGAAAGTGGTGCAGATGTCACCACATTTATAGAAGCCTTGAGGGCTGCTGCTCCCTCGCGCCGCCTGGGCTGGGTCAGAGCGCAGCGCCGCAAGGCTCTGGGGGGGCAGGGAGTGGTGGGGTGAGTAGATAATCCATGTCAGGGAGGACACTTTGAGCTACTTCGGGTTTTACAAACTACTTTCAAATTGAAAGGCTCCTGTGCTCAGCTAAATAGTTTAGCTCTTGTGCTTTGACTGGTCTGTTTCCTTGACTGAAAGACTCATCCAGCTGTTTCACATTAGCATTAGTGACACATGCATGATTATAGGAAACTGACCAATCAGCACACAGCAAGAACTCAGTGCTCAAGTGAAATCCAGGTCCTTTTAATTGAAATGGTAATTTACGATTCCTGTCCTGGCGGTCAGAGTCTCCCTGACATGGATTATCCGGTCACCCTAGGCAGCGGCTGACCGTTAGCCGTTTGCTGCTGTTTGGGATGAAGGACCTTTCTACCACTCACATGCAGAGGTGGACAGTTCAGGTCCAGCTAGTAAAAATCCAGACCAAGCTTTTGTTTCAACCAACCAGTTCGGCATAAAAAGTCACAGTCACAGAGAGGTCAACTGGTTGGCTGAAACAAAATCTTGGTCTGGATTTTTACTTTCTGGAACTGAACTATCCATCTCTGCTCACATGTGCAGAAATTCTAAAACGTTTTCCTTTGGTCTTATGTATAATTTATCGATTTATGGTTGTATTATAATTTTTTTTTTGGCCAAAACAGTAAGGACCTCCAGGGCTGAAGAGTTTAAATCACACCTTTGCTGTGTGTGTGGGTCGGGGGGATGTTGCATGTTTGCTCTCCAATTTCCTCCTGCAGGCCACATGTATGTGGTGAGGATAATTTTTTTCCTCTAAATTACACATGGTGCATTGCATGTGTGTGTTAACACACTGACTCCTCGGCCTCGTGCGACACATTCCAGTCCCCTCGTGACCCAGATGTGCATGTGACTGGAAGATGAATAAAGAATTCTTTCGCTGCGCTTTACCGGTAGGGTTATTAGTTCTTACCCATCTTTAATATTTTCACACCAGTTTTTAAAAACCAGTCTGCATGGTTGTTGCACGTTAAACAGTGTGCTAGTAGTTAGAGGCAAGAGCAAAAAAATCACTACGAAAGTTATAAAATGTATAAAACTGCCAAATAAAAATTTGTTTATTGTTTAGATCAACATTCTTCTTCCAAAGGCACAGCCCATGTATGCCAGCATACACTATTAGAAATTGCAGATCATTTAAGCAAGTTGAACAATTATATACAGCTCTGGAAAATATTACAAGACCACAGCAAAAAGTTCCATTTCATTCATTTCTCAACTTATGGACATGCGACTGTATAAAATACATTTTTTTTTTTACAAACTGCAGCCTGGTTATTGCCCGTTTCTCATTAATGAAGGGCTTCTTCCTTGCTTTATGAGACTTCAGTCTTGCTTCTAGGAGCCTGATACAAACTGTCCTAACAGTGTACTTTATACCTGCACTAAATGTTTCCCGTTGTTTTTGACGGTCACTTGGGGTCATCCTCCAATTTATGAGGCACCGCTGGATAAGTTAACGGTCATTTCTGGCACTAGAATGTTACTTCTGCCCTTTACCTGTCTGGTTTTTGGTTACTGTCTCCTGCCTCACCTTGTTCTTGTGTCCTGCTGTCCTGGATGGCGTCGGCCTCGCAGTGAGGCCTTCTGCCGGCAGAACCAGGATTAAATCAGGATTCAAAACACAGAGTGGTCTATTTTTTTTTTCAGAGCTGTGCAGCCTGGCATTTTCACCATACAAATTTAAAGACTAAATGTGTAAGGTGAAGTGTGGGGTGACTTAGGGGTAAAAGGGTGTCACCAATGAAGCACCACTGAGCCTGAAAATGGACTGAAGGCCCTGCACTTATATCACAGAAATTCTACAAAATAAAGATAAAAAAGAGAATAACGTCAATCGACATTAGTGACTAATCACGCATTGAGTGCCCTGAACCAGGCTAATAGCGAACTGACCCAGCAGCCATGATGACTTTCCTTTGTTGCTCTATCCCTTTCCATCTGTCCAAGGCCTGCTGGGTAGATATCATGTTTCACAGATTCACAGATTATTATAGACAGTTGAGGAGCAGCCTGTACGCGTTCCAGCACATCCCTGGAAAGTGTCTAGCTTCACGACACTGGAGCTCCAGCCTGTCTCCGAAAAAGGCCACGTGACTGCGAAGGGCCTCGCCGACGACGTTAAGAATCATCGGTAATGGTGGCTCCCTTCCCCGCTAAAAGGTGCACATGTAGTTTTTGCTTCCATGACCCGATCTTCTGCCGAAGATCCCTCCGGCGCGTTATTCACGCTGCAACTCTGGCCACAGCGGCGACTGGTTCTGAGGAGTGTCCGTTCTGCGCCGAAGCCGGGCGGCCCGTTAGTCCGGCGCGTTGAAATTGTGGACTTCCTTGACTTGAGATTCCTGCCGTCAGAAAAGTGTCGTAGGGTATGAATTATTGCAGGTCTTTTAAAACGAGCGTGAGAAAAACATTCAGGTTTCCTGTCACAATCAGAAGCTTGTGAACTTTCATTTCAGGGGAAATTTTGAGGCATTTCCCCACTAAATGTCAAACGAACAACAAACTCAGAGTGAGCAAGGAAAGGAACTCAGAAAAGGGAAGCATTGTACATCTCAGGCCTACACCACACACTTCCCCTGTTCTGCCGGGATCCATTCTTATGTTAAAAACAAAAAGGATTACATGATAATATATTATAGCTGTTCATTCACAATGACACCTGGAACACTTAGAGTGACACTGGACACAGACCGCTGCTGTTGGAGTTAGTATTGGATTAGCTGGCCTTGTATCTGTGCCTGAAAATTAAACCGAGCAGAGTTACTGTCACAGTACAAAACTAACGGGTCTCGGCTCAAGATCAAAAAGTGACAGGACCTTTGACTGCAAAATGACTGCCGGAAACAGGCTCTCCGAAGTTTCTGCATAGTTTACACTTTAGTTCATTTAGCAGACGCTCTCGTCCAAAGCGATGCGCAAGTGAGACAAACGCATCACAAACGTTCTTCTTCACTTTCAGGAAGCCACAATCAATCATTTCACTGCAGCCCATACGCAAGTCAAGTTACGGGTGGCTATCCGTCTTCAAAAAGCAACTGTGATGAAGCTGAAACCCCACCTCCTGACACCCAGCCCCGCCCCCTGACACCCAGCCCCACCCCCTGACACCCAGCCCCACCCCCCTTACCCCAGAGGTGGTCCGGCTCAGCTGCGTGAACCGGTCCTCCAGGTACTGGTTCCCGAAGCCCATGATGCGGCAGACGGCCTGGTTGGAGAGACCCGCCATCCTAGCGGTGAAGTCCAGGGTGAAGGCGAAGCGGACGAGCTCCGGCGCAGTGGCCTGCTGGGGCAGCCGGCCGGGGATCTCCTCCTGCACGTAGCGATCCGCCAGCTGCTGGAAGGAGCTGTAGGACAGGTTCCGGAAGAAGGAGCTCACGGAGCCGTCCGCCATCACCTGCAGACAGGGGTCGATCACCATCATCGCGCATTCATCATTTTAGTTGGCTAAGATCTATAGTCTAGCCAAGGTACATTTGATGTTCATTTAAACCCGAAAGGACATATAAATACAGGACGTAGGAGCACACCACTGTTGTGGGACAATGGCTCGCAGTTTCTGTCTGTCTCTTAATGTTGACGAAACACAAGAGCTGATTATTGACTTCAGAAAGACCGAGACTGATCATCCCCCACTGCATATCACTGAGGAGACTGAAAAAGGTGCACCTCCCCAAACCCACCTTCACCATCTTCTACTGGGGCACCATGGAGAGCATTCTATAAAGCTGTATTACAGTCTGGTATGGAAACTGCCACGCATCTGACCGCAGGGCCTACAAAAGATTGTCCCCATTGGACCGCTGAGCGCAGCTCCCTCCCCATAGGACCACTGATCGCAGCTCCCTCCCCATAGGACCACTGATCGCAGCTCCCTCCCCATAGGTCCGCTGAGCGCATCATCAGCAGCTCCCTCCCCATAGGACCACTGATCGCAGCTCTCTCCCCATAGGTCCGCTGAGCGCATCATCAGCAGCTCCCTCCCCATAGGACCACTGATCGCATCATCGGCGGCTCTCTCCCCATAGGTCCGCTGAGCGCATCATCGGCAGCTCTCTCCCCATAGGTCCGCTGAGCGCATCATCGGCAG
>JAABNY020000037.1:13340596-13356500 GCA_015164015.2 Brevimyrus niger
CCATCCATCCATCCATCCATCCATCCATCTATCTATCTATCTATCTATCTATCTATCTATCTATCTATCTATCTATCCTTCACAGAAGATGCTGCAGTATTTCTTCATAAAGACTTCATAAGACACACTTCATGAAGAAAGCCCTTCATCTCCAAACATAGGCCAGGATGAGCATCTCTGCAGCAACATTCAGTGTGCTTGAAAGCCTAACCTCAATTTCTTCATACCAGTAAGTGGGTCACAGTTCAAAGTCTCAGCTCACAAGTCTGGCTGGATGAATTGCAAGGCTGACAGGCACATACCATCCGCCTCTCTGGTGGGAGGCACAGCAGAACTTCTCAAAGCTTTATTTTTTTGACTGTGAAAACATTAATGTCTGATTTTTGAATCTGCAGCTGTTGATGACTTACTGGCTGTTGGAGAAATGTACCAGTATACAAGCATAAACAAGATTATATCCAGAAGTGAGATTCTGGATTGTTCTATATCTATGTTGACGGACATCAGGAGAGGAGGATTTAGAGCCTATAGAAATTCAATGTTGTCACACCTAGAGAAACGATACAGGTAGACTGTTCCAAGGCAGTGCAGAATTCTGTTGTCTATATCAGAGATGCACAGAGGCATTGTCATGCTTTGTGTTCTACCGTGGATGACCAGCTACATATCAATCCATCCGAACAGCTTCACAACTTAATGCCTGGATTGGACTGAACCATTGGGGAAGAAAGTGGGGGAGGTCTGTGTTTTCTTATAAACAGTACATAGTGCTCTGATGTGAAAGCCTTCTTGAATTACTGCTGCCCTGGTTTGGAAGACAAGGTGATTAACGGTTGCTTCTTCTTCTAGTCACCCTGCATATACACATTTCTCATTCCTTTTTTTCCTTTCAGACCTTACAGAAACATCAGGAATGGCAATAAAGCTGTTCAACAGCCGCTAGGTGTAAAATTTAAGTGCACTGTAGATCAAGCTAATGGGGTCTTGCACACTCACCAGTACACATTGAGTTCGTGATTCAATTTTTTTGTGCCATTTCGTGCAGTTTGTTGTTAACTGTTATTTACTGTTCCTGTATCCTTATTGTCTGACACTACTGCTGCTCACTGTTATTCTTTAATGTAGCGTTACCTGACGTCCAGTAGCAGGCAGTAAGCAGATGTTTCATTGTAGAGAGAAAAATTCAAAAATTAACATGGAATGAGCAAACTGATTTTGTGAGAGAATTTCACACAAGGATAACGTGAGAAATTACATTACAGCAATGTCATATCTGTTTTTGTTTTATGTAGAATAAGTAAAATTACTTTTCCTCTTCATTGAGTGGGACCCTGACACTCTAACCCCATGGTGGATATGGAAATATATTAAGGAGATACCTAGAATTACAGAATTTCCCCCAGGGATTGTTAGTTACTCTCATTTTGTAACATTGCATAATATTTTATGTCATCTCATCTCATCCTATCTATTGATGAATAAGATACTTTGTAGCTGTCACAGGAAATTTGAATTTGGTAGTAGGCAGACTTTCCTACCAAGTGCACCCAATAAGTAGGAGGAGAACCCCCCCCCCCGTCATGATTTGCCTTTTCGGCCAAAGCAGCTGTAGCTCAGGGCTGAACTCGCTGATCTGTACTAAGTTGCAGTTTCACGTCAAACAATGCTTGTCCACCTAATGGAACCTGCTAGGTTTCATGCAGACATAAAGTCTCAACACCTTGTCACCTATAAAAAGGACTTCTGGGACTCATAGAACCTAGAAATAAATTAAACATGAAGCACTTGGTGTAACATCATCTTGCAAATAAACTAATATATTTACTCTAATACAATATAATGTAAATACTACTGTTGTCCACCACTGTTATCCTTGAATTGCTAAACAACTATATTCTAATCTCGTCCCAGTAATCCATGTATTTTTAAAGCATGTAGCAGGACAGAAATTAAATTCAAAATAAACCCAAAAATAAATAAACATTTACACATTAAACATTTGACCACAGTACCAGAAAAATATCTTTTTTACATTTACTTAATATTATATTTATGCGTTTTGGGATTTAAAAAAATTATTAATTTCACGTGTTTCTTCAGTAGGATCATACCCCCCCCACATTTTACTTGGATCATTTTACTGAAGGGATTTTCTGTTTAGTGCCTAATTCTGCACCATGGGAGTGAGATTACAG
Organism: Brevimyrus niger; assembly: GCA_015164015.2. Lineage (NCBI taxonomy): Eukaryota > Metazoa > Chordata > Actinopteri > Osteoglossiformes > Mormyridae > Brevimyrus > Brevimyrus niger. The sequence continues at coordinate 13,342,792 of JAABNY020000037.1, forward strand.
CTCTTCACCAATTCAATCAAATCTGCAGCCAGATGTGAGGCCAATTTCTTGTCCACAACAATGTCTGCTTGTCTGACAGGAGACACAGTGCTTTTCGATGACTTGGCAATGACTCTGATATTTATTGTCCATTTGACCTGATGGGTTGGGGTTAGGGTTACGTACTGGTTATGAGGTTTGTATTGGTTTATAGCATAAGTATTGTAGATGCAACTCTCATCAGCTACGCTCCATTCCTTCCTCCTCTATCTGGAATGTTCCATTGTTGTTTATTATGATTTTACTTATGCCTTTGTGGAGTAGTGGAGCTGAAGCCCAGCTGATGAGTTCCATCATGATTCTTGCCAAGTGTTAAAAGATGCATGGCAATCATCCATCTTTAACGAGGTCGCTTTGACGGAAAGTTCCAGGCTAGGACCATACTGGACTCTTCTTTGTGAAGATGTGTTTGGGGTTGGTTGTAGAATTGGGGGGTGTTTATTGTTCTATCCTGATCTCATTTTTGAATCTCAGACCCCATTATAAACTTGTGTCAAGACATTGCGAATCTCATTAGTGTCCTGTTGAATATTGAATGTATTACCATTGTGCTTGACCATCAGACTGTATAGAATCCAGGCATTGTCCAGGTATCAAAACATCCCTGAAAGGTCACAAGGCATAAATCTCTGACTGGCAGACTGATAAAAGGCTATAGAGAGAATCCGATATTATGGTCAGGGTAATTCAAGGTAAGCTGTGTAATGAAGACTTTCTGTGGATTCAAGAATGTCTTTGTTGCATTTCTGAGGTGTGTCCTACCAGGGGTGACCGGCAAAGATGAAGAGAAGCAAGGAATTTGTTCTGTGTCGTATCTGAAGAACTTTAACTGGTCTATTCTGAGAGGAGAACTAACTCATAGTAATACCCTAGACATCACCCAACCTCCCAGAAGGAGAGCTTATTTTGAGACTAATGATTAGCTGATATAGTGGATCAAACTGACCTCAGTCGAAGGACATAGCCAACTAAATATATATGACTCATTCTAAGAGCAATGGAGCTTATTTGTGTTGGGTGGATAGGAGAAGAGTGAAGTATAAGGTAATTCCTTATGAGATGGATAAAGTCCAGGTAGGGTTCTCCATGTGCGGGCCAACAGATGGACAAAATCGTTTTTGTTTGCCTGCCTGGGCACAAACTGTATGAATCAGAGAATCAGAGACTGGGCTGCTGCTTTACCAAAGACCTTCCTCATAGCTTAGCTGCCTCTGCGTGACCTGTAGATGACTTCTAATGCAACATTACATTTACAAAATGTGTTCTTTGGAGACACACTGAGCTTGTATAGTGAATATTATGTGGTGCAAGAGAACTTTTTCTCAATAGGTTAGTAGACAACCACCCAGTCTACTGGCACCCAGATTCCTGGAAGCTTGGTCCATCAGCAGATTTTTACAATATCGGTTATTCAAAACTCTTCTATTGCACATTTAAATAAAACATCACCATTGACATGTATATTATATGTGCATAAATTTGACTTGACTTATAAAACTCCTGTTTAAAAAAAATTATATAACAATAAATTTATAAATAATATAATTACATGGTTATCCATTGCATAGATCATTTTAACTTAAAAAATGCTTGAGTCTTTTACAGGCTTTAATGATGTAAATATGTAATTAGCTTCTTATACGTTTCAATTAGTTTTATATTAATAAGGATTTGGTAAGTTCTTTTTGTTGACTTTCTCCAGCAATCTGTCAAGAGTCTGTCTGTAGTCAGCCCTGTGATTTTCCCTTGGACTCTGCCACCTCTTACACCAGCATCGGTTTTCAGTGTCACGTCTGGCCCGCTCCAGCCCCTGCCCGCGCTCCCCTTTCACTCTCAGAGGCAGGAGGTGCACCGCAGACAAGCGCCCGGCGCTGTTCCGCTGCCCTGCCGCGTCCGTTGTCTCCTTTGTTTCCCATGTTGACTCGCTCCCGGTCAGAGCACCTGCGGCTAGTGTCGCCCGGTCAACCGATCATGTCTCGGGGTCACGCAGGATAGCGGGTCGGGTTGTGGAACCAAATCGGCCGATTAATGTGTCTTCCGTGAAGCGCCATGGCCTTCTGGACCATGATTCAGCAGTATGGGGGAGTAGGGGTACTCAAGCTGCACATGGGGAGATGTATATACAACATGGGGTGGAGGTCACATCAACCAGCGACCCCTCCCTTGAAGGCTTCTCTGGCCGAGGCACAGATTCCACCCCTACCCTCACCTCCCACCCCCGCGGTGTCTCGGATGGGGAAACCGAGGGCCACTTGTGTTACAGTGAAAGCAGAGACCTGTTACCGATAGTGGGGGTGCGGGCACCGTCTTACATGGCTAAGGAGAGAGCATGGGGTTTCCAGCTACATCGGTATATCCCGCCTCGCCCCCCCCCTCACCTGATCAGTTTCCCACCCACTACCGCTCTTGTCTGATTCTGGACAAAACCAGCATGGTTTACATCTATACTTCAAGTAATTTTTAAACATGACCGCGGTGCTGAAATAAAAACAAGCCTTGTACAAGTAGTTCACGATGGACGCAAGTAATCTGTCCTTCAAACCTTAATGTAAACGTTCAACTTGTAGCAAATAACATAAACCTAGAAATGCGGTAATAATACTTACTAAGAAAACGCAAGTTCATGAAAAAACAAAGGATACATTTACGAAGAGGAGTAATGTTGCCTTTTTACATTAGTGCTTCCACAGAGTCCGTCTATCTCGGATATTTTTATATCTGCCTGTATTTAATGAAAACAAAAGTGGTACAGAATTAATGTCACCATCTGACTAAAAGGACTAAGGAGGTACGCATTAAATGTATAGACAATTTATACCGATATAAGTAATACCAGTTAAAACTTCTGAAGGTTTTAACTGTAAATAATTGGAAGCAGCTCCAAGTCTGAGACCATTGTACGAGTCATGCTGAGACCAAACACTCGTAGGGAACCACATCTCAGCCTTCTGAGTGGACGTTGTTTAACCTGACCCAGGAGAGGGAGGTTGGATGAGTTGGGGATTTACAGGATAGGATCAAAGATTCTGCGAGGGCGACCTTGTCAGCTACCACTCACTCCATGTGAGTCAAAATTAGTCTGATGTTTTTCAGTAATTTTGTGAGTTCAGACTCATCAGAGTCAATCTGGCATTTTACCTTGAAGTGGGATTCAATGCAGACCCAAAGAATTCCAGGGTCATGGGTTTCTGTCAAAGCCAGCTAACTAAGCTTATTATTATTACTTAATTGTGAGTCAAGGTGGTTTATGTGTACACAGGTTTCTGCTCCATTGAGACCTAGGTGGTGGCCTTGCCCCCAGCAACCTCACAGTGTGACCCACCCAGTCAGCGCTTCGCTAACATCGACATTCAGACTTGCAGCTGAATTGTCTTCAATGGTAGAACAACATATTCAGTCGACACAATGTAAAGTTGTAATCAATGTCATGCAAGCATCCACTTTTTTTTCAAAGACTTCAAGTTATCAATATCAAGTCGGTCAGAAGGATAGGCTATTCAGCAAAGCATTAATCACAATGGAGTTTAATGTAACAGGAACGTAGACTAAGTAGACGCATTACATTCTCCATTAGGCAACATTAAAGCATTAGGGACGGTTTAGTTCATCTAGATCAGTGCTGTTTTCTCCCTTTTCCCTCGTAACACTATACTGTTACGCACCTTAGCATTATTATTTTATCTGCTCTCTTTATGCCTTCATGGGAAAGTATTATTCAACGTGTTTTGTATTGCTTATCGACAGAGATCATTTGGCTTAGGTTGCTGGTTCGAGAAGGAAACACCTGAGCCACGTCTAGGGTTTGACTAGGAAGAAAACAACAAAAAAAAACACAATTAATTCATAGAAATTGGACTTTGGCATTAGCTTTGTTCAGAGATGTGCTGCTTCCATGTCTCTTGCTGGTGCCTGACACCTCTGGATTGTCCTGAAAGGGCAGCTTGTCCTCCTGTTCTGTCTCCCGGTGGTAGAAGTAGTTGAAGTTGGAGACAATGACAGGTACAGGGAAGGCGAGAGTCAGCACTCCAGCAATTGCGCACAGGGTCCCCACCAGCTTGCCCCACATGGTGATGGGACACATGTCTCCATAGCCCACCGTGGTCATGGTCACCACGGCCCACCAGAAGCCGTCCGGGATGCTGCTGAACTGAGTGTTGGGCTCGTCAGCCTCGGCAAAGTAAATGGCGCTGGAGAAAAGGATGACCCCAATGAAAAGGAAGAACATGAGCAAGCCTAGCTCGCGCAAGCTGGCCTTAATCGTCTGGCCTAAGATCTGGAGTCCTTTGGAGTGCCGGGACAACTTGAAAACTCGGAAGACTCTCACCAGGCGGATAATACGCAGGATGGCCAGAGACATGTTCTGGGTAGAGGTAGTATCCATGTTGGTCGTTATGTCCATCACCAGGGTAACAAAGTAAGGGATTATGGAGATGATGTCTATGATGTTCATGATGTTGTTGAAAAAATCCTTCTTGCTGGGACAGGCAATGAAACGTATGCAGAGCTCAAAGAAAAACCAGACAATGCAAGCTGTTTCGATTAAGAAGAAGGGATCAGTGAGTGTGGAAGCTATGGTTTTAGGTACTATATTTGCAGGCAAGACTAAGGAATGACTTTTCTGTGAGTGGTTGAAGAACTGGAAGGAAGTTGGAAAGATCCCCACATCATCCCGAAACTCTGGTAGTGTTTCCAGGCAAAAGACAATAATGGAGATGATGATGACAAAAATGGACACTATAGCTATGCCGCGGGCTGCATTGGAGCTTTCGGGATACTCGAACAGAAGCCACAACTGCCGGTGGATTTCGCTGGATGGCAAAGGCACCTCCATCTCTTTGATGAAGCCCTCATCGTGCCGGAACTGATCCATTGCCTCGCTACCTAATTCAAAGAAGATGATCTCATCTGAAAAAATCTCCAGGGGCACATTAGCTGGTCTTCTGATCTTGCCACCTGACTGGTAGTAGTAAAGAATTCCATCAAAGCTGGGTCGGTTGCGTTCGAAGAAGTACTCATTTCTCATGGGGTCAAAGTACCTTGTCCTTTTCCTGGGATTCCCTAGCAAAGTCTCTGGGAACTGGTCCAGTGTCTTAAGGCATGTCTCAAAACGCAGGCCGGCAATGTTTATGGTGACCTTCTGATTGCTGTCGTCTCGTGCCAGCCTGCTCATGATCAGGTCCTCGCCGTATTCTTTAGCCAGCTGGCCGAAGAGACGCTCACCTTCTGCCCCATCACTGTTCAGCAGAAGCCTCCAGTTGGAGTTCAAGCTCGTGCAACTTGGGCGTCCCCTCCTAGTTGGTGACATTGGCTGCTGCAGTTTCTCTGGGTTAGCGGTTATGCTCCGGCGGGCTCGGTATGGCGACTGATGAGGGGTATGTGGTCGCTTGTGGCTTGGGCTGCACTGAAGCCCATCTTGCAACAAGGAAGTCCTCTTAGGCCGGGGTGACGGTGTTCCTTTCCCACCCATGTTGATCTTGACATCCTTCAAGGTCTCAGATTTGACCGGCGCCACCTCCATCCCCCACCCTTACCCTCCCCTGCGTCCTGCCCCTGAGCTCTCCTAGCCCAGGATTAGGGGGACAGGTGAGGCTATGTGCCAATGGAATAGGGGAGGCAAAGGTGTGGAAGAAGCAATGAATAACCAGCAAATGTTCATGTGGCTGCTCTACATGAGTTTTTGGAGAGGGACACACTCCTGTCTGCTGGATCTGATCTTCTGGCCTGCAAATGAGGGAGAACAGTTTCAGGATTTGTTTGTGGGAAGGAATATAGTCACAGGGTTGATGAGCCCACAGCTAATATAAGTAAGATCAAGTCCCATGCACTACAAACCTGAAGAAATTGAAATGCAGCCTCCATCCTGAACTACAGAACCTGTAGCTTTGGTCTAGTGTGAGTAAGAGGGAGCACTGCCTCGCTGAACTCAGACATGAAGAAGCATCTATTTATGCAGGGACATGAGGGATATGTGTATTTTTTTTCAAAGCTACATGAGGCAACCGATGTGGCCTACAGGTCGCTCATTAGAGACCGGGAGCGACAGGTAGAGGAGACAGAGCTACATGTCAGCAGATGAGCATCCGAGATCATGAGAAATGGAGAGGAAAAATGTTTGAATGTCCGCAAACTGTACGGAAAGGATGGGATGTTATTCCATCCCTTTAGCTGTTTTCTCTCGCATCTACATCTCACGTTTCACCATGCTGAGTGGTTCCCGTGGTCAGCGGTGGTGTTCGCTGCTACCCCAAACGCGCATTCACGTGAGGGCCCGAGGTTTGTGGTTCTCTGTTGGCCACAGACTGTCAATACACTAGAGGGCCAGGATGCCCCAAAGTGACTTTTTGAGTGAGGCCCTGGAAACTACAATCCTGTCCTCGTCAGTAGTCCTCAAACAGTTGTTCAGTGTTCCGATATTAGCAACAAATAAGAACTTGTGCTCTGGGCCTCGCAGCATCCCTTTGGCCATGACAGATTGCCTGCTGCTATATTATCCTCTGTCCTTCATGGTCAGCTGCTACCATCAGACCCTCATCTTTGCAGGTGATTCAGTCCCAGCATCGGGCCCCTGTCCCTCCTCCCCCTCCTTCCTCTAACCACCCGTAGAAGTGGGTCAGTTGATTCTGCTGAGTAAGCCTAGGTGTCCTCTGGCTGTCGGACGCTTGGAAAAACTCAGGCACCGACTTCTAGAATGGCAGCCTCTCTCTGGAAGCATAGGCGTAACATGCAAGTGAGTTGGAAGATAAGGTTACCATAAGGAATGTATAGGATCCTTGGTAAATGAAGATGGAAGGTCAGCATACAGCGGGAAGCCTTAACAGCCTTGTGGCTGCTGCTTCCAGGAACGCTGGGTTAACCCTGCACTAAAATAATTCCCAGCTATCCCATACCAAGGCTGAGGTGCTCCGACTGCTCCTATCTTTGTTTATTGCCCTTGTCTTTCAAGCACAGCTGTTACTTTCGCAACCTGTACCTCACAGGTAATGCAATCACAGCATCTGGCACCTGTTCTTGCCCCACTAAGTGCCCTCAGCACTTGGCCCTAAGCCCTGTCCTTCTCACACAGTGAGCTCCTCTGATGTAGCACAGTTGCCAGGTAACCGCACAACAACGGTATTTATACACTTAGATGACCTCATCCGCATTTAATTAATAAACCTATATTCTGGCACATTGCCTGCCTAAAACAGATTTGCATGCCTGGATACGTTTTTTTAATGACGTCACCACGTTGATTTCATCACAGAGGATGTACTGGCACAAGAAAAGGGCAGGAATTTCGTAAGATGATGGAGGGTAAGAAGCTGGGAAGCTTGTTCCCAGACAAGAAATAGCCAGAAAAGACAATGATGGGTTAAAGAGTGACTGTAGATGCCAGAAAATTAGATGTGTGTGTGCGTGTGTGTGCGTGTGTGTGTGTGTGCGTGTGTGTGTGTGTGTGTGTGTGTGTGCGTGTGTGTGTGTGGATTATGTTCATTTTACATGATGGGGAACAAATATACCCCACGATGTTACAAAAACCTGTTTTTTTTTTACGTTGTGGGGAGCATTTTTCAGATCCCCTCAAAGATCTGTGAATACAATCAAAAAACTAAAAATGCTTGAATTTTATTTTTTGGTTACTTATGGTTAAAGTTAGGGCTGGGCAGAGGTTAAGGTTGTTATGTTGGAATTAAAATTTTCCACCATGAAATTAATGGAGAGTCTCCACAGAGATCTAATTACAAAGCTATGTGTGTGTGTGTATGTGGGTTTGCATAGACCACATTTGGGGACCAAAGTGGTGCAGTAAAACTTGAAACTTCCTTACTTTTGGGGACATTTTTCCAGGTCCCCATTTGGATAACCTCAATTTTATAAAAAAAAAAATCTGTGAATAAATAATCAAATAACTAAAAATGTGACAGGTTGGTTACTTATGGTTAAGTTTGGGGCTGGGTCAGGGTTAAGGGTGTCCTGACTGGGACCATGGATTTTCCCATAGAAATGAATGGATGTTCCCCATTTAGATAGGTACTGGCAGGGGAATTGCTGGCTATCAAAAAAATCAGGGGTTAAGTTAAGTTTACCTGGGGCTTGACTTTTTTTTAAAGGAGGATTGGAACCTGGGGCTAAGATACTTGAGGCTACAGCCCCAAGTGTTTGTACCTAATGATGCAGATGGGTAAACGGGTGTGTGTATAAAAATGGCTAAAAATTGTATCTACTCTTGGCTCCCGGGGGCTGTGAGGTAAAAATTGACGTAGACGTTTAATTAAAGACACAGGGGTAACTCATTAGCTATCTCTGCTGGAGAAGACGGCGAGTCCCAGGGAGTCAGGCTGAAGCAGAGAGAGAAAATGGATGGAAAAGTGAGAGGTAGGACAAAGGGAAAAACACGGATATGGGAGGAAGGAAAGAGATAGGGCAGAAGTCGATATACTAGCGAGTGGGACACAGACAAACATGGACTGAAGAGAGGGAATGAAATGGAATGATGGGGCAATTGGGGGGTAAAGCAGGTGAAGGATGACAACAGGGCAATTGGGTGGGTGGGGCAGATGAAGGAAGACGATTGGGCAATCGGGGGCATATGGAAGAAGACAATAGGGCAGTTAGGGGGGCAGATGGAGGAGGACGATAGGGTGATTTGGGGGGTAGATGGAGGAGGATGATAGGGCGATTTGGGGGGTAGACGAAGGGAGGTGATAGGGCAGTAGGGGGGTTAGGGCAGATGGGGGAGAACGATAAGGTAATTTGGGGGCAGATGGAGGAGGACAAGAGGGCAATTGGGGGTTAGGGCAGATGGAGAAAAATAATATGGCAATTGCGGGGCAAATAGAGGAAGACGATGGGGCAGTTGGGGGGGCAGATGAAGGAGCACTATAGGGCAATTAGCCCTCAAGCACCCCCAGCCCCACCACGCTTTCTTGATGTGTAGTTATAAACACAAACGTACAGTACCAGTCCTTAACTGCAGAGATGAATACAGTGGGTGCCCCCCCAGGCTACAATATGACATTGCAATATTTTTTTTGCATGTGTGACCTCCTGTCGCCCCATTGGTGCCAGAAGGAGCAAGAAGGATGTTTGTGGCGACTGGCAAAATATCGATTTCAGCTTCCGGTGCTTTAATTACTGAGCTGCCATTGGTAAGTTTGCCCTTCATGAAAGGATGCTCATCCACATCGGGGTTATTTTTAATTAATGAAGCTTTATTTGTTCATTTACACCTCGATGTTCCGTGCCTTTGCTCTGCCCTCTGGCAGTCATTCATCCTGGAACCCGCTACTGAGTGATCAGCTGCTAATATAGTGACACGCTCTATTTACAAGCTTTTCCTCAAGTTATGCTTTAATTTAATAATAGCAATCACGTACATAAATACTGACATTTATTCGTGCGGCCTTGTCATTTAAATGTTTTCCAGACTCCTCGGAAATCCTGGAAAATCCTATTTGCGAGGATCGAGATTCAGATTGTGCAGAATGCAGGCAGTAAGGCCATGGATCCTGGAGGCAGAAGAGTGTGGTGAGGATTGAAGAAATGCGGCGCGGCTCAGAATCGCTTATGCAGGGTGAGATGAGACGGTACGAGATGTTAGGCCCCTGTGTTTAAGGGCTCTATTCTGGAAGGTTAGTCTGAGTCATTATGGAGACATATAGTGTAATGGGGAGAAAGTTGAATCTGGGAAAGCCAGAAAAATTAACTCATGCAACTATCTACCAGGTGAGACGCTAAAGTCAGTTCAGGAAATACCATCAGCCAAACTGATGGGATGCTAAACTTATGTTGTGTATAACCAAGCAGTATCATTCTGGTGTTGTACAGTATTGACCACTCTTATATAATGCACTTCTACCTTCTTCCACACATGAATGCAATTTCTTTTTGTCATTGTGCTAATTCCACTGCAAAGCCTAAATAAATAGGTATGACGCATTTATTGCTGACCAGTGATCAAGAACAGCTACAAACCAGGATATTAATGCACCAAAATATACCATATTCAGAAAACATAAACTAGAGAAGTAATAGAGACACCATTGGTCAGAAGGTGATTCCAAGATAATTAATTCGGAGATTTCCATCAATCTACCCATCCATCCATCCATCCATCCATTTTCTGTAACCACTTGTTTTATTCCAGATCGGGGGTGGGGCCTGGAGCCTATCCCAGTGGCTTTAGGTGCAGGGCAGGAAACAACCCAGGATGGGGTGCCAACCCATCTCTGGCCTCCTATGGATCAAATCCCAAAACTACCCCTGTTTTACAAGAATTGATACTTTCCAGTACCCGGTAACCTTCCCTACAGCCCCACAATAAGGATTTTTGTTGAAATGTTCATATGTTGAAAAGAAATGTTTACAACAATAAATGCTCAAAACCACACAAAAAAAACTCCACTGACTGCTCCCAACATGGAAAGCATGGAGCTCTAGGGAAACGGCCACGATCAGACACCTCCACCATGAGGTCAAACCGACGGCGCCCTCTCCGGAGGAACTCGGCACGCTCAACATCTCAAATCAGCTGTAGATGCAGGGCTGCCAGAGATGCCCATCCCATGCCAGGCGCCCATACGGTCCCAGCTGGACCTTCAGAAACGCCACATGCACACACCAGCTGACACGAATTACCTGTCCGTGGCCCAGCACTGTCACCGAGGGGGGAGTTTCCCCCAGGTAACATCCGAGTGGAGATCTTGACTGTCCCCCTACTTCTCCTGGGTCACAGTCAAGGGGACCACAGCAACCATGCTTCTATAAACGCCCCCATCAGGTAACCTAATGCCAGAGTGCAATCTGAGCTGGGTTACAACACACACACACACACAAGCACACAGACGCATTTAGGTAGGTGGCACTGCTCACCTTGCATCTGCTGCTGGACCTAAAGGCTGGAGCAGATATCGAAGGATGCTGTCAGGTCCTTATAGTCCATCTTATACTGAATGGATGTGTGTTGAGGAGGAGGACATCCAGGGAGAACGCAACAACTGTCCTGTAGGACTTAGACCTTTGCCATCCATCTTGGAAAACAGAGGTTCATGCAGTCATCTTGTGAGAAGCTTTGGTTCCCAGAGAAATGGGCTCGCAGGTTCTGCCTCAGCAGAGAAGACGGAGCCTTGACAGGAAAGGTGGACTCCACCAACGTTTGGCGGCGACGCTCTTTTACAGTGACCCCCCCCCCCCATGCCACGCTAATGCCTCCACGCTGACTTGCGTTGTAGTCACAACCCCTCAGCCTGGAACTGCATACTTACCGCTTGTGACGTCTGACTTCCTGATGAGAGCACCTTCAATTCTTAATGCGTTACAAGACGTTTAAAAAACAGATAGAGCAGAGCATGAGTTCAACAGGATATTAATGAAGATGCTGCATGTTTTCACGCATTGTAATAATAATAATAATGATGATGATGATGATGATGATGAGGCAGAGCATAAGTACAACAGGTGATTAATGAAGAACCTCAAAGGACCCCTTATAACATCTACTCATGTTAGAGTCTGAAGAGTCTATATAGAATCAGAAAACCAACGGCACTCCATTATACTCATGTCAAAGCATCTTTATTGTCATCTTCAGCTGTGTGATCCATGGGTCAGATACTCGGATGGAAGCTCCATTGTGTTAGTCACAATGCAAGAAATTAGAAATAGAATATTAGATACGTTGCTCACTATTAAACATAATACATTGTGACACCGACAGGGATATAAGTTGGAAAAGGACAGTTGTGCAAATGGGCAATGAAGCGGAACGTGTGTGGAAAGAGAAGAGGAGGGGCAACTAAAAAAATACGAGGACGCGCTGGTGGAGAAGGGGGGTGTGACACGGCCCCCTACAGGAGGGATGGGAAGGGCTCCAAGCTGGCGGGGATATCAAGGCCGGTGTGTCACATTAACCGGTTCTCCAGGTACCTGAGGACTAGAGAGGTCGTCATACAGACATTCCAGTCCGGGTCAATGCATGGCTCTTTGTGCACCTCAGGGTACAGCCTCAGCGTCAGGTCTGCGTGAGCGTGCCAACGTGGTCCCGGGTGGCAGGTGTGAGACGCCCGGAGTGGGGGCACAGCCCGCTTCTGTGTCCTAGTGCCCGTTCGGGGTCTGCAAGCACAGAACCTCTTAGGCTGATTAATCCCTGGGTAGCAGCTCCGGCCTGTAAACCTAGAGGATCATTTCCACACATGAAGGCCAAAAGCCACACAGCCCTGACTCAATTAGAAGAGCTGGACTCCGTCCAGAGCATCGGTTAACCATTGACAGCCTTACGGGAAGCCAGAGGTGTGAGTGCAAGGATGTATAAGACAGTATTGATGATCAAGGGTCTTATACAGAACATTCACATCCACAGAACATTCATTCTTTCACTGTGTAGCCTGTTGTGCTGTACAACTTATTACTGTACTACTCACTATGGCGTACTATTTATTACTGTACAATTCACCATGTGATACTATTTATTACAATACAACACATTGTGCAATACTATTTATTACTGTACATCCTGCTGTGGAATACTATTTGTCACGGTACAACCTACCATGCAATATAATTTATTACCTTCCAGCCCAGCTTGCAGTAATTATCATTACAATAATATTTATTTATTACTATTTATTATAACCTGCTGTGCAATAATATTTATCACCGTATAACCCACCATGCAAAACAATTTATTACTGTACAACCAAATCTGCAATGATCATTTTTGCTGTACAACCCATTGTGGAATACTATTTATTACTGTACAACCCACTGTCCAGGTTGCCATGAACTATTTTTCATTGTACAACTCACCTTGCAATGCTATTCTTCACTATACAATCTACTGTGCAATACTATGTATCATTGTACAACTTGTTGTGCAATGCTATTTATTACTGTACAACATGCTATACAATATTATATATTATTGTACAAAACACTACAGTAGTATACAATACTACTTTGCACTGTCGCTGTGTTTTGTTGTTTATTATTTAATGCTACTATTAATATCTGTCTTTTTACTGTGTGCATATTGTTTTACTGTAAAGTTTCAGTTTCCTTCTGGATCAACAAAAATTTTTATGTGACGTTTCTTTGCTTTTTAAAAATCCAAACTAATTGACAGGCGTGCTGTGTGAATCACATCAGGCGCAGACAGGTTTTGCTTCTCTGAAGTTCACCTTCATTTTTATAGACTGGTGAATTATTCCGCTAGCAGGCTGGACACCCTCCCTCAAACCCACTTTCCGCCTCACCAACTACATCACGTGTCGCTTAGTCATCCAATCACAAGCCTAATAAATACACATCATGACATCTCCCTGTCTTTGACAAATTCAAATGGAACTCAAGGTAAGTTCTGTCCTACACATTTCTCTGTGTTTTTTTTTATACTCAAGGTAATCACAGCAGCACAGCATTTGCAACGTTTCTCGGAATTTCCTTTTTCATATCCATGCAGCAAAGAACAATGAACATCTGTGAATAAACACATTTCTAGATTGTTTAGATTCCCTTCCAAATCAATGTTCAGAGAGTATTAGGTGCTGTTTGACCCTGCTTACATACATATGTAAGTATGTGTGTGTGTGTGTGTGTGTGTGTGTGTGTGTATGTGTGTGTGTATATACACATACACACACTCAGACAAACTTGGAAACGTCCAGCTGGCTCCTATGCTGCAGACATCTGCTTTT
>JAABNY020000037.1:13368837-13378999 GCA_015164015.2 Brevimyrus niger
TCCGCCAGCTCCTGCACAGAACCATTATCATTTCATGTTAAAAGTTTCACAAATAATTTAATAAGAATTTTCATAAGAATTTTCATAAGCATAAGGCGCTTTTTTAAATTGACTGACGGTGCTCACACTGCAGAAACTGACACGTTTAAGGATGATGTCTATAGAAATACATCCTTTTACATCCTTCCCTCAACGGGGGTCACTGCACAGCCTCCATCCCTACAGCCAAGTCGATGTGGAGGTAATTGTGGGAATCTAAATCCTGCTTTATACTTCTGTGTAGAATCTACACCGCATGTACAACGTAGCTGCGTACCCAATGTTGTAGCCTCTCCAGGAATGTAACTATAATTGGCGGCCACGCAGACCGCGTCAACTGTGATTGGTCCAATTGGAAGAATCACACATCCTCCTGTATAGATGTTCTATTTTGTTTCCTGCTGGGGCAACTTTACTGTGGGACAGGTTGTCTTCGGCTAGTTGTTAGCCTGTTGTTTTTGTCAGCTGCTCATGTTGGCTGCACAATACTGGAACATTTCAGATATCAGAGTGTCATTTTTTTCCCCCGCAATAAACATCACAATACTGATAAAGCAAAAAAGGGGTTAAAAAAAAAACCTCATGCTGAGTGATTTGAGCAGCACAGATGAGGGCATGCAGGCCTCAAGAAAAAGCTCCGGCGGTAAACTTTGATTTTTTTTTAAACACAACAGTGCACAAGAAATCCTTGTAATGGCGTATGACACTTGTGTAGGTCACGGCATAAGCAAAAGTATGAATCTTACAGGGGAAACAGGACGATGCCTGAGCTTGTTTTTGTTCTGCCTTGGTCAGTCATTTACTATCTGAGGAGAATCACGCTTGAGACCCCTGTACGTTGTTGTTTCCTGTTGGTTAACACCTGTTAGCCACTGTCAACCCACAAATCAAACCAGACGGCAGTATAATAATACTCACAACCTTTCGATTGTCAAAACAAACCAGATGCTGATACGATCATACATAACCTTTCTGCCCGCAAAACAAACCAGACCCTAACATAATGATACACACAACCTTTAACTCTCAAAACAAACCAGATGCTGATATAATAATCTTTCAAACCAAAAAAACAAAACAGGTGCTGATATATAATACACCTATATAAAACAAACAGGAAGTCAATATAAAAGTATATAACTTTTCAACCTACAAAACAAACCAGGTGCAGAAATAATACAAAACCTTTCAACTTGCAAATCAAACAGGATCCCTCCACAAGCTCACTGTTAATTACACTTGCATGATGGGACGGACAGTACGCCATAATATTTCACAAATCGTCAAAAACCAGTGGTTTCCCAGAATGGCCATGACCCGTGTAACAATCTGCGTCGTATTTTCGTTAGACCTCATTCTTTGTACTCGGACCATTGCAGGCCTCAGGCAGACAGCGGCCATGTATCTACAGCTGAATTTTTCCATCCATCCATCTAGCAACAAATCAGATGGAACCACGAATGAGAAAACTCTGCCAATACTATTACACTTACTCTCTTGCACCAAGAACATTTATCACTAAAACATCCTGTTTTTATACAGATCTCTTTGGGGTGCAGGACCAGAGAAAAATGCATTAAATGATTTAAAAGGCTTTCCTAAGTGTGGTGCTGTATGACACCCCTCATTCTGCACTCAATGGTGGTGCACAAACCGCTCTCAACACTCCCCGCTGCTACAGTACTTCACGCTCACCATCAGTCAAAGTGCTTCACGAAGCCCCCACTTTACACCAGCCTAATCAAATAGAATTCTCAGAATCAATGTTTATGAGATTTTTTTTTTTTTTTTTTTTTTTCCGGAACCTTCCAAACCCTAGAGAGAACACCGCAACTTATGAGAAGCCGCGCACACACAGACCATAACAGATGACCGCACTTACATCTGGAGGAAGATGGACAATTTCAAGAATACCGTCTCCCCTGACCAACCTTCTCGTGGTTTTTTTTTGGACTTGCTGTCGCATAGCAGGTGACCCAACGCTGCCCGCTGAATACAGCCCAAAGGGATCTCAGTACTACTTTGGCCTCTCAAGGGACAGAGAGTCTCCTACTTCCAGGAACATTCCAGTTACTAATAGATGACACTGTCGAGTCAGTATACTGTACCTAAGAGTGTTGTACAAACTAAGAACAACATAGAGAAACATTGCTGTTTTCTGGACTTAGTGCATAAACCATCAGTAAGTGTTCCCTCTGTGTCTGTCCTTAACATGCATTAAAAACATTACTTCAGACAGACCTCCTTATGTCCGCACCAGACATCGGCTGAAAAGTGACGCAAAAACTAGACAGGCCAGAAAATGATTTCCAAGTTTAAATGGGTCAGGGCAGAGGCTCCACAATATTCAGTACACCCCGTAATCGGTTAGTCTTTATACCGCCATTATGACTCACAGCCGGACAAATTCCAGAATCCGTAAAAGAAACAGGGCACAATGTGTTTTGGTTATAATCATCATGTTATTATTATCATCATCATCGTTATTGATATTATTCATATGACAGTTATAACTTGGAAGGACTAGATAACTTTAGACTGCAGTGTCTCTCCAAGATCGTCTTTTAGGGCTTCCTGTGATCCCTGTGCAGTATTTCATCAGCAGTCATATCCGGAGTGACATCCTCAGACATGTGGCGTAAACTTATTCATTTCTTCTCTTTGTATTGTTTCTTTATTTTAGAGAAAAAGAAGTCTGCTCTGTACAGATATTATTGGAAGTCAGGTCACCTTGATCTGGGGGAGTCTCCAGAGGTATCCTCCATGACACTTGGGAGCACAAACTTGGGTTCTGATGGCCCAACTGGCTGACCGGCTCTGTACTTGCTCTCCATGGGGGATGTAGCGTTTCTGCGTAACTTCTGAAAGTCTTTAGCTGCAGGTTTGGGTGACAGGCCCATTGGGTGACAGGCCCATTAGGTGACAGGCCCATTGGGTGACAGGCCTATTGGGTGACAGGCCCATTGGGTGACAGGCCCAACTGATTCTGGCACTGCAAAGTCAACAGCGCCCCCCAAAGCAGGAACTGCTTGGTAGCATCAGGAAAACCATACATGCCACAGAGTCAGAATAAAACAGTAGCTGTTGAACACACACACACACACACACACACACACACACACACACACACGCAAACACATTTTTAGTATGCATATCCTTATTTCTCATACATACACCCAGACACACAAACAAGACCCTGCTTGTAAATATACAACTGGGCACCATCCTCTGTCTAGTACTGTGCATGGGAGGTGGTGCCTGTCCGTAACAGGCCCTGCCCATTGCTCGCTCCGGAATGTTCTGAGGAAGCTTCGGAAGCAGTGGGGAGTCATACTCCTCCGCTCTGCTCCCAACTGAGGAAGAAACAGATGCCACAACAGGAAAGGCCCGAGTCTCCAACTTTCACCGTGGAAACATAGATAACAGTAACTTCCATGGTGATGTCACATGCAAGAGCTTCTGTTGTTTTGTCCATAGAGTATACCGACCTAAACCTAGTACTATAGTGTTTGCTATTTATACTGGATTACTAGGATATGAGGGTACCTAAGAGTGCATTACCAACGGGTATTACTGTACATAGCAGAAGCTGTACAAAGCTCAATTTCTGCACCACCCAGACAACAAAAGCAACATGTGATAAACAATGGTCAAAGTCCTTAACCTGTAAGTACGACTATTTATACAGGCTAAGATAATCTCGCTTCATTTATGGATGAATTCTTCAATATGCATCCAAATTGCAGTCGGGCAGTTGCAGAAACTGTATCAAACAGTCAACAGCAGCACTAAGTTTTGAGTACTGGTCCCACCCATAAAGCTTAATTATTTAAAGATAAGAATGGCCAGTACGTTCCTTTTCGCATTCATTGGTCCATGCCATAGTTCGCCTTGGTCTTTGGGGTCTTCCATGGATATCTAGATTGGACCCAGACTTGGTCCAGTTGTGCTTCCGTAACATGAATACAAAAGAGGCGAGACAGCAGATAGGAAGTACGGAAACTCAACTAGAACAAAAAAGAAAAACAAAAACCGGCATCAATATAGCCTATTGTGTCCCCTAAAAATAACCACAAGCTGGCTCTACGTGTCCTAAGTGCTACGTAACGATTGTTCCTTATGGGCACCAGTAGGTAAGAGGCTGTATTGCACATAAAACTGTTGACGTATTATTCAGTATACATTAAATCGTGATCAGTAAACCAGAAACCCAGCCCCGCCAAGGTTCTGTGGAATGGAACGAGATTTGAGAAAATACAACCCAATGCCAATATCAGTAGAATGTGATACATACATTCACAAATGCAGAAGAACCAACAGATTGGGGAACCACCATGTTTGGTTTTTCATAATGCCGAAGGCATGAGAAAGGCTGTGAGGAGTGAGACACAAGCCAATATGATGCAATGCTTCAAGGGTCTCATAGGTGATGCATTGTGGGAAAGGGGAAACCTGTTTTCACACCTCAAATCCTGACAGCTTGGCTTCATGATCATATGACCTACATGACAGTGCCGATTAGATCACATGACTCCCATCCGACATGGTGAAATGAGCAACCTCTCCATTGGAAGATCCTAAAGGTGACCTACAAATGCATAAAAAGTACATAAAAAGGTTGCAAAAATCTAACAATAAAAAGACAATAGTATATTGCACATAATGTTAGGGCCTGAGAGACAAAAAGAGTTAATGGTGATATGAATGTTTATATGTCGCGTAAGTGGTATTTATATGAAAATGCATGCTGCAATGGATGTCACTGCATGCACTGGAAAGATGCTTCTCTTCAAGAAATGAGTTTAAAGTCAGTTTAAAGGGCTCCACTGGTGACACAAGACCCACTCCTGCCAGAGGTTGAGTCAAACATCGATGGATCATTTCATCCAAGACAGACAAGCGTCAAAAGGCAGTGAGTCAATCTTTGGCGACCTAAAAGTCAGTCAGAAATTTACTTAAGCTGCGTTGTCACACCATAAGATGTAACAACACACGGTATAAGTCTGATATATTATAAGAACAGCAGCCTCAAACAATATAACGTCCTATATGAAATGATGTATGGAAGACTTGAGGACAATGTTCATGGTGCAGGATGTAGTGATTTGGGGTGTGAAAGAACATTAGCAGGATGCCAAGCAATCTGCCTGACATATAAACTATTCTGTGCAAGTTCTCCTTCATCTTAAGCCATATCTCTCGCTTGTGTTTGGTAGTGATGTACTGTCGAGGGGTAGGGTAGGGCGGTGGGCACTGTAGCCCACCATACTTCGAGAACCCTCAGCTATGAGAGGAAGGAGTACAGGTTCAGTCAAGGACCAGCCGCAGGAAGTCTATCGGCAGATAGATATAAATATATGAGAGAGACATTCACTCTAGTTTTTAAGCCCTTTCTCTGCAGTGAGAGAAGAGGCGTGACATCCATCCATGGCTTCCTCAACGGAAAGACACACTGCAGAAAAAATACAAATAACAGGGCCGAGGTTTTCAGCTATATTCCAGTGCTGCCATGAGTCATCCCGGTTGGACGAGCACCCTGTAGGTGCTTTTGAGTGCCCGTTCCATAACGTGGGCAACACACATTCTTTAGGGAATTGGTGGGCAGCAAGTCACTGCAGCAGAAGTTCCCTGTGCATAAATCCTCAAGAGGGATAAATGTTTCCTTCCGGTTGTTCCGCTCAGTCTTTTTCACAAAAAAGTGAAGGGAGTTGTTAAATGAAGCACGGTAACAGTACTCTTTGGAAGTGAATGAAAAATTCCACCAACCTCAGAGGGAAAGGTAGGGGGTTGTTGAAGATATGTGTTGGGATAGAGTACAGGAGTGGTCAGAATTTGGGGTTGGGGGGGGAGAGAGGACAGAGAGTGGAATCCTCATGTGGTAAGTTTAATTCACTAATTAGCTACTTGTTTAGCTACTATTGCAAGCAGGATATGATCTACTTAACAGTCACATAGAAAAGACTAACTCCATGCAGACACCATAAGAAGTATGCAGAATATTCTGGCAGTTTGGACAGAATGAAGAATATGGAAGGGGGAGGGTTTTTGGGGGGTGTACAGTAGGGTCCGCTCTACTGATCTTCTGCTCCCGGCTTCCGATATCCACCTGAGGCCTGAGCCACACAAAGCAGGAAGGTCCCGCCATTTTCCTCAGATCCCAGTCCCCTGCTATCAACATGACTGAAGAGAGTGGTTATACATCTGTTAGCATCTTTGTGATGTTGACATAGTTGGTGTTGGCAAGAGTGCAATTAGCCGTCTTGAGGTTCTCCTCCCGGAAGTCTTCACTGCTGTTGTTCACCGCTTCCTGGATCTCCATATAGTCGGATTTGCTCATCATGGAGCCGCTCCGACTCTTCTTCAGGTCCTCGGTGGAATCCATCTTTGGGACACTGGTGACCTGCAGGTACTGTGCCTGCTCTTCACCTTCTGTCTCGCGATGGTAGAAGTAATTGAAGTTGGAGACGATGACTGGTACGGGCAGTGCAATGGTCAGCACTCCGGCGATGGCACAGAGGGAGCCCACAATCTTGCCTCCGATGGTGGTGGGAACCATATCACCATAACCAACTGTAGTCATAGAGACCACTGCCCACCAAAAAGCATCGGGGATGCTGATGAACTGGGAGTCTGGTTCATCTGCTTCGGCGAAGTAGACAGCACTGGAGAAGAGGATGACTCCGATGAAGAGGAAGAAGATGAGCAGGCCTAGCTCACGCATGCTGGCTTTCAGGGTCTGGCCTAAGATCTGCAGCCCTTTGGAGTGTCGGGACAGCTTGAAGATCCGGAAAACTCTGACCAACCTGATGACTCTGAGAATAGCTAGGGACATAGCCTGCTGCCCTTGCTGACCATCCTCTGGTTTCTCAGCCAACTCAGTTCCGAGTGTAATGAAATAGGGGATGATGGCTACAATGTCAATGATGTTCATAATGTTGACGAAGAAGCCCGCCTTGCTGGGGCAGGCAAAAAAGCGTACCAGGAACTCAAATGAGAACCAGATGATACAAAGCGTCTCTAAAATGAAGAATGGGTCAGTGAAGTAGGTTGTGTGATAGCTGGAGGTGGTGTTGGAGAAGGGCTGGTATGCCTTGTGCATCTCCTCCTCCTCATTGCGGAAAACGGGCAGGGTCTCCAGACAGAAGCTGACGATAGAGATAAGGATGACCATCACGGATATGATAGCGATAATCCTGGCTGGGCCTGAGCTCTCGGGATACTCGAACAGTAACCACACCTGTCTCTGAAACTCGTTGTCAGGTAGCGGCTTCTCCTCTTCCTTGATAAATCCCTCATCTTCACGGAAAATCTCAATGGCCTCCTCGCCCAACTCGTAGAAGCGGATCTCCTCCGAGAAGATGTCCAGCGTAACGTTAACGGGCCGTCGCAGCCTGCCCCCTGACTGGTAGTAGTACAGGATGGCATCGAAGCTGGGTCGGTTCCTGTCGAAGAAGTACTCGTTCCTCAGGGGGTCGAAGTAGCGCATCCTCTTCTTAGGGTCCCCCAGCAGGGTTTCGGGGAACTGGGACAGAGTTTTGAGCTGCGTCTCGAAGCGCAGGCCTGACACGTTGATGACCACCCTCTCACAGCACTCGTGATCAGCCTCAGGGTCGTAGGTGTCCTGGGGTTGACCGGGATGTGCTGCTGCCTCATCTGCAGAGTCCCCAGTAGCCACCGTCATCTCGGAGAGGGGAGTGTGAGGCTGGAGCCTAGCACTGGGACCTCAGCGGATTAAAAAAAAACACCTCGACACAGAAAAGACACCTGGGTCAAGTTGACAGGGGAAAAAAGACAGAATGAAAGATACATTAAATTATGAATTTTGTTATTCCTTATCATGTATAAACGACACTCAGAGAAGTGATCATTGAAGTGAAGAATGTTGATCGTCATGTCCAGCGTCCTTGTTACTATGTGGGGTGCCGTCTGCAATGCAGGTTTAACTCAAACACAAAGCTGCCTCTTTCCTGAAGAGAATTGCAATCAATGGCCCAGAAAAGGACAATAGCATTAAAAGAAGAATCTCAGAACAACAGATATCACATTAAAGGCTTTTTAAGTTCCATAACTTTTAAAATACTGCACAAATGAAGCAACTATGAGAAATACACATACATTTAACCTAGTTGATGAACATATAGAGGCCAGTGTGCATTCAGTATTTTAGCTGTTCTGCTGGACTGGTTGCTTCATAGCAATTCATAGTACATTGGTAACTTCAGGACCACCCAGGAATGTGGAACAACCACAGTTTATTACTTGGTTTAGCTTTGGAGTTGTAAGGACCATCTCTTAATGTCTGGATGGTTCCTATATTACAGGATACATATTTGCATATATATACCCACTGGCCACTTTATTAGGAACACCACTTTAATATTGGGTAAGACTGCATTTGCTCAGAGCAGCCGGAATTCTTTGTGGTATGCATTCAGCAAGGTTGACACAGAAAACTTCTGCTCCACGCTGACACGATTACATGCTGTAAATGCTGCAGGTTTGTCGACTGCGCAGCCATGCTGTCAATCTCCCGTTCCACCACACCCCAAAGGTGATCTATAGCATTCAAGTCTGGTGACTGTGGAGGACAATAAATTCATTTTTATTTCTATTGGACCAATTTCAAATGACTGTTGCTTTGTGACATGACACATCATCCTGCTAAATGTAGCCATTAGAAAACTAGTGAATTGTGGTTTTAAAAGAACGCACGTGGTCAGTAACGATATTCAGATATGTTGTGGCATATCTGCTATCCGGGATTAGTATTAAAGGGGCCAAAATGCACCAAGAAAACATTCCTCACGTCTTTAGAAAACCTCCATCAGCAACAGCAGCCTGAAATGTGGATATAAGGCAGGTTGGGTCCATAGATGCATACTGTTTATATCTGATTCGGACTCCATGATCTGCATCTCAAAGCCGAAATCAAGATTCAAAAGACCATCTGACATCTTTCCGATCTTCAACTGTCCATCTGCCTGTACGTCCGTTTCCTGTTCCAAGGTGATAGAGGTGCATCCTGACCTAGTCTTCTGGCGTAGTAGCTAATCCACCTCAGGTTTGTCATATTTTGCTTTCAGAGAAGCTGTTTAGTCTTTACTGCTGTACGGAGTGTTTATTCGAGTTACTATAACCTCCCTGTCAGCTGCACCTCGTCTAACCATTCTCCCCTGACCCCTCTCATCCATATTGTGTTCCTACTGAAAAAACTGCCACTCACTGGATGCCGTTTCATGTCTTACACCATTCAGCATGAACTCTAGAGACAATTTTGCCTGGAAATCCCAGGAGATCAGCAGTTTCTGAAATAAGCAAACCATCCCTTCTGTCACACGCCACAGTCAAAGTCACTTACATCACATTTTTCCCCTTTCTGATGTTTGATCTAACCATTAACTGAAGCTCTTGGCCCATGTCCGCCTGATATTATGCACCGAGCTTCTGCCACATGATTGGCTGCATAGATATTTGCATGACGGAGCAGGTAAAGATACAGGTGTTCCTAATAAAGTGGCCGATTAGCTTAGCGTTGGCTTCTTTAAACTTCAAAACTTTTTCTAGACGATATTCGTCTCATACAAATAGACACTTATTATCACAGACCGAGGCTATAACGTGCATATCAATGCAATTACTAATTACTGATTTAATAAATCTAGGCACGGTAATGATTTGCAGATGAATTCCAGTATTTGCAGTACTTCGCGTTCGACGCATGGTAATTTACAGAATTAATATTAATGATCGAATATTTTCTTACTTGAACTGGGCTACGGTTTTTAATCACATGAATACGGCAGGTATGCGAAAGAGATGCATCTTACCTTCACCTTCACCTAAACCCGGTAATGCTCGCAGAGTCCCTGGGGATGCCGCCTTCTCAGAAAAACATCGGTGCAGATGATAAAGCCGCCGTGCCTTGTATCTCGGCTTTATGCACGCAAGGAGCACAAGTGCCTCCGCTCCCAGCCATACATTGCAGGTGCTGCTATGCAGTAACACCATCAACTGGCCGCAGCCGCCGCGTTATGCTGCTGATAGGGATGGGGGGGGGGGGGGGGGGCTGCGGCCCCCCCCCCCCCCCACACCAAGTTCCCCCCGGTTTCGAAAAACCGTCACC
>JAABNY020000037.1:13415625-13429378 GCA_015164015.2 Brevimyrus niger
ACAAGGTAGGACCCCCTTAATTACGGACACCTAGCTAGTACAAGGTAGGACTCCCTTAATTACGGACACCTAGCTAGGATAAGGTGGGACCCCCTTAATTAAGGACACCTAGCTAGTACCAGGTAGGACCCACTTAATTATGGATATCTAATTAGTACTGGGTAGGGCCCAGTTTTCCTTCAGGGTGGGTAAGTTTGCCTTTCTGCAAATGTTGTTGTACTCAGTTTAGTTCTTTAGCACATTTTCACAACATTACATTGTCTCAAAAAACTTTTCATGGTTCCCAGTGTGCAGCCCAGAGGGAAGAGAGGCAAGGAAAAACTCCCTAGTAGGAAGAATCTACTGAAGGGGGGGGGGGGGCAGACTCAGAGGGGGAGCCCATCCTCCAGGGGCCAGCAGAGGAAGCCCAAAATAACAGAGTCCCGATTTATAAAGTACAGTATTGAATAGTCCCAGTATAAATGAGGAAGGACCAGTGGTGTGGGTGTGGGTGTGGCTCCGGGGAACTGCCGGCCATCAGGAGCTGCTATTCCTGCATTTGTGGTCTTCCTGTTATTTTTAACAAGTCTGGCCAATTTCCCCTGACCTCTCTCTTTAAGTAGATGTTTTGAGCCGCTGATCTGCCCCTGACTGCATGTTGTTGTTCATCACACTGTCCTGTGTAAACTTCAGATGCTGTCGCGTGTGAAAATCCCAGGTGTCTGGAACCAGCCATATCTGACACAGACAGTAACGCCACATTCAGAATTGCTTAAAGCTCACATCTTAGCCTTTACCAAACAGTTAGCACCCTGACTGGCCTTGTCTGTGTGCTCTATTTATCGATGAACATGACTGGCTCTTTGTATTTATAAGCAGGGATACCCAATAAACTGGTCACTGAGCACATTTTATGGATACACTGTATTTAAAGATGGACAGACTGTAACAGCCTTAGCTGGGATAAGATAGATTAAAACTGGGTTATTTAATATGGTCGGTCTTCAGGATTGGTCTAAAAGCTGAAATTGAGGATGTATTCGTTTGGCTGCCTGGGAGACTGAATTAACATCAAAACAGAGTGCATTACAGCCATGGTTCATCAGATGAGCAGGGAGCTGTCCTGCTATAGCTCTTAAAAAGTGAGAATTATTATGTTTTTAGTCTGACCTGAATGCCAGTGAGACGTACGCAGACCTCGGGTAATGCGATCAAATTTCCTAATTTGTTAATAAATGTTAATAAACGTCCGGTAGGCTCAGATAAAATAAATAAACCCATATACATCATTTTAAAATGTTTATATGCAGGCAGTAACACGCCCGACTATAACTACAGAATAGGCAGCTGCCTATGGCCCTCGAATCCCTTGCTTTAAGTGATCATCAGTCTTGGATTGGGGCCTCCCAGCCAGGGCTTTGCCTGGGGCCCTGAAAAGGTAGATCCAGCCCTTCACTTCTCTGTGAATGTCAGTCGTAAGGGCAGAGCGTCCCGTTCTTCTGGAAACTGACACGTGTACATATTTCCATGTTTGATCACCTTTGATCCCAGGCGCTGATTTCTACCTATGTTCACTGCTTCTGTGGGCAGCAGTATAGTCATGTCACCATTGGGCCCTTGAGTAAGGCCTTTAACCCCCAGAAAAATGCTCCAGAGGTTTGGGGCAAGTGGCCTGACCCTGTGTTCAGGCCCCAGTCTTCACTCTCACCTCTGTATGTGATGGGATATGCAAAAAAAAAAACAGCCCAATGTACTTGTGCATATAAAGTTTCATTATTTTTATTAATCAATTGCAAGTATAGAAAAGGCCACTTTAAGTGAAAAACTTGCCGGAATTAGGAACGACTTTGATGAAGCTGAAGTCTAAGCTCTGAGTATTAAAAGCTGACAGCGACTCTGCTTTTCATCTGAGATTTCCTTTTTGTGACAGATATGCTGTTTTTTCATCAACTTACAGACAGATAATCGGGAAGATTTTTAATATGATGAAGGAGCAAATGTCCAGCAAATGCACGTTAATGTATGGCTTGTTCAAACAAATGGGTGATTTAGTGTGATATATAGGATTAAATCAATTATGTTCTCATCTCCTTGTAATGACATTAGGGGGAAATTCAGAATAATGTTGGCTGAAAATTAAAATTAATGGTGATACACAGTATATTTGATTTCAGGTACCTTCTAGGGGCACATTAACTTGGTTTATGCCGGATTCTGTACGCTTGTCAGTTCAGAACATTACAGTTATTATTACATTGCATCCGTCTGCGGGTTTGACATTCTGTTGAATAGCATCATAATCGCATTAACGTCTGTATGTCTTGTCCTTTAGTTGGTCCTGTTAACAGCTGCCTGTTCTTCCGACTCCCACATTAAAATGTATGTGAGGACTAGTCATTAATAACTAACCCCCCTCCCCCCACCGAGATAGCTTTTCGGTGAGCTGATTAATGATTCAAAGCCCGGTTCCGTCTAAAATTTGCACAGCAAAGTTTTAAAGCATTATTTCTCTATCTGGGAGGATAAAATTGGGGCTGGATCAGGCTGCTGTGTCTCTGGGAGCCGGTCTGCACATTTCAACATGCAGCCATATTGGCGGATCTGGAGTTCCTGATTTCCCTCTGGAAAATGACCTGCACAGTTTTTCATTAGCAAAGTGACTAATCGGGGGAAATGCTTATTCAGAGAACAGAGAGGGAAGCACTATATTCCATCCACTTTCTGTAACTGCTTATCATATTCAGGGTTGTGGGGGTCTGAAGGCTATGGAGACAAGGCCGGGAACAACCCAGGATGGGGGTGCAGCCAATCACAGGGCTCACTCACACACCGTTCACTCACACACTGTTCACTCACACACCATTCACTCACACACCGTTCACTCACACACCGTTCACACCTACAGTATGGGAAATTTCATAACTACAAATAACCTTAGCATGTTTTTGGACTGCGGGGGGAAAGTAGAGAAAATCCCACAGGGAGAACATGCAAAACACACACCCATGGAAACCTGGGAGAGACTTGAACCCGGGTCCTAGTGGCTAATCACTGCACCACCATGTTGTCCCAAGAAGCATAGTTTTATACAAAATGGAAAAATAGACAGTATCCATCCATCCATCCATAATTTTCCATAGCAACTTATAACCAACGCAGGGCATATATAATAAGAAAAAAAATTGAGAATATTGTTTATCATACAGAGAAATTTCTTTTTTTTGATTCTGCTTCAAAAGAAAGTAGGAGATCCTGGATCAGATGAGCAACCACTCATTTCTTGCTTCTGAGTAGAAGCGGACATGCAGCATTTCTGCAGAGCAGGGCCCCCGCGAGGCCCCTGGGCTACGGCCTGCGACCAGAAGGTCGCCGCAAATGCATGTGTCCTTTGCAGGTACTGAAAGAGGGCCATGGAGAGTTCGTTCTCATTTAATGGGTCTTCATTTCACTCATGCTAATTTACATACAGAGCAGCCTGCTTCAGTCATCTAGGTCAGGTGTATTATGGGATATCCTTCTGGTCTGTCACGCCTTCTGCCAGTAAGCCTGGGTTCTGCTACTGTGTTGTTTATCTAGTATATGGGTGTTTTAGATGCGTTGATGGATACTTTTTTAATCACAAAGGAATAAAGATTTGAAGTCAGATTATCTGATAGACATGAGGCTAAATAACAAGCTGAGAAGCTACAGAGGGTGGACCTGGCCCCTGAAACGCCTCCCTAGACCTGGCCCCTGAAACGCCTCCCTAGACCTGGCCCCTGAAATGCCTCCCTAAACCTGGCCCTTGGGACGCCTCCCTAGACCTTGTACCTGAAATGCCTCCCTAGACCTGGCGCCTGAAACACCTCCCTAGACCAGGCCCCTGAAACGCCTCCCTAGACCTTGTGCCTGAAATGCCTCCCTAGACCAGGCCCCTGAAACGCCTCCTTAGACCAGGCCCCTGAAAGCAACGATTCATTGACAGAGCAGAGGACAGAGCAGCTGTCCCAGTGACAGCGAGAGACCCTCCTTTCCATCTTCACCTGCAAGGGCACCACGCGTCCTGTTCTCGCCTTTTCTAATATCCCATAGATCCGGGCACCATCAATTGGTGCTCTGAAAACTTCTAGGCCTGCTGTGCTTTAAAGATGTTCTGCTTTGGCCTCCATGTGCACATCAAGCCCAAGCAGATAAATGACATCATGTTATTCTGTAGGGAAAAGTTGGATTTTCCCAACCCCATCCAGTCATCAGACTCCCGCTCCACCCTCAAGAAATGCCTCAAGGCTCCTCTGTTCCTGGAATTCCTCCCCTACGCTGATGCCTCCTTATGTTCCCTGAATGTTCTCAAAGTTGCACTTCTCGTCATTGAATTGTCATATTACGTTCTTGCTTCATTTGGTAGATGTTGTGTAGCTGCTCCAATGCTGCTTAGATTCATACCTCTGCATTCACTGGAAGCTCAGCCCAGCTGACTCTTTGACAGCGCTGTGTTTGTAATGTGCTATTTGCCTCACGTGTATCTTGTTTCAGACACATCTGCTAAAACACCTCAACGTGAACATAAATCTCTAGGGTGTGAAAGAAGCCTTCCCTTGATCAGCAGCCGAATTGACAGTCAGCTAGATGCCGATCCATCAAAACACACACAAAAAAACAATTTCTAACTAATTTCCCATCCTCATAAACGTCCCAAACCATTGTTCCTCCAAGAATGGCTGTGAACAGAAATATAAGGCGAGTTCGAGTGTTTCCTTATTTATAGTCTTATCAGGGGATTAAAAAGTAAAATTGAAGACGGGTAGATTAATTATTTTCTGTTAATTTGAAAGGGTCTTTAAAGGCAGTGTAGCTCTTCATTGTTTGACAACAGTGCTGGGCAGCCCATAGATCAGTGGAGAGAGGTTCCAACGGCTCTTTCCCAGCTCGGATAACTCGCTGATTAAAACCTTACAGCTTCTGCACCTCCTTCTTCACCTCCTTCTCCTCGCCGAGCTAAAGGGGAGGCACAGTAGGAGGTCTCTCTAAGTGGAGAGTCCCCTCTGTGACCTCCTTCCTCCCTCCCCCGTGGGCAGAGGAGGTGCACATTCACATCTAGAAGCTTCTAGGTTAGCTGCACATCTCATAATTTCTCAGAGATGTACGACAGTGACCTGTGACTTTCTGGTTTGGGTGGGAGGGGCTATCTCAGGCAGCACAGGGCCGGGGACACCCTGGATGGGATCTAGGGCGGGCAATTTTTAGACACCCGTGAGTCTGACTGCATGCCTTCGGGGCTGGTTCAAATCCCAATTGCTCCAGGCACTGGCTGACCCTGCTTTCTCAAAAAATGTATGTCACTTTGGATGGAAGTGTCGGCCAAATTTATAAAATGTATAAGTTTTTGGACTAGTATGACACGCCTATTCAGTATTCAGTTACATCATTTTTGGTAGGGTACATGCAATGAAATAAATACATTTCTTGACATAGACAGAATCTAAATTCACAAGTAAATGTTCAGCACGTAAAACATTATGCTAATCGCGACCGTGAGTTGGTTACGACTCACGCAGGATACGATTAGTCATTATCAGTGGTTTGGGAACATTTTGGCTTCCCAATGAAATACACCAGCACTGGAGAGAAAATGGCTGAAAAGACGAAGACTGTCTGGTGGTTCTGTTACACCGAACTCAAATATTTTGCCGGAAACACAACCAACACGTTAAATTGCATTTGAGATGACATCAACCGGGTTTCTTTACGACTTTAGCAAAGCAGAAAGCCTATGCAAGTTAGTCTCCCTGTGGCGTTTTACCAAGAAATTCTGCCTGGCTTAAAAAATAATTGCAGCTGTAGGGGTGTTTATCTCTATAGATATGTGACCATACTCAGCAGCAGCAAATAAGCGTCCCCTAGGTTTTTAATTCATACACATCGACAGATGCATTGCCTTCGGTTTAAACTGTTCCTAATTGTGTTTGCAATTTTAATAATAAATCAATTTCAAAATGAATTCTGTTTTCACTGCTGTGCTGTGAATTCGACACTGAGGTTTGTACCAAATTGTTGCGCAATTGAATTTTGTTCATATTATGCCTCTACTTTGGACCATCAGAGGAAACAGACATGGAATGAGGTAAACATGCAGACCGACAGAGGTAGACATTTCAGGTCCAGAAAGTACAAATCCAGACCAAGAGTTTGTTTCAATCAACTAACTGAGTTCCCTGTGACTCTTGATGCTCACCTGGTTGACTGAAAGAAAACCTTTTGATTTGTACTTTCTGGACCTGAACTTTCCACCTGTCTGTAAGTGTATTTGATTTATCAGGGTAGGAGCTGAAGGAGAGGGTGGGTGAAACTGCATGTTGCTACAGAGAGAGTCCTTCCTTTGTCCTCTTTCCAAAACTCAGCCTACATCCCCCGCAGAGACCCCGCCACCCCCCCAAAAATCCTGTGTCATCAGACACAGGGCAGAGGGTAACCTGACATCGATCGGTCCTCAGGCCATGACCCCGCAGTGGCGCGCTGCTCCCAGATTCCCAGACGTTTACCCCGTAGGTCCCAGGTCCTCGTTTGTATACCAGCTTTTGTGGGGTATGGCCAGGGAGTGACACAATTGGTACGCGAGTACGCATTCACCTTTAAAAGCGATTACCACGGATACCGATTTTCAAGGTGAATGCGTACTTGCGTACCAATTGTGTCAATCCCTGGGTACGGTTCTTACCTGGATCTGTGTCTCCAAGTGGATTCCAGGGGTGGCTCTTGAGGAGGGGGGGGCGTGGTGCCTGGGTGATTGATCTGGGGGTGGGGCACTGCTTAGCAATCAGCTCGGCCAAAGTGGGACAGCTAGCTGAAGGGCGTTGCCAAGTGTGACGCTCCAGGGCTCAGAAGGGGGAGGGTGCCCCGATACACAAAACTGATGATTTTAGGACCCAGGGCACTGCATGGCAGTTTAATGCCACAAAGGCAGCTGGAGCTCAGTTGATTAATACACCTGAGACGATTAACTTCTGTATATTGTGTATTTTTATGTGTGATACCAATGAATCATAATTGAATTACAGGCAAGAAAAATAACAGATGCAAGTTATTTAGATCGTTTTAACGGACTCAGAAAACCGTATGATATTAATGATGATGATGATGATGATGATGATGAGAATAATAAGAGCATCAACAAATACTACAACGGCAGCAGCAGTATGTGTGCAGCCTGTTGAAGGCATCCGGAACGAGCTTCTTAATCCCGCTGAGAGACTCCGAGTCGGTGACACTCAGGAGATGCTAAAATTCCGGCTGCGCCAGCAGGCGCTGGGTGGTCAGGACCCGCTCTGCCCGTGCCGGACGGATGTCCGCTTACCGCTGCCGATTATTTATGCTCTCTGATGCTGCTGCGATTCGCTTGCCCGAGAGAGACAAGAATTAAATAACCAAACTAATTTATGAAATGCGGCAAAGCGGTGGTGTATCATAGAGACACAGGATGTGCCTTATGAAGTACATTCATTTCCATATTGGCCGGCAGTGTGGTATAGTAGTATTGAGTAGTAGTGAAGTACAGTACTGTGTAAAATTTTAGGCAGTCAAATAAACAGAATTTACAGCTATTTATCTGGGTAAAAAGTGTATATTTGCCAGAAAATGACACTGATATTGAGTTGTAGGGTTAGATGAACATCGCTTCAGTTCCCTAACCTCTCCTCAGGGGCACCTCAGCCAGTCCATGTATTTATTACATTTCCCCACCAGCTCACTTAATTAATTAATGTCTTTAGTTATATAACGCAATGAGATATTGATTGGCCATACGAGGAGTCCAAAAGTACATTGGTGTATTGGATAGGGGGCTGCAAACACTGGGGTGACTTTAGGAGAGGTTTTGAAATGCATAATATCAGGCATAATAGCACAGTTTTACACCAACATGA
Organism: Brevimyrus niger; assembly: GCA_015164015.2. Classification (NCBI taxonomy): domain Eukaryota; kingdom Metazoa; phylum Chordata; class Actinopteri; order Osteoglossiformes; family Mormyridae; genus Brevimyrus; species Brevimyrus niger. The sequence continues at coordinate 13,423,503 of JAABNY020000037.1, forward strand.
AGATCATTTGGTTGGTCTCTCATGCGGGTTCCATTGGTGCTCAGCTCTCAGGCCATCTACTCATAAACACACTCCCATCTATGTGCCTGAGCAGGTTAGGCCTCTTCTGTCATCTGAAGCTTGGAGTTCAAATCCCTGGGTCAGCCGAGTGATGTCATCGTCGAGTCCTTGAGAAAGACCTTTAACGGCCAATCGCTCCAGGGACCGCCTGACCCTGCTTCGCGAGAAATTTATGTGCCTGTGGATGAAAGCTCCTGCCCAATAAATCTAAATGTAAAAATCTCTTCACGTGCAAACATAAATACGAGAATTCAGAGAGCCTGTCGTCTTGTGTGGAGATGAGGCTGGAGATAAAGTCACCAGAGCTGCCTGAGGTTCCTGAGGTTCCTGTGCCTCATCCGATGTCCAGTGATCACAAAGACCTATTTGATATAATGCCCCCCCCCAGCTCCAGATGCTGTCCAAACCGCTTTACCCAGAGGTCTCCCAGAAAAAAAAAACGATGATCTCCTCTGTTTTTTCGGAGGGATTGGGGGGTATCTCTGGAAACCCATCAGGCCACACCTCATCCCTGTGAGGTGTCACGGTTCTCTTACAATTAACATTCACGTGGATTTAGTGCAGTTCAATAAGCTGTTAAGAGGCACATGGCCAGTGTCTGCTCATCATATGTGTTCAGGTTCCCGCTTGACTGTCTGCAGATTGACTGCTTGGTCATCAAGATTACAGGGTGTCGGTGCTGAAAGGTCAGTGGGCTGGAGCCACAGGGAACTGCAAGGATTGTGGGTATCAGTGATGATGTAGACATCCGAGACAGATTTAACCACCCAGAAGAAGGAGTGGGGGGTTCTTGCAGTACACAACAGTCCCTGAAGCCAAACACAGGCAGAACCCAGAACCTGATGGCAGTTCGGAAGCGGGAGATCCGAAGAGAGCCGTGTCAGTTGCAGGCGGGGCAGAGGGAGGGGGTGAGCCAATCAAAGTGGGAAAGTTTCCCAGCATGCTTTGAGTTTCCCAGCATGCTTTTCACCAGCGGGGAACGACAGAAGACAGACGGGAGCCAGTGACGCAGTGCTGCTGTTACGTACTGTAAATGTCAAAAACATTTTTCCATCGTTAACTTAGTTCATAATCTCCGTTACAATTTAAGGCCGTGAAAATGTGATCAGCGGCTTCCCCCGATCACTGTCCTCCTCCCACACTCAAGAATTCACTCGCTGGACACCCGTCATTAATTTTCCATCATGTCTGATGTTTTATGCGATTAGCTGAAGGAGACGTACTTCGTGTTCTGGGGATTCATTTGGTTTCTAAAGGCAAGGGGGCGGTGTTGCAGTAACTCACTTATCAGAGGACTTCCACTCGTGAAAAAAATAAATGAAAGAACTTATAAATAAAAAAATAAGTGGAAAAACGCCTTTGACACTTGACCTCCAACCCTAAGCACAGAGCTGGGTACAGCTGTACCAGCGGACTTTCTCTCTGTCTCATTAGTCTTAGGTAATGTTTTGCAACTTGGTAACCAAATGCAGAAATTTGTCTGGCTATGGAGTAATACAATTTTTAAAACATTTTACGAAGAAAAGAGAATACTTGCTGAGTTACGGGGAAATCCTACTTTTTCTGCTAAACTGCCACTTTATGCACGTAATGCACTGATTTCCCAGTGTTATGTTGTGTGCTTTTTCACTATTTGTCGAATGTGGAATGTTTATGCGATGTCATGTCATGTTCTTTTTGGTAGAAGTCCTCCCACTGTCTTCCCTCCCCTTAAATTATTCATACATTTTTTATTATTCCAAACCGTTATTTTCACCGTAATGTCTCGCTGGGCCCCATACATGGTAGAGATAACAATCTGTATAGCTTCCTTCTTTCCCTGTTCCACAACAAATGATTCAGCTCGAGAGCTGTGTGCTAATTAACACGAGGAGTAGAATCAGGTGTGTCAGATGAGGGGAAACCCAAAAATGTGCAGGGCTCCGGCCCCCCAGGACTGGAGTTTGACACTCGTGGACTGAACAGTTTCTCCTGGCGAGGTTTATTGTGTTTTATTACATTTTAATAGCACAAGTAAATGACTTCAGCAGAGTTAACAGCAGCCTAGAAATTCATTAAACAAATCAGGGATCAGTATTGAAAAAAGGAGCTGAATTTTAGCTAGAACTCGCGGTACCACTGACCACAAATGGAAAAGCCAGGAGTCAAAGGAATTCAGCAAGCACACTTAGATCTAGTCATGTTCCCCAGGTAGGAGGTCTGGGGGGGAGGTGGTAAAATGATTACTCAGAATATCAAAGACGTTTCCTTGTGCTAGGACACCCCTGAAAGAGAGGAAGGCAGAATGTTTTGTATGTATCTGTTTGGGTATCGATAGACTGGCATCTTGAGTGAATGATGAAAGGAGGTTAAAGACTGACCACTGGCATCTGTCCTGCTTCCAGGGCCCCTCTCTGTATGCCAATTATCCATCCCAATTGCCTATTGTGAATTAATCTTGCTATAAAATATTGATTAGCATGTCACGCCTATAATTGGTTTTGGGTTTTTTAGCGAACTGTCACCGTGTACATGGTAATAAAAATGTAAATTATATTTCCCTTTCTGGAGTATTTGAGTTACATCAGCTGAATGAAAAAAAAAGCTAATCAGTATTGAATTTCATTCAGACTAACCAATCCTTGAGTGTGAGAATTGAGTAATTGTTTAAGGTCGATGAATAATTAAGCATGAGAGAGTCTCGGATCGAGACTGAGATGAGCCGTATGGCACAAAGGCCAGTCAGCGAGGACATTTATTCTTCATATTTTACACTTTGTGAGTAAATTTGTGCTGGAGCAAAGTGGGACTAGGGCCTACACACTAGAAAAAGCTTTCAAATGCAGACATACTGTACAGACAGCTCTATGCAAAACCGACTCACGTAAATCTGGACTCACTCAAAAAAATCTAACTTTACTTTTTCTATTATTTAATATGTCTTCTTTAGTACGTATTGCTAGTATATTTCTGGCTTATGTGTTTTTGAGGTGTTCTGAATGGCATGAGGAGGTTAATCTGAATTGACTATCGTTTTACTTACATAAGTTTTTGCAGAACAGATTGCACGTATACGTTGCTTAACAACCACATATGGCTCCCACTAGGCAGTCGTCCGGCAATTTGGTCATTAGGCGAGACCACACACACACACACACATACACACACACACACACTACCAGTCAAAAATATCTGCATGCCACAGTTTTTTTTTTATCACTTTTCTGTTTATTTCACAGAATTCACAGAACAGAAAACTGCAGATTGTTTTATTCTTGTTTCAAGCTTTGGAAAGTTAAGTGAACAACTACAGATGCAAATATAAGTCAAACAAAACAAGTTAAAACAAGTTTCCTTTATAACATGGAAAGAGTATGAAACAGTGCATGTCTGACATCCTATTAACTGCTGTGTGGTGATGTCAGAGTCAAATTCTAGGCTGTCCTTTAACTTTAAATGCACAAGCAGACTGTTTCAACCCAATGAAACAAAGCAGCATTTAATGTCCCTTGTAGAAAGGAATGCCTTGAATATTCTCCGCTGTTATAACTGCTAGAGGAGATTACTTTGACAAATCAAAGATATTACATTTTCTTGCTAATAAAGATACTCTAATGGCGCAGATACTGTTAATTTATGTCTTAGCAAAGAATACTGGGTGCATTATTAGTAAGTGTTAAATGAGTAACATGTAGATATAGAAAATCTCAGAGTGTGAAAAAACATTTGTCTGTTAGCATATTACCGTAAATATAAACAGTACTGTATCGGTATAGACTATATATACATAATGCATACACAGTACTTTATATGTCAAAAATCTCGCATTGTAACACAATAGCCACAGTAAGTAATTACAAGTAGCGAAATACAATATGCCCTCAATAATACAGTAATAATGAATAATATTAATATTATTCTTTTTATTATTGAAAATTGTTGAGATTGAATGTGGCATTCCTAATGCACGTCCAGTAGTATTCACATGACAATCTTAACATGGCTGTTTTCTTACATGCTACCCACCTCGTAGTAAGTCGGTGTTGTTTCTGGTTCTGGATGATGTTCAATTCGATCTATGGGGTCCATCCCTATGGGAGCTCGGATGTTACGGCGGTCAGGCGATAAAAGGTCGGTAAGTGACGCATACCTGTACTTACGTCAGTGGCGGACAGTCTCTATATCCATATGTATGACACTGACAGGCGGATGGAAAAAAAAACAATCAATATGTTTGAATCTAGTCATTGCACGCTTCCTCGGGAGATTAATTTGATGATTAATTTGTTCAATTAACACTTCAAATTTTGACACAGGAAAGACCCATCGCAAACCGTTTCACTGCTGAAAAGCACACCGCAAAGTAAATGCATTTGGAACCATGACCTGAAATCAACCCACGGCCCGACCAAGCCCAGTCATTTCAAAGCTTCCGGAACAGACCTAAAAAACTCCGTCTGTCCTCTGGCCTGGTGTGGACCTTCCCCAGTGACTCCGCTTTAGAGGAATAGGGTCAGAGGGAGAGTCGTGTGAGCCCAGCAGCAGCCTTATCCTTCTGTTGACTCTGGCGGCAGGACGGCTGAGGAGGGTCATCGAGGAACCATCACTAATGCAGAAACTAGGAGGAAAACTCGAGCTCAGTCTATTCCCTGATTCCATGCACACATTCCCAAACTCCCCCCCCCCCCCCTTAAAAGAGTGCTGGATTCTCATAAAAGCTACCACCCAGACCATGCATTTGTATGGGGCCCCTCAGGTATGGGTCCCCCGAGGTTTGCCCCCCCCTCCCCCGTTTATCATACACAGTCACTACACTAGGGGTGCAGAAATGGCAAACCCACCCCTGATGAATCCTTTGGTTTATAACTGAGTGATACCAGGAGGCGTGATGATTTAAAGGGCTTACAGACCACTTTCACCGGGGTCCTGGTTGAGCCGTCCCTGATTCACACTCACGGGGAAAGGTAGAGCCCAAGCGTACCCACAGCCCCCCCCATCAGCTTGGTGCAGCCGGGTCCCCCCACCCGTTTGTGAGCAAGGGTAGCGGTCCATCCCAGGGCCGAGACACTGTGACGGAAATAAACCTTTCATGGAAAACTGGACTGGAATAGAATAAGGCTTCATTGTGAATAGACTATGGCGTAAAGTATGATCGGAGTGGCATTACAGATAAACAGCAAATCACTGCAGTCTGACCCGTGAGAAAATGCAACGGTTCAGAGTGGGGACACTTCGACTGCTGCCCACAGGGTTGTGGGTTCGCATCCTTCACTGGCTCTACATATATTTAGATTTTGTTTTTCTTCATATTGATAAAAAGGGCCATCAAAAAACCTCAGAAGAGATTTTTTATTTCTAGGGCAATGGCTCCTGCCATTGGCACGATGTGGGCTTAGTCTTAGGCAGGCAGGCGGGGGTCAGCGGACCACACGCTTCACCCAGGCCCGCGGGTCGCTGGAGCGGACAAAGACCAACGGGCCCCTTCAATAATGCAGGCTGCAGCAGAATAAAAGTGCCAGTCAGGGGCCTTCATCCCAAAAGCGGAGCTGAATAATTTACTGCGGGCCTGATTAAACCGGCCCGGTTGGATGGAGGGGGCGGTCCTTGCCCCCCCTCACACACACAGGAGATGGAAATGAGGGCTGTCCCACATTGCCTGAAACCATCCAGCCAGCCTCATTACAGGTGATTATGTCAGAACGTATCAATATCGGGGGGGGGGGGGGGCGGGCTGGGGTGTCCTGACCCCCCCTGTCACTCACTCCACCGCCCCATCCACCCTCCCACCCACCCCTCCATCCGTCCATCCCCCCATCCAGCTATCGATCTTTATAGAG
>JAABNY020000037.1:13433348-13457650 GCA_015164015.2 Brevimyrus niger
CTTCGCGTGCTGCCTGACACAGACGTAGAGGCAGACTTTGCATGCCGCCTGACACAGACGTAGAGGCAGACTTCGCGTGCTGCCTGACACAGACGTAGAGGCAGACTTTGCATGCCGCCTGACACAGACGTAGAGGCAGACTTCGCGTGCTGCCTGACACAGACGTAGAGGCAGACTTTGCATGCCGCCTGACACAGACGTAGAGGCAGACTTCGCGGGCCGCCTGACACAGACGTAGAGGCAGACTTCACATGCTGCTTGACTCAGATGTCGAGGCGGACTTCGCGTACTGCCTGACACAGACGTAGAGGCAGACTTCACATGCTGCTTGACACAGTCGTAGAGGCAGACTTCACATGCTGCCTGACACAGACGTAAAGGCAGATTTTATGCTAAAGTATCTATCCTTCCAGCATGACCTCACTTTACTGCCTCCTCCCAAAGGGGCACGGACAGCAGGCTCTCTGATGGAGGCGGAGAGCATCAAAGCCGGTCACCATGGTGAGGTGGACCGGCTACCTGGAGGAGATGAAACAGGCCTGTGGGTCCTGTCGTCATAAACGGGTGCCCCCCTCCAGCCTGAGGTCTGGGGTGTAGCAACCCGCCACTTTACTGCTGGAACATCTAACACTGAAGAGTCACCAGCTCTGGTGACAGCATGATGTCGGTGCCCACAATTCAAAACATTCTATTTATTCACCCTAAACAGCATAGAAACATTGCAGAGATAGACAGACTCTAGACTAGAGCAAATTAAGGTTAAGGGCCTTGCTCAAGGGCCCAACAGTGACATCACCCTGTCAACCTTGGGACTGGAACCTTCCAATCACAGGTCCCACGTCCAAACCCACAGATCCACACACCGCCCTCGTGTGGATGCATGCATCGCCAATAAGGTCATCAGGTACTTACACCTACTCTTCCCCCTCAGCTGTCCTGCACAGCTGACAGACAGACATGTGTAAATGTCAGCGGAGGCTGTGATAAGCAGGCAGGGCTGCAGCCATAACCCTTCGCAGCCTTCTGCTCATTCATACCGTAATTACCATCATATCCACCTGAGAAGAACCGCGCACAAAGGTACAACAGCAAGACCCATTCTGGGATTCAGGCACCATTCCGAAGCCATGTTTGCCTCCCTAGTGCCCCTCCCCTGTTCATCCTGCTCTCTGATATGAAATCATTGACAGTTCGCCACCTGTAAAAAAGAAAGTGGACTGGCATTATTCCGAAGTGAAAGGAGAGTGAAATACTGAAGCTGGAGGCCAGCTGCACTGGACACAGTATCTGTAGCATTAAGGTTTTTACTGGCCGATGGAACCGACCCCCCCTCCCCACACACACACACGGATTTAGATCTGTGCCTTTGTCACTGGGACAGCAGCCCTGCTGATAATTATCCACTCCCCAGCCCCCCTTTGTTTACCCCAGGAAGTGGACCGGTTTCTCCTGCCCTTCCTTGTCTGCGTGAGGTAGGAGAAGGTGGGGGGGAGGCTGCATTCTGTATATGACAGACTGGCTTAATGCACATACCCCCCCCCCCCCCATCCCATGTGATATGCATATCAATGGGGAATGGGCACAGAGAGGATGAAAAGAGAAGTGTTCCGGAGGTGGGGGGGGGGGGGCTTCCAGGCTGTCTGAGGGCATCTCCTGGCCCTTCCCTGCAGTCGCAGGGGTGAATTATCCACTCGGTTGAAGACAAACAAGGAGAGTCAGGCTGGCAGAGGACAGGAAGATTCCGGTATATGGTGGGACAGGCCAGTGGGAAGCGTCCGGGGAATTCATCAAAAAAAAAAAAAAATGGTACAGAAAACACCTCCGCTACCTTTGGGAATTGTATCTCATAGCAGCAGAAATTTTTAGTGGGTAACCCAGAAACCCTCCCAAGACAGACGGGATGGATGGAACCCTTTTGCAGGAACATAAAAGAGAAAAACCTGCATTAAAATTTGTGTTTCTGTGTATCTTTATAATTACAAGACACCCCACTGCAAGCTGACTGATATCTGCCCAGCTCACTGTGTGTCTGCATAAGTGTGTCATTGATTTTAAACTTTGCCGGCATGGGGGCCAGTGTGAGGGCCAGTGTGGGAGCCAGTGTGAGGGCCAGTGCGGGAGCCAGTGTGAGGGCCAGTGCAGGGGCCAGCTCGTTGGGAAGTAGGCCGGGGTGTGTGGCACCCTCCTCGCTGGCGGCCCGTGCGAATTCCCAGGCCCTCGCCGTTTCTTCAGTGTCAGCCTGGAGAAAACCATGTGTGACTTCCTCAGGGATCCATTTTATCATCTTTATTTCAGGAAAATGTTGTCTGAGGTTTGCTGAGCCTCCGCCCGCCCCTGCTGTGCTGGGACGTGAGGCATGGGACTCACATTACTTTATCTGCTGACATATTTGGTCCGTAGCTGTATAATTGCTAGTGGCTGGACAGTATGAGGTCAGCTGTGACAGTCTGGGACCAGGCAACACTACCATGACAGGCCAGCAGGAGTGACTGGGTGGAGCTATATGTATGTTGCCAGTGATTGGATGACAGGTGCTGAGTGGGTGGGGTCAACAATTCTGCCCTACATGTGACTGGACAACAAGAGCTAGCAGGTGGTCTGACTGGGCAGGGCCATGCATCTTGCTCTCTATGTCACTGGACAGTAAGAGTTTATGGATGGACTAACCGGGAAGGTCAGGAATTGTGATCCCTATGTGACTGGGCAGTAAGAGCTTGTGGACGGTCTGACTGAGTGGGGTTAGGTATCCTGCTCTCTGTGTGACTGAACAGCAAGAGTTTGAATATTTGACTGGGTGGGGTTCAGTGTTTTCTGACAAAACGGGTCTAGTGCAGCCAGATTTAGTCATAGCTAAAGATGTTTACAGAAAGCCAGTGTCCTTCCAGCATCTTCTTAGAAACTGTTCTGTAGCTACAACATAAACAAGGTAAACAGGTTAGGCGATATGACTTAATTAGCCAAAATATGCTTTAAGCACAGTGGCCTCACAACCGGGTCAGAGAGGCTTCCCGTGGGATTCCAGCAGGGTACTCCAGTTTCCTCCTGCAGTGCAAAGACATGCAGTCAGGTGAATCGGTGTCTCTAAATGGCCTGCAGTGTGTGTGTGTGTGTGTGTGTGTGCTCTGCAAGGGGTTTGCACCCCATCCAGGCCTTAGCTGCCAGGGATAGGCTCCGCCCCCTGCGGTAATATGTACAGGATAAGTAGCTATGGAAAACAGATGGATGAATAGATGGATGGATGGATAGATGGGGAACTTTCATATCTCTCTTTGTCCATCACTGGGAAAATATGTTTCTTTTTTTCCCACTTCCTGCCTCTGATATTATAAACAGAACTGATTAAAACCGGAAGCCTCTTATTCTTTACCCCCCCAGTGAAATAACAATAACTCATCCATGCCGCTGTTGCTATTTCCTGCCCATCCGCTGCCTCCCAGAGTTCATTTCATTTTCTGCTCATTTGACAGTCAGGTTTCTGCCCCCCACAGAGGGCAGCTTTGCAGTTTCTGGTGCCCCACTCAAAAAGTCACCCCCCCCCCGCCCCTCATGTTCGCCTTAGATGTTTCATAAACTAAATAAATAGCTAGTGAGTAAAGTCAGAAGATGGTAGCTAGCAAGTTGCTTAGCGGAACATGCTGCTTCACTGTCTCCTACTGTAAATGAGCAATGTGTTTATTTAATATTTAGTGTAGTGGCTGTTTATGGCCAACAGGGGGCCCCGACCTTGGACCCCCCCCCCCCCCCCACATACAAATGCATGACTCTAGCGGTACCTGAGTCTCATGCATGTACTGACGCACATTCTCCATTTCTCCTACATTTTTCTAATATGATGTGTGCTTAACCCGTGAATGTCTGCCTGCCACCCAGCTGAGCGTTGGTGGCAGTGGGGGAGGGGGGGGGGAGCAATATCTACTGCAGAGGATCAACAGAGAAGTAACCATCTCCTCCCTAACCAGAAAATGGCCATTCAGCCTCATTCAGCTCTTGATTTAAACACTCCTGCCTGACTTTTTTCTGTTAAAGCCTCAATTTAGTCTTTGGAGGAACTTTGTAATATGATCTGATTCACTTAGATGGGGTTTCAGGTTTAAGTGCATTGAAGGTCATTTACTGTATGTGTAAGTGTGTCACTACAGTGGTGATGTAATTTTATGTTACTTTAAAATGATTTTAGGAAATATTATTTACAAGTATTCCATAGGACCCTGTCCAGGATACGTGGATGGATGGATGGATAAATGAATTGATATTTACTTGTATATTGTCTAATGGGATAGAAAAATTAACATAATGCTTTTGAGTTGCAAAATATAATTTGTGGTTTTTATTAAACAAGGAAGAAAAGATTTACATTGTAGAATCAAGTTTATAGGTTTATACGTAACATTTTTAATCCAAATTGACCAACAATCTGTAGTCACTTGCAAGCTGAATAAGTCAACTTACCAGCCATTAAAACAAATAAATAGTTATTAGGAGTGGAAAAAAGACGAAAGAGGAGGCCTTCGTCACTGGCCTTAATTAGTTGTTTGCGTTTTATAGAAAGACTGTGGATATGGTGAAAAGAGCACAGCTACAGCCTCACTACAGCAACAACAGCCCCTAGTGGTGCACGCCAACATACCACAGTGCATAAGTGGTGTCATGTCACTAAGGGAGGGCGTGGTCAGAGGGGGCGGGGTCAGAAGGGGCAGGGTCAGAGAGGGTGGGGTAAGAACAGGCAGGGTCAGAGGGGGTGGGGTCAGGAGGGGCAGGGTCAGAGAAGGTGGGGTCTTGGTTAATCAGCAGTGATATACTCTTATATATTCAAATATATGCCACAGTGTACAGGCTACATAACTTAATGTACATTTGCTATGGATAACGGAGTGCAGGACACACATATACATGCTTTCCATACAAATTATTAAGTATTATTTTACACTAGGTTTGATTGAGGTCTTTTATGTAAATATGTTATTTACGTTACACAAGCTGCTGCTGCATATGGGTGTAATTGTGTGACCCACTTGCACAACGATAATAAAAAACCTTGATCCTTGTTTTACCCAAAACTGTAATTTAAAATTACCACACAATATAACAGAAATGAGAATTTCAAATGCATTGCAGACCATTTGGAACATGGAACATGAAAGAGTTGAACAAACTGCTATTTTGCAAACAATATCAAATAGATAAATAAGATATTTGCCAAATAAATCACATATATTAACACCATGGTATCATGATATAAAAGATGCATATCGCTGCTTTTCACAGTGAAGTTATGCTCTTAAAGTCATACAGTAAGGCCACTCCAGCTAAACCCAGCTGATTCAAGTTTGATTCTGTAACGAGATATCACTGCCCTCAATTAGCAAAATCTTCATCGGAGGGGTGGCTGTGGGCAGAGACTGTACAGAGCCAGAGAATTAAAATGTGGCCTTCGTTTCCCTCTAGTGGTCGTATTTGGAACTATGTATAAATGGCACATATAAGCAGAAATGGGTAAATTTAGCTTTAGAGCCTGATGTTGATTCGCAGAAAAGAAGGTGCCACTGTTCAGGCAGAATAGGCTCAGACAGGAGACAGCAAAGCTTTAAAGCATGCTGCCTCGATTATTACTCGGCAACAAGAGGTCTCTGTTAGTCGGGGCAGGTAAGCAAGGCTTTGTCTGCAGCACAATGCTTCCAACAAAAGAGGCCTGGAATGAATAACGGTCGTTGTTGACAGCAGGCCAGCATGTATCAGTGATGGAGCGGGACACCTTTTGTGGCGGGGGGGCGTGGGGGTATATTACCCAGGTTGGGTTTCGGCAAGGAAGGGTCCATCGGGGGGGGAAGGAGGCCTGAGAATACCCCTAGTAAGGCTGGGAAAGGGGGTCCAGCAGGTCAAAGGTGAAGGGGCCCAGAGGCACCAGTGTGTCTCTAAGGGAGAGGAAGGATGGAATTTTAAAGCTCCTGGCCTGAACAGTGAATACACCGTCTCAGGGGATAGTGGGGTTATTAGGGGATATCAGTCAGCATAGTGGTCTGCAGCCTAAATCGGTGTGTGCTCTCAACGTACCCTATGCAACCCTGCAGTGAATCAGTAAAACGCCAATCTCTATGTTCCACAATGTTTAAGAGTCATGTAATTCTACGATTCGCCAGCAGGAGGCAGTAAGTTGGACTGCTGCTGCTGCTGCTGCAAAAAAGTGTCAGCTAATAAAAAAATGATGTACATTATTATTTTGGTATTATTTGGTCCCTGGTGCATCTGCACAGAGCAGAAACATCCCAGGGGGATGAGCCTCAGGTCCAAATAAAACCCAGAGCAAAGCCAGCACCCAGCGAGCCTGCCTCACACAGCGAGGCTGTCTCTGCATATTCATTACGCTATGAAGTTTTAGCATCTGTTAACAAAAGTGATGTATTTTTTTTTAAATGCAGCTGTATTCACCACAGGTTAGGTGCCCTGCTGGGACTTCAAAATCATATCTCTGTATAGCTGTTAAGGCCATGACACAAGACTGTTGGCTTAAGGGCAACGATACTCACAGAAACTTCAGGATTGTAAATTGCATAAATTGTTTGTTTTAATAAGCATTGATCAGGTGGAACATTTTCCTTTTGGGTATTTGCATTTCCCAATTGATACAAATTTCAATGAATGTATAAATGTAGTTTGCCAGCAGGGGGCAGCAAAACGCCAAAGTTGTCACGTAAATACACTTGCCCTGGAGAGAGCCCAGTCAATATCAGCGAGTCGAGGCTGTGCACAAGGTGGGTCGAATCAAGTTCAGACTTACATACACCCAGAGCTATTTTCCACGGTGCGGAGCCAACAGCTAAGTACTTATAAACTAAACTGCGTTTGACTCGCTTCGTGGGAAACGGCAGAGAGGCCCCCTCTGGGCTGAGTAGTGTACGGCCTGGTGTTACAGGGACACATGTTGCAAACAGACGCTCGCGTTTCCTGGGGAGGCCTGGATCTGCTTCGCTTTTGCGGCGAAATGGGGCAGACATTTCCGAACTTCGACCCGTTAACGCAAACCGCTTAGCCTCCAGTTAACAGCCACCCTTCATTTATTGGAAAGCTACCTGAAATTAAAATGTGAATGCTGAATAAGATATGGCGCTGCCTGAATCCAGTCCAGAGGATGGGATCAATTAGATTCCCCCTGGTGTTTTTAAGTTGGTGATTTTGGGATTTGTTATGGTTTAATAAGCTTGTCTGGAACATTGTGGAATACCGGAGCTTGAGTCTGACGCCTCGGGATTTCAACTGGGATGTCAATGGCAAGACCGCAGCCTCGGGATTGACTGGAACTCATCCATGCAGCAACGACTGAGGGGCACCAAAGCAGCCAAACATGTGACACGACTCACAACGCCAAAGGCAGGAAAAACAAGAACGGCGGAACAAACACCAAGGATTTAAGGAAGAAAATGATTTTTTTTTCATTGTCCACTTCAATGAGTAAAACGGTTTTGTATGTTGTGGTTTATTTTCCAAAGTAAATTGTCACTGGAAAATGAAAACTCCAGTCTGGTGGTATAAGAGACACCTGAAGCACAAACTCAGGCTTCAACTGCTTACAATGATATATGGCTGAAATGCATAAAATACCAATAAGTAGGTCAAAAGGGCCAATGATTTTCTGTCAAAAAAAAAACACCGCACTTTTGAAGAAACGGAAAGGCTGGTGCATCAAAACATCAGCAACATCTTCGAAGTCGGAGGAGCCTTCCAGCAACTGTCATCACGTGTCGTTGTGTTTGCTTGGCAAAATCACACAATTTACTGAACAAATGTTACCTTGCAACCAGCTTCAAAATATTTACCCGAACCTCATATTTAAAGCAGCTCTCATGAACAATATACCTCATTTTCTTTTTAGGGTATTAGACAACTTTTTGAAACCTATCCAGGTGAAAAGGCAAACTTTGTCAATTAAGTTGAGGGACTTCTTACGCAGGAATGTAATTTCATAGTCTTGAGGTCGTAACGAGGCCCCAAGGCTGTAAATGAAGGGTAATTGACTAAAATGCTAATTGTGATTAAACCTAATGGAATGCAGGTTTAGTGCTGGGCTGCACCATTTACATAGATTTAGAAAAATTCAAAAATAACCTTTCCATTGAGCCCATCTATACTATGTTGTGTAGCATCTTAAATCAGTGACATTGTTAAACCCTAATTATGTGAGGATCTTGTTGGTTGGTGTCATATTGCAATCTCAGGGGCGGGCAGAAAAAGCATTGTGGGGGAAATGTAACTTCTCTGTAATTCACTGTGTCTGTGAGAGCAATATCTGGACCAATATGCGTTTGAGGGGGATTTGTCAGGCAGGGATTTAAGGTTCCTCACAGCGGGAACAAGGAGAACATTTACCTTGTACCTTTCAGAGCCTGGGGGAACCTGGGAAGCAGGTCACACACTCGCCCCCTACTGGACACCAAGGGGAAGTAAAATTATGGCCGTGGTGGAACAATGAAGAAAGAGGAGACAATGTTGCATGGAGTGGAATGATGTCGGGGAGGAGTAGTAGAGGGACACGCTGGACTATGACTCCCTTGCTTCCAGATGGCTGACTGGATGGGCTCAACAATGCATGCATTTGTCCGGATCTTCCCAGGTGTAAATCTGCACTTCCCATTTTCCCAGGCTATGATCCCCACCCCCAACCGTCACCCCCAACACCGTGACCAACACCCACCTCTAAGCAAAGCTAAAGGACTCCTGTCACAGACGCCGGGTCTGATTTGGCATCGAATGTGACAGAAGCGCACAAAAGCTGAAGACATAAAGGAACTTCAAAGGACAACAGAAATGGAGAAAACAGTCAAAACGTCCTTAATAAGATTTTCTGTCAGCAGAAATAGCAAAACAGGCTCTTTGAAAATGACAGTTCACACATATTGCTAAGAAGTAACACAACACAATATCTCCCTTGTCTGCCACCATGTATCCTTCGGTTTTATCATTTTCCCCCAATTTATCCCCCCATTTAGCCATTTCCAGATCTGCATGAGAATCTACTCACCCAAATATTCGGCACGCCCACCTGCCAAACTAGAAAGTTGGGTGGATCATGATTCTACCCTTCGACGCATCTAAACCTTCACGTCTGAACTCAAGTTTCCAGCTATTTTCCCAAGCGGCAGCGGCGGCAGCGACGGCTCCCTTCCAGGCTTTTCTGAATCGTAACCAATCGGTCCCGACAGCCCCCAGGCTCCGTCACAGGATCCTTAATCTGAACGTTTGGACCGTTACAAATACGAAATTCCAGCCCATCAGCAGCCGCCCAACGGGGCGATTTTGACACAATTGCAAGGGAAATGGGAGTAGTTCTGAACTCATTAGCAAAACGCGTGTCCCGGCCTAGACATTAAGAGCGCCGACGCTGCAAATCGAGCTTCTCTACCGAGTTTTTTTTTGGGGGGGGGGGGGGGGGGCCCCATATGCGTTGGGCAATTAAAATCCTGCGAAGGGGCGAAACACAAAAGAGGCCCCATGAAAACCCGCCGGAAACCCTTCTGCAAGACTTCAGAAGCTGCCATGGGGTTTTAGGCGGCCACTGATTTTTTTTTATAGGCAATGTGAAAGCTATTCTCATAGTGCATCAAAACCAGCATGCCACACTGATTCTGCCTTTGGTGACGTGCTTCTCCTTCATAACGATGTGCTATATCACAGAAACGATCAGCACTTATACCCTTGACTAACTGCGCCTCAAACGTCATAGAGCAAACCAAGCCCTGGGTTTCTTTTTCTCTCTTACATTAAATACGACCCAAGTCTCAGGAAACAATAGAAGAATGTGTTGTGCTATTTTTTCATGCTACTTTTCAGTCCAAAGTGGAAATAAGATGTTTTGAGCGGTTGTACTGAGTCGGTCGGTGTCCAGAATGCATAACAAGAATGGTTCTAATGTCCTCCCAAAATAAAAAAGAACTTTAAAAAGGACAAAAAAAAAATGTCTGGTACCCTGGATCTAATATACCATATTTCCAAAAACTGCTTGTCCCTCCACAATAGGGCATGCCAGGTTGGCTAGAAGCCCAGTCAGGCTATGTCCCAGCCTCATTACACAACATCGTACCAATTGAGATGTCCTCTTCAGTGACTGCGACTTGTTTGATCCCATCCCGTATTTCAAAGAGGGACACCTGATCTAGGGGGACGGCCGAGGGGGGCCCGCTCACCCTGTACGGGGTCTGATTTCGCCTACTGGGGCGCCGCAGATACCGAATGGCCGCACCAGAAACTCAGAACGACCTCGCGTGTTCAGCCAGGGCTCCTCGATCTCCCAGCGCCTGGATTCCATTTCACGGCTCTGCCGAGGATTAAGACATGTATGTTTAGGTGTCGGCGGGCAGCTCGATTTAAGATAAACCACCCGTCCCGACCTGCGACCCATGTTATGTGCCGTGGGGGTGGCCCTTTAATGGAAGTCTTTTATCAGCCAGGTCTCTAATTGGTCTGCGCATGGAAGGGTCTTCTTACACGATGGATGTTTGAAAAAGATCTGGCACAAGGCTAGGCCAGCAGGGCTCGTTCCCAAGGCCATGCAGGGATCCCTCCCCCAGAAAAATAAGCCATTGTATAAGTGATTGCTTTAATATTGGTTGTTTATAGGAACAGTTCTTAACATAAGTGAATTGGAAAATTCTGAGGGTTAAGTTGTCCTCATTAAACTGTTTGAGTATTCCTTGTACAAACAAACTTTGATAGATTTAAATGTTTGGGATTTGTCAGAGAAGTGTTTTATTTGAAACCAGTCATGTTGCCAGTGAAATATTCACCTGTTTTTTGGTAAGGTGTATACAAAAAGCTATTAACAAAAAGGTGCATCTAATTAGTATGACTTCCGGGGTGTCTCATACATTGTACTGCTAGCGACAGGCTTCACATTTACCAAGCCTTTGTTTTAGAAATAAATACTAAAACTTAAAAAACCAAGTATTCTTAGGTAATTGAAATGAGTTGTAATTTGCTCGGTAGTAAGACAGAATAACCAAAACTAGTATCACAGTGTTAGCAATTATCTCCATTGGCATTACACTTTTGTTGGTACTCAACTCTACTGGTACTCCACTCTGTTGCTGCTCCACTCTATTGGTACCCTACTCTACTAGTATGCCACCCTTCTGGTACTACACTCTGTTGGTACTTCACTCTGCTGCTACTGCACTCTATCGGTACCCCACTCTGTTGATTCTCCACTTTACTGGCACTCCACTCTGCTGGTACTTCACACTATTGGTTCAGTACCCTACTCTGCTGTTACTCCATTCTGCTGGAACTACATACCTGTTGATACTTGGTACTAGAGCTGTACTTGGCTCAGAAATTTGTCAGTCGTGTTGGATTTGGTTGTTCAAGCTGAATATTCGACTGTTTCATTTTTGTCCTCCTCCATATAAACTGTCTGGCAATTACAAAGTCCACTGGCATGAGCTGATGATTTCTCAGTGCTACGGTGATTTTTCCAACTGTTCTTTCTTTGTTTACATTATGTTTCGTCAGAATAATGTTTAAATCAAGCACGTAAAGCCACTTTTTTTTGGTGAAACATGCATTGTATGTGCACTCCCCAAGAACGCAGAGTATGGATGCACAATAGCACAGGCAGAATATGAACGCAAAATAGCACAGGCATAGTATGGTCACACAATAGCACAGGCAGAGTATGGTGGCACAATAGCACAGGGGGAGTATGGTGGCACAATAGCACAGGCAGAGTATGGTCGCACAATATCATAGGGCGACACACAACCACCAGTTAATCACTCTGACATTATTTTCATTATTCTGCCGTTTTAGGTCTGTTTCCTTCTATACATATGCCATGTGCAGCACAGATTACAAATCTATAGGGGTCAAGTATACAGTTTTTTTTTTTTTAAACAAACCTGCAGTGATATCCTGCCTGATTTTATGGCTGTAAATACTGTAACCTACCAGTCTGGGGTTGAATTTGGAGAGTATGAATAGGAAGTAAATGCAGTGGAGGAACCAGAAACGTTCCAGTGGGGTGACCAGGGTGGGACCAGAGGTCATATTGGGGGTGACACATACATTTAAATATGAGTATAAGGCATCTTAAAAATAGTCCTATTTAAGGTACCTAAACACTATAACTCTATATTTATAATTCAGGCAGGTGTAGAATGATCAAATACACATTGAATATATCAATTTCTTTCAGTTAAGGTAACATGTTTACAGTAAGTACAAGATTCCCAAACTTCTGCATTACTCCTGTTCTGAGAGCTCAGCAGCACTATGAGCTCATTCTTTATCAGAATATCATCAGGGACACAGAGAAACAGTTATGTAATGAATTGGGTTTTTAAATCAAAGTTTGATTCAACCAAAATGCAAATACAACGGGCGTGGCCAATGAGGCGGCCAATGAGGTGACCAATAAGGTGGCCAATGAGGCGGCCAATGAGGTGACCAATAAGGTGGCCAATGAGGTGGCCCGGTTTCAGTCCAGGACAGTCACTGCCACCCCAAGCCACCCACCATTTTGTTTTCATAGACGCTTTTTCACACTAAGACATTTTCACCATGTTATGACGCTGAAGACTGCTTGGTGCCAACATGTCCCTGCCATTTCATATACTTTTAATACATTAATAACAGTACACATGCAGTTGAGAGTAGGTTTTTACTTTGTTATTTGTGTCTTTGTTTAATTCACAGACAGAGATCCAGCTGAATTGAGGTTGAGTGTGCCGGCTCACCTACTGTATAACCCCAGAGTTACAGGTTGACCCACTACTGCATTAGCTAATTGCTAATGTGGATTTGTTTTCACTCAGCACTCGGCTAGAATGTAAAAATATATTTGACTCCCCTCATTTATCGTTTTTTTCATTGAAATGTCATGCCTTTTGTAAGTTTCTATTCATTTTGTTCTGTTAATGTAATACACACTGACGTCTCTGTGCTATGTGGTAGGGGAACAAGCTTTGGCCGTGGGGGTCTATTCGCAGGGTAGAAATTAAAAAAATAATTTTGTGAGCCCTTAAAATATGAACGAAAGGTTTTTAAACCTGTCCTTCGCATCAGCTCACTTGAAAACACAGGTCATACATTTTTAACTGTAAGGAGCCACAGAAAACCAGTGTGAAATATGAACAGAATAAGGCAGAGGGGGGCAATCTTATCCAGAAAGGGATGCAGCGTATGCGGGTTTCCAATGCAACTCCTTAATTAGAGGACTGATTGGCTGAAGAGTCCTCACACCTGGGTTTGAACAGCTGACCTACAGGTTATCCCAAAAACCTGCACACACACCGGCCCTTTGTGGATAAGATTGCTCAACCCTGGAGTCGGAGTTACCTAACAATACAAGGTCAGTGTCTGACGCTCTGAAAGGAGCCGGGAATGTGCAACCTGTGGAAAAAAAGCTGCAAAGCAGCACCTGTGACTAATTCGCTGAGAAAATATGGGCTTAAATGAAAACATGCGTACTTTTACTCCCCTTATCTAAAGGCATTATGAATGTGTTCATCCATTTTAACTGATAGGACTGAGAGCTCATTTGACAGACTTGTAAACAGGCTTTTGTCAAGTCTTTATTTCTAACTGGAGGAAAAAGTCTCTGATGCACTGGTCCCAAAATTTGTTTGCCAGGTGGTTAAACAAGCATATATCCAACTGGTTTTGGTAGCAGGCTGATAAGGTCCAGGTGTTAGAGTGCAGGCTCGCAAAACTGCGGTAACCACCAAGATGTTTGTGGTCATGTGAGGACATTTTTAATTGAATGAGTGTTTTGGACTTAAGCTACTCCTGTGTAGGACACAGTGTTATGAGTATTTGTTTATCACAATTGCTTGTATGCCTTAATTAAAAAAAAAATATATGATACAAAATTAAAAGTGAAAAGGAATATCTTGTATAACTCCAAATCAGAAGTAAAAGAAAAAAAAAATCTGAATTTATTTTTACTTTTGCTATTTCATTACAGGCAGTATGAAAAGAAGATATTTCATGTTTTTTCTGGTCAGCTTTGTTTCATTTGTAAATATCTCTTCCTCCCGTTCTGTGCTGCAAAGGTCAGGAGGGGGGCAATTTAGGACTATGAGGTACAAATAATTTTAAAATGATGGGATTTGAAATAGGTGATGTCAGCAGGTGATTGTAATCATGATTTGGTACAAAAGCAGCATTCTCAAGGAAAGATAGGAAAGGATCTGGATATTGTGCCATCTACGATGCATTACGTAATTGAAAGATTCAAGGAATCTGGAGGAATTTCAGGGCCTAAAGGTCAAGGGAGCAAACCTAAGCTGAATAACCAGGATCCCCCAGATAGACTGCATCATGTATAATTGAGAGAAACACATGGGCTCTTGATTACTTTGCAAACCTTTGTCAAGCCCAGTTTTGGACATTTCAGGTGCAGAAGCGACAAATCCAGACCAGGATTATGTTTCTACCAACCAGTTGAGTACTAGGTCGGCACCTGAAATGCCCAACACTGGTCAAGCCTTACAGTTTGTAGTTACATCCAGAAAAGCTGGTCAGAACTTTAAAGCGCCAGAAGGAAGCCTCGTGTTAACTGTGTCCAGAAGTGCCATCAACTTCTCTGGGCTTGGAGAAACATCTGGGATGGAGCATCGCACAGCAGAAAGGTGTATTGTGGTCAGAAAAATCAATATTTCAAGTCTTTTATTTTGTGCTCTGGATTGAAGAGTAGGAACATTCAGATTATTATCAGCAAGTACAGAAGCCCAGGTCTGTCATGGTCTGGGGTTATGTCTGTGCCTTTGGCAATGGTACCTACACTTCTGGGGGGGGCACTGTCAATGCTAAAAAGAACGTGGAAATTTTGTAGCAACATATTCTGCCTTCAGGACAGCATCTTTTCCAAGGACGCCCATGCGTATTTCAATAAGACAATGCAAAACCACATTATGCATGCATTACAAAGGCACGGTTCAAGTCTCCATCACGGCGCCATGCCCGTGGATTTTGCATGTTCTCCCTGCATTGTGGTGGGGTTTCCTTCTGGAACTCCAGATTCCCCCTCACAGTTCAAAAATATGCAAGTGACTGGTGTGTGAGTGACTGGTGCGTGAGTGACTGGTGTGTGAGTGACTGGTGCGTGAGTGACTGGTGTGTGAGTGCACCCTGTGATGGGTTGTTCCCTTCCTTGCATCCGTAGCCTCTGGGAAGGACTCTGGACCCCTGCAACCCCGAATAGAACAAGTGGTTACGGAAAATAGGCGGATGGATGTTTGTTAAATATTTCATGAGTCCATCTTAGTCTTGTCATGATTTATGAATTAGAGGTTTAAAACCTCTATTGAATTCAATAAAGGTTCATCTCTGCTACAGTAGAATGCATTCCTCTGTATTTAGACTTGTCACACACATTTCCCATGTTTGATAAACACTCTTAGGCAAAGCAACATGGATCTTTGCTCACAGGCCCAACGGTGAAACCACTTACAAACCGGTAGGCTTCCATTCACCGAAACAGAATCCTAACCTGCTGAGCCACACCCCTGCCAGACGACGGGGATTCAGCCGTCACTCCTCCGGCTGGTGGTCTTGAGCATCTCGTGACCTTTACTGTGAAATCAGAAAAAAAATGGGGGAGACCCCACCCCTGCATGTAGCCGAGCGAGGAAAAGACCCGTGAATGGGAAAAAGTCCAGGCGGGTGGAGTGAAACATTAAAACCACTCCAGTGTGAGCACTTTGTGTACGCACTCCTCCACAGCCAACGTAAAAAAATCCTATAATTATTTTATAGGGCAGTGGCGTGTTTGGCTGTAACCAGAGGATTTGTTATTCAAGCTAATTAGCCTTAAGCGGGGAACTTAATCTGAACAGACTCTTAATTTATGTGTGTTTTATATCAGGTAAATTCGCAGGTAGGCCGTTTAAGTTGCTTTAGAGGGAAATGACTACAGTCAGCAGTGTGAATGGTGAAGGATCGACCTTCACATGTGAAATTCACCAAACTCAGATTCTCGAAGTCTGGGGGAGTTCTGTTGGCCCTTTACTGAGCTGACCACACAACCAGATCTCACACACTCTCTCTCGCTCTCTCTGCTGGTCGGGTTTCAACATGTGAAACGCTCAACTGAGATTGGAGATAATGAACGCTGACAGTTCTGCCTTTTAAAACGGCACTTTGCGTGTGGATAATCACGTCCATTATCACTTTGTGTCTCTTTACTGTATGAGGTTTACCGTCTGCTTTTATGTTTGTTCACAATGTATTCACGGGTCATGTTTTTACCTGAAATGGAGTTTCACTGCCAGACTATACTGTTAAACCATTTACAAAAATAGTAATAAGTAATTGGGCGGTATGGATTCATTTAGATACAGCACTGTTGTTTCATACCTCAAGGACTGGAGGTTCGAATCCTGCCTCCTGCCAAGATAAGACTTTGAATTCAGAATAGCTGGGGCTAATGATTATAATATATGTGACAATATTTAATAGCTAGCTAGCTATGCTCTTCTGAATCTACTTGCTAGCTATTTATTTAGTTTTTTAAAGATCGGAGAGGGTGTGAAGGGCCCCAAAGTGGCTTAATGAGTCGGGCCCCAAGAATACCAAGCAGGCAAAACGCCACCAAAATGCCACCCTGGGACAGGAGCCCCTTGACCTGCAGGACACTCTTGCCCAGAGACATTATTGGCATTCTTTCTATTAGACGCTCACAATTTACACTCCTTCCTCACCCTCCATTACCCCTCACATATGGCTGTATGTGGCACTGAAACTGCTGGCCAAATGGTGCGAGAGATAAGCCATCTGTTCTTTGGGTCAGGGCCCCTGGAGTGCATCTGCAGCCCCCCACCCCGCCGCACATCCGGAGTGTCTGTCAGCGTGGGATACGCGGTATGGTGGGTGTCAGAATCGCTGTCAGGCTGCGTTGAAAGGCACGCAGGACACCAAACGTGCTCATATGATGGGGATGCACTTTTTTAAGAAAAATTGTGTGATATTTTATCGTTCTCAGACGCAAAAAGATCCCTTTTGGTGTCAATATGTATGCAAAATAACAGTATATGTGAAACGTAATGTTAAATTAACCATAACAGCATGATAATCTGGCTTTCCTGTCAACATGTGCCACGTTACCTAAACTGAGACGTACAACAAGAAAACAAACACAGCTTAGTTTGGTGCTGGAAAATATCTTGTTGGCCTCGCAGAGGGAATGGAAAAGCTTGTGTTCAGTGCATCATGTCACTGCAGTGTCTCCATGGTACTTTTTTTACTGGACAAGACGTGGGATTTAAGAGTCCGGGGACCCGTAACTCAGTTCTCCTGTCGTCCCGGTTGTCCAAGCTCTTAAATTGCTCCATGGCACTCATCGTCGACATGGATTAAAACCCCCCGTGGCCTTTTTGTAACCCCAGCCAGGAAGCACAAGCATGAAATTACATCAGGTAACATCCCAAAAGGTTGCATTTTCTCCAGGAAAGCCAGGGAAAGAAACATGATGATCACGCAGAACCAAAGAACACCTGCTTCCAGATCCCAGGTTCAGGAGCTTCAAAGACACCAGCCTTTGGTCCAGCAGTGATTTTTGTTTTCATCAGGGAGGTGCACTTATGCACAAAAACCTTCCAAGACTGTAAAAGCATGAAAAGTAATACATGCATAATGATTATTCCAGCAGGAAAGAATCAGCTTTAATTAGCCAAGAAGGAAATGCAATGTGGAATACTTTACTATTCTTCTTCTTCTTCTTCTTCCCATGATGATGATGATGATGATGATGATGATGATGATTATTATTATTATTTATTATATATCAGATATACATGTATATATATATATATCAGTGTGGTAGCTTGGGTTTGTGTCGTGTTCCCCAGAGCTGCATGGTAGTTGCTATGCCTGGGCTTCCATACCGATGTTTACTCTGAACGAATATGTTAAGCAGAATCAAATGCAGCAGCTGTGTTAACTACCACTCAAGCTACACTGCATGGGGCCCCTGAGATTTGGCCCCCTATTGGCCACAAACAGTCACTACACTAAGAATTGCGTAAACACGGTCCTTTTGTGGGAGATGCTGAAGCAGCATATCTTGCTAACCAGCTAGCTAGCTATGATCTTCTGACTCTACTCACTAGCTGTTTATTTAGTTTTTTAAACATCACAGGGTGGGGGTGGCGGGGGGGGGGGTGAGCGGTGCCCGAGGAATAACAAACCGACCTCTGATCACAGAGGCTGCCTGAGGGCACCCAGTGAACGCTAGAAGTGACCCAGGAGGGATGAGACCGCCGGCAAGCTGGCAAATGAGTGATTCACACTGCTGATGAAGGAAAACTCTTCCTCCATGTCAACCAATCAGAATGCGTCACTCACTGTGGTTCTTCGGCCTGTTTCACATTAAAGCTGCTTTCCCGTTGGCTAGATAAGTCAGGGTATATGGAACTGGGCAGTGCATAATGAATTTAGCTGGTAATTTGCTAACAATGTTTTGACACTCCAGTCGATCATGATGTTCTGCAAATCTGCTTCTTTCCGTAATTGCTTTGAGTATCAGAGACAGAAAAGATAATGTGAAACACAAGTCGCTGTTTGTAATGGAAAGTATTTCTCAGTTTATAAATTATATTAAAATGATCTTCCATTGTGCGTGTATTAAGGAAAACCAGGATGGTATAGTGTTATTGTTCACACAAAACCAGGCAGTGCGGGTAAGTTATTGTCTGTTAAAGAAATCCCGCAGATCAATGGCTGTATTTATGGAACGGCTGGCTTAGAAGGAGAAATGAAGAGCGTCAAAGTTCTGATGTTATGAATACTTCCACAATAGCGTGACAGACCCACTTTCTGAAATCGTCCGCCTTTCGCTTCTGATCCCAGACTGAGGTCGCCTGATTTCGGAGAGAGTTACAGAAACACACAAAGCCAATTCGCCTTTGAAGATAAACCCCCCCATTCTTTCCGGCTGGTTTCAGCAGAATAAAAAAAAAAAGAGCGAAATCCCTTTTCAGCAGTTCAGTGGAAGTAGATAACAGGCCCGGCAGCCCCAGCGTTATTTACTTGGCGATGACAGACTTAAACATACAGTGCGAAAAAAAAGAATTTAATGAGGGAGATCCCCCAGTGCCCCCTTTGTCTGGAGGGCTTTGGGAGCTCAGGGTATCTTTACGCTCATGGACGGCAGGTGGATGCCGTCCCTGTGGTGAAGAACCCCCAGACTAGACATCGTGCCCCAAACCATCGTCATGCTACTTTCATGGCAAAAAAAGGTCCTTCTGTGAGTCCTAGATTTGTTGATGTCACCCTTCAATGGGGCAATGCCCTGATGATCACCATACAGGCACTGCGGTGGACGGCCTCCGAAACTCTATATGCGTTTCGATGAACAAAAGAGCAGGGACAGGACATACTTCTCAATCAGCAGGTGGTGTCGCAAACGTATGCATCTGTCGCGCGTCCTGTCCGAGGCCGGAAAGGACCGGAAACGCGGATGGAAACGCGAGGTCGCCATTCACGGCTTGACCTTTATGTGTCTACAACACAATATAGTTTAACAGATTGAATAAACGCACGTCGGACATGATTGACTCAAGCTGAAAGGACGTGTTTGTCGCAGACGGAAATTAAGCGAACGTGACGGTAGTGGCGGGACCAGCTGTGTGTACTGTTGTACATGGTGACGGAAGAGACATGAGGAAACACCTCACTGATGCTTCAGCCTCTCAGCCTCGGAGATGATTGAACCCGCACACATTAGATCAGAAATGTTGACGCGTAGCCGAATTGTTGACGCGTAGCCGAAATGTTGGCGCGTATACACCAGATGCTACATATTCACGGCACCTACTCCCGATAAATAATTACATTTCCTATGTTTTATCATCACATCATTCTCAAAGTACATGCCAGCCACACAATTCTCCTCGATCGTGTCACGTCATGTTATATGTTGAAGAGGAGCCTCCGTTGCATGATACTGGGCTTTTTTCCAAAGTTTTGTTCAGCTTAAGAGCAGCAGAGTGAACCTGCCTTGACTGATAAGGTGTCCAGGTCATTAACCCTTCTGTGTGCAGAATACTCTCATTTTGTCATTTTGTCCAGAAATCATGTGCAAATTTTCTTTCAAAGGGGATTCAATAGGATGTTTTTGTTGAAACAAGAATGGTATTTAGCTAGCAAAATCCAAGTCATCATTGGAAGTGACAATACCATTAAACAGAGAATATTTTTTGCAGAACCACAGGAAATGGATGAAATCCTATTTTCTGGCAGGGGGGAAATGGGCAATTAATGACTGACTATTGGAAGAAAATGCAATCAAATAGGGAAGTAGGGAAAGATTCCTTTGAATGTGTGAATGACGATCATTATGGCTCACAATGGGGGTGCGGTGCGGCTCAGCGGGACGGGACACCATGAGTATAACCGTTAGGTCACTGGTGCAAATCCTATGGCTGGCAGAGTGATGTCACTGTTGGGCCCCTGAGAAAGACCCTCAACCCCCCGATTGCTCCAGGGCAGAGGTCAACCTCATGTGGAATTCCGACGGGGATTCTGATCAAAATGCATTTTTACCACAGTCGTAGAATTAAAAAACGTAGCCTACGTAGTTTTTTACCCAATAAAAACACTTTACTGCAGGCACAGATGAGTCTTGTCAAGGTCACGTTTGTCCATGTGCAGACAGGCTGATGATCTTTCCACCAGGGACTGTCTGACCCTACTTTACACCATTTTGGATAAGAGCAAGAGCTGAACAACATTTTAATTGATTAGTGGGCTGTGTAAGGGTGCTAATAGATGGACGGGACACAGATGGATGAATTGGACCACAGAGTTTGTCTGGGTTGTCATGGCTTAGAGTTTGGCTGCAGAAGTTTGTCCCAAATAATATTTAATGTATATTTGTGGGGCAGCATGATTGCTTAGGGTCTAACACTGTGACCTCAGTTTCTGTGTGGTTAGTGTTAGACAGGACTGCTACTGTGTGTGTGTGTGTGTGTGTGTGTGGATTAGGTTTATATTATTTTGTGGGTACAAAATCTCCCCACAAAGTCATTGTGGGGACCATTTTTCAGGTCCCCACAAAGATTTCTGAATGCATTCAAAAAAGTAAAAATGCCAAAATTCTAGCATTTTTTTGGTAACTTATGGCTAAGGTCGTCATGTTGTGATTAGATTTTTCCCGATAGAAATGAATGGAGAGTCCCCACAAAGATAGAATTACCAACCTCTGTGTGCATTTGCATGTTCTCCCCATTTCCCGAGACATGTGGGTGTAACAGTGAATCCCATAATGCATACACCTTCATACTGGATGGCCTGGCTTTGTGCCATGTGGTTACTGGGATATTGTCCAGGCTCACCACAACTCTGACCTGGATAAGAGGCTATGGAAGTAGATGGGTGATGCTGATAGCTGAATTCATCCCAGGAAAGTGCTGATGTATCACGCTATGAATGGCAAAAATAGCCCCAAGACAAATTTCAGCAGCGATATTATAAGACTCATCCAATGCATTAGCTGATACAAAACAGTCATTTTCAGTAATATTATTCCCAGTTAATTTGTACTCTACGTGCGCTCAGCCTTTATCGCAGCTGTCTGTTAACAACACGTGAACCATGCGGTCTAGTGATTTTATCCTGTACAGGAACAGAAGAAGGAGTGCCAGAGATGCAGCTTGATGTTCTGAGGTATGTTTTTAGTATTGCGTAGTATCATCCTGCTAGCTGCTATCAACCCAGGTTTTATTCTCACATAAGGACCAGAAATGGGGACTCTGTTGCCTGTAAGTAGCGATAAAACCCCTAAACACCACAAACTGTCAAATTTACCTACTTCAGTCACATGATGTTAACTTGGTTTCCTTTATTCAAAGTAATATCTTTACTGAGTAGATGTGGGTTAAGCGGTACTGAAATAACTCATCTGACTACAGGATTAGAACCAACGACATTCCAATTCCGAAATTCCAGTCCATGGCCCACTGTCCAAACCTACTGAGCCACCCTCCCCACCAATCACCAAGGGCTGCCTTTAGACACTAAAATTCCTCCCCCCCTTCAATTACCCCTGACACTCAAGCTGCCATGTTTATCTCTTCACTCCTCACCTTGCATGCCCTGTGAACCTTTATTTATGTATGTGATGTCATGGAATTCTTGAATCTTTTTGTATATCATAGTATTTTCTTATTGTTTTGTTTGTTGTCTTTGAACCTTGACTGAGCAAGAAATCCAATGTACTTGTACTTCTGTACAATAATGGTGAAAATCGTGGATACATTTCAAAACTTTATTTCAGTTGGTCCAATTTACTGATTTAATCACCCAGTGTATGATATTTGTAAACATTTTTTGATGTTTCATAAACATTACTTTCAAATATTACTTTATTCGTGTAGTAATTCCCAAAGCGTAATGTCAAAAACACTAGCCGTCTCCACAAGTTTGGCCACTAGTGTACCAGTGCAAATGGAAAATGAAGTTACAGGTCAGTTCGCCTCCTGGGAGCGGATCTGTTATCATCCTCTGGTGCTTGCAGTTGAATGTATTCCTCACTTGTATAAACATTTCCATGTTACCGGAGTTGTACTTCACTACCTTTCTCAGTGGTGGTGGTGGTGGGGGGGGTAATGTAAAGAGGGAAATCCACTTTTCTATATTTATAATTCCTGATAAAAAATGACCGGTGGGTCACTTTGTGACAACATGCCAGAAAAAAAAAATTGAGGCGAGGGATTAGGTTTGTGCTCCTGACATTGGGATAAGACCTGACGCTAAAGGTCCCTGCGGATCGGCAGCAGGAACGAGACCCGGCGCAGGAGGAGACGTGACGCACGAGCGCGATGAAGACGGCACCTGCTGGGGTATGGGGCCGAGGGAGGCCACCATTCCCACCCACCACTGCTGCTGCCCCCCACACAAAGGACCTTCTAATCAGGCTGACCCTCTGCAAAACAGCATATAATCTCCCTTTCATTCCCCCCCCCCCAGCCCCTCTCCAAAATCTCATTGTTAGAGCATTAATTAGGCATGACCATGCCGGTTGGGGGTCGAGGGCTGGTATAATGTTACAGTGATTGTCTCATATAGGTCTAGGCAGGCTCCCCCTGCTGTACTGCACAGTCCAGTGCCGTTTGTGACTGCTGCAGTGCGGTACTCGTGCAAACCAACCGCCATGTTTCAGAATACAGCTACTAAACCGCAAAGTAATCGCTGATATCAAATTCAAAGCCATTTTTAAGATGATTTTTGCAGTATAAAAATAGATACAACTTATTGTACTCTTTAGTTACAGTACTGTTGTGCTGTTTTAGTAATATTGTGTTTTGTTAACACTCTGTCTAGTAAAGTGTCCTGTGCATTTATGAGGTTGGAGTATCATCACTCTGTCCAGTAAAGTGTATGGTGTTTCTATGAGCATGGAGTATTATCATTCTGTTCAGTAAAGTATACTGTGCATCTATTAGGCTGGTGTATTGACGCTCCGTCCAGTACAGTGTCCTGTGCATTTACGATGATATTTTTAAATTCAGTTCTGAAGTAAGTTGGTATAATCAAAAGGATTCATAATGGAACCTAAACCTGCAACTTGCAGATGCTATTCTCATAACAACTATACATCCATCCATCCATCCATCCATCCATACATACATACATACATAATCAGTACCCACTTCAACAATTATGATCACAGTCATCAAAAACCTGTTTCTGGCTGAGATTGGACAAGACCTAGGTCAATCATAGGGTTCTCGTACACATGGAGATACCTATACACATAGGGAAACGCCAAGGACAACTTCATCAATTTAGCATAAAAGCGAGTTTCTGGATCGTGTGAAGACCAACATAGCAGTAAACAGAATAAACCACACGTGCCCTGTGGCCAAAAGAAAAAAAACCTTAACACACAGTTTTATCTTCATGTTTGTCACTGGGCTTTGTATATTTTCCATGCTGACTCCATGTGGATTCTAACCCTGAATGTTAGTTTAGCCAGTTAAAGGAGAAAGGTTGAATTTCTTTGCCTATGGAAAAGCACGGAGCAGTATATGAGCTTTAAGGTTATTCACCTGCCTGTTTTACAACCATAAACAGTTTTTAAAAATGTATTATTAAAGACTGTACTGAGTAGCAAAGCGGCACAGCATCTCCATGCAGGACATGCCAATATACTGTACAACTACCCGACATTACAGGCCTTGACCTAAAATATGCTTGAAGATGGTTTGTAAATATCAGAGGTAAGACATTAGTTAACACCATAAGAACATAAGAACATAAGAAATTTACAAACGAGAGGAGGCCATTCGGCCCATCAAGCTCGTTTGGGGAGAACT
>JAABNY020000037.1:13470341-13485027 GCA_015164015.2 Brevimyrus niger
GGGAAAAACCCCAACGGGCCCCCCCCCCCCCCCCCCCCAGTTTTATATCCACCTGCTGACTCCCAGGCTGATCTCACGTTTAGCTGGGGGACTCCCGGCCCACCTGAAAGCACTTTCTCCCACAAGATGTAAAAACGCCAAAACGGATTTTCCAGCCCGGGTGTGAAGAATTGCACTGAGAACCTTTTAGACTGGCAATAAAAAAAAAAACAAAACGGGCTGTTTCCATGACGCTACGCAGAACCAAACAAAAGACATCTGCACTGGCTATTGCCTGAAGTTATCTTCTTTGAAGTCTGAGGAAATTTTATGACTTTTGTGAAGACGTAAGGTATTCTGTAAAGTTCTTCAAGGGTGTTTGGGGTGGACCAGGTCCCTCGGATCCATCTACACACCCTCAATTGGCCTGACTCTTTACCACTCCACTCCTATCACACCTCATTTGAAGTTTGCTCCAAAGGTAGCCTGAATAGCTACAGTAAACCAGATGCAGCGCTACGATCCCATTCCCGGCGTTTTCTGAACATTTCAGGACACTGGTTGTGGCTTCCTGTCTCTGCTCATTAAAAGCGTTCAATGCAATTCATATACAACATATAACAGACTTTGGAATGTACTTCACCATTCACTTCATCCAAACCCTTCTGCGGCATTCAAACGTCAGCTAGCCCTGCAAATCAACAGCAAATGTTCAGAAAAGTAGAATCGTGAGACTGGCAGTGTCCTCCCAAAATATTTTGTTACTG
The DNA here is from genome assembly GCA_015164015.2 of Brevimyrus niger. NCBI lineage: Eukaryota > Metazoa > Chordata > Actinopteri > Osteoglossiformes > Mormyridae > Brevimyrus > Brevimyrus niger. Next base: position 13,471,088 of record JAABNY020000037.1, read on the forward strand.
CAAGCCAAGCTGCTGGACTAGCAGAATTTTTGAAAACCTGTCTTCTTTGAAAGAAAAAAAAATGCTCAACTTAGCCATTAGTGTTCATTTTGGAAACCGACTGCATTTTTATTTACTTTTTTTGTAGATGGTGGCCAAATCTGTGTTGAAAGGAGGATTTAACGGTATCAACAACAAAATTATCAGGTGACATTTCTCAAGCTGTGATGACTGGGATAACACTGTGTATAGAGTCACGAAGAAATCCTGTTAGTACTCAGGTATATGTTCATTTAGGCTTATCGGATTTATTATTAAAAAGTGATGGCTTCCATATGTGTTTACAAGCGTTAATTACCGTGTCGAGGTAGCCAAAGTCCACATTACAGTAAAAGCACTTAATTACACTCTTCTATACCGATGGACAACTTGTTTTATTTTAATAATTGTTTCGTATTTTTAGATGTTTAACCTGATTGTTTTTCAGCCATTTAAATGTATTTTTTGCGAAAGCATAACAAAGCTCGCTGTTTTATTGGTGCCCATTGTAAATAACATCCATATGGACAGCTGCAATGTTCTGTTTTTCCCAGCAAAGGGAGAGTATCTAGGACAGTGTTTACACTGTGTTTATGATTTACTCCTCTCTCCATATAAACGGTAAACAATAGTTTTCATCATGTTCCTGTACTCAAAATTTGAACATAAAAATTATATTTCCGCAGTTTTGCATGCCATGTGGATCTATACAGTTGCATTTTTATTTCATTTGTATGCATTTATATCATAATTCTGTAAGCAGATATGGAATATGGGCGGATATGTATTAAGTGTACAGGTGCTTTTACTTTAAAGGAGTAGGTGGAGTGTTAAATGACAAAAACAGATGTGCGTATCTGTGAATGTAGATTAAAAATTTACATAGTGCTGCTTGAACATAATGCCACAGTGGATGAATGTATTTTAATGTATCTTTAGCCTTACAAAGTAAATGCATTGTGGAGATATAAAATGTATGTAAATTCATTTTGTTTATTTGTAATCAAATTAAAGGGTCATTATGTGCCTTGAGCCCATAGCTTCTGGGATAGGCTCCAGACTCTCACCATCCTGAATAGGACAATCAGGTAATGGATGGATGGATGGATGGATGGATGGATGGATGGATGGGTATACAGACGGACAGATGGGTGGATGGATAGAGTTTGATTTGATCATAATAATAAGTACATTTTGTTTATGATTCCTGATGCACAAAACATCTCTTAACATACTGACTTGTACTGATATTGCCAGAACAGTTTATATATATTTTAAAAGGTTTTCTTTTCAAATCTACTAGAGGTCTTTCATTTAATATAGCAGGAAAATGTTTTGTAACAGATTGTTTGATTAGGCAACATTGGAAGTTGTTTTGCCTAAAGTTGCCAGTTTAAATGAGGCGTGAAGGTCTGGAAATCATGTTGATTCTGTGGATGTTCTGGGATTAAGCACAAAGGATGGATTTGTTGCAGATATGTATGCAGATTAAACAACGTGCAGGGGAAATGCCTCAAGTTAAAATTAAGTTTATGAAGAATATTTATAATGTTAATGTGCACGACAGAGTGAGATCAGAAAAACTAGAGAAAAGAGGTTTGAAGTGGGACATTATGCTTAATTTTCTACAAGAAAAAAAGAAACATCTGTGCAACGGGCATGCGGCCTTGAAAGTTTTTTCTCTGAGAAGTTGTGTTCCGAAGCCCCACAGAAGTTGCATTTTAGGATATCTTTCCCAGTTTCTTCTAATAACTTACTGGAGTCTGCATTTAAAATCTCAGATTTCTACGTTTTTACACCCTCTGTCTCTCAAATAGCTCACGCAAAGACAGTTTGCAGGTTTAACTGAGAGGGATTCTGCTGTTTCCAGAACTACAGAAGGAGCAGGGTTTCCCTTTGGTTTAGCTCAGTAATGGTTTTGGTCGCTCCTCCTTCTCCAAGGCCTTTGCAAAACCCACTGCTGATCCAGAGAATGTGATTAATCCCAGTGTTCTGCACCTTGTGTGTGTGTGGGGGGGGGGGCATACTCCATTTGCCCTGTGGAGTCCGAATCATGAGTTGATCAACTAAATTCTTCATTTTGAAACCTTTAATAAAACATAACAGCTTATCCTCTCAGGAGCACTTATCCTGACATTACTTTTACTATTAATCTAAATTTACATTCAGGAAATGACATATGCAAATAGCAAATACACACACACACACACACACACACACACACGCACGCAGTGTCCGATACTGTCAGCTCACACCTCTGGGATCAGGCTTCGAGTCTCCTCTACAATGCCATGTGTATGGAGTCCAAAAAGTTGCTGGTGCTGATTCTAGTTATCCAATTGTGATGGGTTGGTGCCCCATCCTGAGTTGTTTCTTACCTTGTGCCCCAGTCCTTAATAGGCCTCACAGCCTAAAAGCCTTTGATGGAAATTATTGAGGTGTAATAATTAAATGTACCCTAAATGTATTTTAGAGGTTACCCAATTTATAGAAAAAGAGCATTACTTAGGTGAAATAATTCTTGGGGTATGAATGTCAATGGAGTTTGATTCTCAGGGGTTGTGGGTTTGATTATGGTGTGTGTTGAGATGGATGGATGGATGGATGGATTTGGGTGAAGGTTTCCAGCCATATCACTGGAAATACATACCGAGTAAAGTCCTTTCGTGATACTCTGCTGCACCTTGTCACATTGCTTGGGTTTCTTATGTTTACAACCATTAGGAATAAACAGCTCTGAAATAAATGTTTACCCTCAGTAGATGCATTGGGTGCTGATTTAAAACTTTGTTTCATAGGAAACTGCTGCATATGTTTGCAGGAATGGTGCGGCATCTTATGCAAGATTCAGAGCGGGTACATAGTTATGCTGTTAGAGTAACGATGGAAGCGCCCACATATATATGCACTGTATACACACACACACACACACACACAGACACACACACACATAAATATGTGTTGGTCTATGTGGTTTATGGGGATATTTCATCTGAATACGTACCGACACTCTGAGGACATTTGGGTTTATGAGGACAAAGTCTGTGTGTGTGTGTGACTCCAACAGCAACAGTAACAGCAACTTCTCTATATTTCTGTGACAGAAATTTTGTCCTGACCCTTTTTAAACATTTTTAAAAACCATTTTACGAAAAAATTAAAAAATACCCACTCGGGGGAGATTTGGCTGTAAAGCCCCCCGCCAACTCACTAGCACCCAGCGAGCAGCGGCCTTCACCCCAGCTTCCTATTTACACGTGGATAGACAACAGCCCCAAACAGGCGGCGATCAGTGTGGAGCTGCTTGTGGTTTGTCGGTGCAGCCGCACTCCGTCAAAGCAATTCGCCACATAAGGAGGAGTTGAACCCTAAGAAGCTTTGCTGAAATGTGAGAATGACAGGGCGACTCCCCCCCCCCCACACTCATCCTAATGTTTTTGGCACGGTACAGCACTGGATCGATTCATCTCCCAGGAGCAGACATGGGATACGTCCTTGTCAGTCATACATAGCGGGGACAGCGTATGACAACCTCTATGGATATGTTCTGAATATAGACATGTGTATGTCTGTGTGTGTAACAATGTGTTTCTCTGCCAATACTCTTTCCCTGACTCTTCTTTTGATGTTGTGTGATGACATTTTCAGTTAATATAGTAATTATTTGTGTACTCACCTCATTAAATAAAACTCTGTTATTCTACAAAACATTAATAAGAATGGTCATCCCCTCATTTATTTCCAACCTATTTTCAACATCCACTTGTGTGGTTTTGGAGCCTAATATGTCCTCATGCACACCGGGAAAAAAAAGAGAAAGAAAAAATAAAACACTTCACATTGGATTTATATGGGGAATAAGGACCAATCATCCCCGCACGCATAATCTGCTCTTCCAAACAAACCAAGAACATTTTAGCTTTTCAGACAGCTGTTGAACTCCTCCACACAGAGAACTCCCGAAAATGTTTCTCTTCTGCTGTCACCTGCGCTGTGTAATTGTTATTTTCCTCCTTTCTAAACTTCTTCTCCAAGGAGATTATTTTGTCATCGCCATAGCGATAAGCCCTCAGAAGCAGCCCCGCCCCTTTTATTGCCCACATAACTCTTACCGATCCGGTTTTCACTCAGAGAGTATTAATGTATTTACGTGAAACATGTTCCAACAAAACAAGTCAGTCAGTCAAAATCCTGCGGGATTTTCAGATCAGATACGGCAGGTCCAACACTAATTTAATGCTTAATTTAAGTCACAAGCATAGCTGCATTCTTCTGTATGTTTACATCACACTGCGTTATCTTTGATGACATTTACATTACACTGTGTTTCCTTATTTATTTTCATAATTGTACTCATATTAATTATCTTACTGAAGCACCTTAATTTTTATTTTGTATTTGATTAGTGTTTACTGGGGGCCGGAAGAACATGCAGAGTAAGGATTTCATTGTATAGCCTAAGTGACTGTTTACGCTGCATATGACAGTAATCTTTTGGTTACCAAGCTTCCTGTACATTTCTGCTGTTTTTGCATAGAAAGGCTCCCAGCGTTACGTGTGCACTGTTTAATCAGGAATGATTGCATCTGGGAAGCTGTAGTAGCTGCTGGTTTGTTAGTGCCCCCCTGGAATACCCCTGGATTCCTGCCCCCTGGAATACCCCTGGCATCCTGCCCCACTTGAATCATCCAGCATCCTGCCGCACAGGAATAATCCGGCATCCTGCCCCCCTGGAATAATGCGGCATCCTACCCCCCTGGAATAATCCGGCATCCTGCCCTGCTGGAATAATCTGGCATCCTGCCCCCTGGAATAGTCCCGGCATCCTGCCCCCTAGAATACCCCTGGCATCCAGCCCCACTAGAATAATCCGGCCTCCTGCCCCACTGGAATAATCCGGCATCCTACCCCCCTGCAATAATCCGGCATCCTGCCCCGCTGGAATAATCCGGCATCCTGCCCCCTGGAATAGCCCCGGCATCCTGCCCCCTAGAATAACCCTGGCATCCTGCCCCACTTGAATCATCCAGCATCCTGCCCCACTGAAATAATCCAGCATCCTACCCCGCTGGAATAATCTGGCATCCTGCCCCCTGGAATACCCCTGGCATCCTGCCCCCTGGAATACCCCTGGTGCCCTGCCCCGCTGGTGTAACCCAGCATCCTGTCCCACTGGAATATCCCTGGCATCATGCCCCCCCTGGAATAATCCTGCATCTTTCCTTACTAGAATATCCCTTGCATCCTGCACCACTAAGATATATCATCCAGACTGCAATGGAGCTGATAACAAACTGGTACATTGCCCACTGATGGTAACAGCGGCGATTTCCCTTCAATTACAGAAATGTGTTTTACTGAAACATTTTTAATTTACATTTTTAAAAGATGCTGCTGTATTATGATAAATAACTTGGTTCTATGGGCTCAATGCATGCTGGCTGTCCTGACTGACTTCTTTGGTTACTTCAGTCTGGTTGAGCCTGTAAAATAAAATTGAGAGCCCAGATGTACAAAACGCTTTCAGACGCTGAAAACATTTAAAGTGGGTTTTTTTTTTTTTAGAGCGGATGGAGCAAAAAACGTCAATGGCTATTAAGGCCTGGGCCAAATAAAAAAAATTTGTAACTAAAAGTCAAAATCACTTAAGCACGATCGGCTTGAGAAATCAAATACTGCAAAATGAGGACTTGAGGTTCCCTGGCAACCATGGTGATGGAGGAATCAGCGATTGAGGGCCGGCAAGCAAGGATGGGCATTACTTTGGTGAAAGGGGTTTGGTTTATTCAGAAAGATGATGGCGGAATGAGATGGAGACATTCCTTCTCCACTTTCAAGAAAAACCTCAATGCCCGTCCGTTCTAGGAACAGCTGTACTAGCCTATGAGGCTCCATACCCCTTGAATGTCGCACTTTATGCTGATCTGAATAGCTTAGTCTTATTAGGGTCTTGCTTAGTTTGGTAGATGCTTTGTGGCTCCTGCCCCAATACTACTTACACTCATATCCAGGCGCTAACTGGAAGCTCAGCCCAGCAGAAGCGCCTGCTACATAAAATAAACCTACGTTACACAGAAGAGAGGGTGGGGTAGATCTGTATATAATGATTTCCAGCTTGGGAATTCACGCAGGAGGTCTGCGGTGATGCCATATGGGTGCGGTTGAGGGAGAAAGTCTGATACATGCTGCCACTGATCAGACATAGAATGTAGCTGCGTGTCACGCGGCCGTCAAGCTGCAGTTTGTTAACGTGGCAGATTTTTACGAGCAAGAGGTCGGTAAAGTGCTGAACAATTGTGTCCATGCAAAATGGTACTGAAAACGAATGCCGGCAAAACGGAAAACATACAAGAAGCCAAATGAGTAATAATTATGGCAGAGCGAAAATATATGCTTCGATGCTAAATGTTAGTACAATTTTAGAGACCGTCGTCATGTGGTCAGGTGACCCAGGGTGGCAGGCTGAATGGTTGCATCATTTTGGCTTGTGACCATTGTATTAATAGTAATGCTGAAGCCATTGTGATCTATCTTAATGTCTGGAAAAGACTCTGGGTAATACTGGGGCTGCTGAAATCATTTGTGTTTTATCTCAGAAATAAATTGTCCAGACCCAAGGGCATTTTATAATATTTCAAGTGGAAATATTAAATTACAAGTTACAGACATGTGTGTCATTTATGCTCATAAACTGCTCAGAGGGGGTGAAATATGGAGTATTTGGAAGATGTTTCACCTGCTCAGGAATAACTGATAACAATTCCAGATGCAGTACATCTCAAAAATGCAGAGGGAATCGAAGCAGGACGGTGCCTGCTGCTTCTGCGACTCTACCAAAGCAGAGGTTTGGCCCTGAGAGGTAGATGACGTCTTTGATGTCAGCCATCAGAGAACCAAAAAATTCAGGAGAAGAACGGAGGCGCTACCGCAGTGTGAGAAAATAAGGTTAATTCGTCAAGCCTTTCAATCCGTATTCTGGAATATTCCGAGCCACCATCAGTATCACTCAGAAACAATATTGGAGTACAGGACGGAGACTAAAGTCCACATGGACAATGTCTCATCACAGTATTACCATCTCTTGCAATTAGTCTTGTCTGTGGTCACAGGCGGAAAGTAAAAAGTCAGATATAAAATACAGAAGTACCTGGAAACCCGTAAACAGTAGCAAAAATAAAGCGGCGAATGACAGCAAAAGAATGATCATTAGCTGAGGCCTGGATCGTGTAAAAGGCAAGCACTTCAAAACAGTCAAACTATCCGAGTTTTGAAGTGGAACAGAAACCGGCATCAAAGAAGACACACAGCCCCGGCCGGCAAGGAGAGGAGAGTCCAGCTCATCCACGGTTCATGATATCAAGCTTACGGTCAGCAGTTAGATCATTCAGAGGAAGTGCTCTGGTAAATATGTGATGTTATATTTACCGATCCTGTTTTCAGGATGTACTGCGTATGACACACATAGAAAAGCAAGATTGGGTATTTACAAGGGAGATGTCCGGCCTTTTGGGTTGTTTCACGAAGGTGCATTTGAGAATTTCTTTTTAAATGGTCCCCATGAAGCCACATTATTTGAAAGTTCGAGAAGCAGCATTTGATAAACGATAATCTAGAAAAACAAGGAATAAACAGAAAATGGGAAATTTAAAAAAACAGGAAGATCTCTGGAGACTATATCTAAAAGTTAATGATGCTTTGATAACAACAGAGCCAAATATATTTTGAATGTAAAAATGAAGATGGAAAAAATCTGCAAAAACTAAACTTGAGTTTTGTCTGATAGTTTAAATGTAAAAAAGCATGTAAATGTTTAGGCTTGGGAATTGTAAGCGGGTTAAATGAGATATTTACATACATTTTTACTTAAGGAGATATGGGGAAAATGCCAGATATTTCTGGCAGTTTCTACTCCTGTGTCTGTTATACTACTATGTGGAAAAGCAGCATATTGAGGCTGATCTTAAACTTGGTACATTTCAATGTTTGGGCTTTTCTATTTCAGGAAACATTATCGATGTCCATAGTTACACCAACATAAGATGCTTGAATATATCTACTAGGGCTTTGAGATTAAATCTAGGAAAGTCTTGGCAAGGCTGTACTGTAAGTTCGATGGTCCTGCTAGTGAGTATACCTGAGGCCAGAATCTCTGTCCTGAATTGGAACGACAAGTGTCATGTGATCTTTAGCCAATGGTGTCCATACATCTATCTGTCCTGTAAGTACTTATCCTGGCTGGAGTCAACACAGAGCCCAACCCTGGTAATTAATCAAGGAATGTTTGCGAACACCACGATTAGGGAATAGAAATGTTCAAAGTGTCCAGTTTTCCTGATGTTCCTAGTTACCCCACTGCTATAACTACTGCTACAACTAAAAGTATCAACAATAAAGCCAAAAAACACAATGGGCCAGTGGGTAACACTTTAGCTCTCAACACCAGAGGTCATGGGTTCAAGGCTAGGTGGGGCGTTTGCTGTATACACATATAGCACTATTATATATATATATAAATTATCATAAATCAATGAATTTATCAATATTAGTTGCTTAAAAGGATGTTTAGGTAATAATATTGTGCTGACAATAACAGAACCTGTCTTAAAATGTAAAACATAGAGTTCCAGTAAGATTGTTCTCTGTCAACTTTGAGGTGACCTCCGCATAACAGTGGCTAAAGTTCTGAGATTGTTCTGTTTTAACTGGGAAGACTGGGGTACACGCTGGGTAGAATGCCATCCCAGCACTGGATATACATCCATGCAGTCATACTCTGTGGGTATTCGAACTACGGGAGGAACCTGGAGTACGACCGAAGGAGAGCATGCAGGAGGGGGAGGGGGGGCAGGATGTGAACTGGCAGGGTCCTCCAGCGCTGGTGGTGTAGCAAAGGAGATCAATCGCAAACTTCTGGGCAGAAGCTGGAGGCTCCTACAGACCTGCTGAGTCCACTGAAGTGCCTGGTTCGTGAATTCTGACCGCAGATGCATTGCTGCTGCCCTGAAGATTCAGCTTAGTTCCAGTTGTTTACCACCTGCTAGGAGAATGAGGCTGGACCTTTCCAGAGTCCAAGATCGCGATCGATGAATTTCCACACAGTTTGTTTGAGGAACTTGCAGACTTCGGTGGGAGATCTTCTGTGACAAGGTTGCTGAAGGTAGTGCTGGTGTTGCTGGTGTTCCTGGCAGGAGATATTTCATCTTGTAAGGCACCCTGGATGTTATGGAGACGAGGCGCAGTGTGCATGGCTTGATGGATGGCTTGAAGGGTAGCCCTGAGGGCCCTGAGGGCAGATGGACGAATCTGTGAGCAGGTGACAGAATCTTTGGTCTAGTGACCCACGTCCTGCTTACAGAGGAATCAAAGCACGACACACATCTGATTCTTGGAGAGTCACAAGTCAGGGTAGATGATGGAACTGTCCTTACGGGGGTTTAGGGCGGATCCTTAAGCTGTGTCGTCGGACACCTCTGGCTCCACATCTGGCTCCACATCTGGCTCCACATCTGGCTCCACATCTGGCTCCACATCTTGAGGCGGGCCGAATGTTGGCCTGGAAGGTCACCGGCCAGGATGGCAAGGTGTTCCGTCACGTGGTGGACGCTGCAACGCACCGCACCAGTGCGTGTTCCTCATCCTGACCTGATTACATATTCCAGTCACACTTTACTCGGGTGGGCACAAGTAACGGAGTTTCTCAGTAACTACTCAAGTACGCATCAATATAGTAACTGCGTGGAAAACACGGGCCGTTATGAGTGATTAAGGATAAACAAACATGAGATCAGTACGTAGCCGAGATTAGTATAAGTTAGAACGTTTCCATATATCTCTCTTTAAGCACAATCATGGAAGCAGATGGTGAAAGCATTTCATTGTTTCTGTCTGTGATAAATAAAACTTGAAGCTATATGCTACACAAAACTGCAGTAAAACCTAAGCTCACACTGAAAACATTACCGCTGTATAATACTAACAGAAAACTTCACAGTGAGCATGTCTTTTGTCACGTCTGCTGAATTTAAGGCTCCAGCCCAGATTCCTCAGGCTGCACAAATGCTGCATACTTCATGCTACCCAAAGTGCAGTGTGTTGGTTGCGGGGCAGAGCCCCAGCTTTCTCTGGAACCCTCTTACCCGTCAGTGTTGATATCCCCCTTGGGGTGACTAGGGCCCTGCCTAGCAGCTGAAAGCACTCAGCGTGCACACGGAAGGCTCTGTCCTTCCCGCTTCCCTTCTCACCATGGAGGATTCCTCTCTGCAGGCACGATCATGTCTCACATTGATAGTAAACCCAGTTGCGGAATTTCACAAACCAATTAAACGTGGCCTGCCCCCCCCCCCCACCAGCCCAGTCAAAGCCGCAAGTTCTCTCTTCAGCTGGGAGACTTTTGGCTCAGCATCATGAGAATCAGTGATACTCCGGCTATTTGTAATCAAGATTTTCACACTCTCCGATGCCCCATGCCTCAGCCTCCTGTCATGCCCTTCGCTTCCAGGGAAAGTTAACAGGCTCACCATCTCATTGGATGTGGAAAGTGGATAGATGGATGGATGGATGGATGGATTTTCTTAGCAATGTTTATTATAACCAGGTCTGTGATAAACAGCTGTACAACAATTCCAGAAGTGATTTGACTCTTTAGAGGAGTGATGTGACTTTAGAAATAATTTGTCTGACTAGCCCCTTGCTTCTGTTGTCCATAAATCATCATCCATCTATCCATCCATATTCAGATATATATCACTTCGCCACATCACCATGGAAGACTCACCTGTACCAAATAAGACATCACATGGTGTTTGGTAATAAAACTTATTTTTGGACCTTGACTTGACCCTCAAAGGATCGGAAAAGATGCAGACATGTTTGGCCATCACAGCATCTAGGAATATCCACCCTGTTGTGTTAAACATTAAAAGTGTTTTCCTAGGTTAATCCACAGATCTTTAGTGAAATTTGCACAAATGGCATTGATTATACTGCATATAGCGAAACAGTGGTATTTGAAACCAGCTAAAAGATGCCACATTGTTCCAAACTAATGTGGCATAAAATAATCGCATTCATCTGTCACAGCCGAAGCAGAAAGGATGCCTATAGACCACAGCTCCTGAATTTCATCCATAATAACATCAGGGAAGGGGGATTTTTCAAGTCAGATTTCATTTCTTTGGTCCCATCCAATAGCTCAGTGTGTTTCACTGGGTTTGTGAATCGGAAGGTTGCCAGTTCAAATTCCAGGGTCAGCAGAGTGATTTCACCGTTGGGCCCTTGAGACCCCCACTTGCTCCGTGGACTGTAACTCTACTTTCTGAACTGTCTGTGCATAAAAACACAGCCTTCATGTCCGATCACTAATTATTATCATTCTATTTACTGATTACTTTCAGCTGACCCTTCTTCAAGTTTTACTAGATCATGGTAAAACCAGAAACTAACATAAAAATACCCCGACCTCCCAAGAAAAGGGGGCATTACGACACTTCCACTTGAGCCCACAATCAAACGTTTGCCCTTAGAGATAGATGGATAGATGAATCGAGTATGATCTGGACAGAAATTATAACCAGCACCCTGTTAGCCAATAATAGGGCAAGTAATACCAGTATTTTTGAGTATTTGCATGAAAAGTCATTGTAGACAAAACTATTAAATGTGGTGGGAGGTGGCAATGTGAGTATTTATTACACACAGGGAATTTTCCACGTCTTACGACAGACAGACTCCAGGGGTCAGAAAAAGGCCTTCACAGCAGCCCTTGTAGTGTTTGCTCAGGAAGCTACAGAACTCACATATTTGAGTTTTCAGTTATCTGCATGCCGTAGATTGACGCAGTCTTTCTCGTGAGAGTTGGCGCTCTGCAATAAAAACATTCACTTTAAAAAGAAGTGCTACCTGCTCCGAGCAGAGTTACTTAGCGGAGTACTTTCCCAGAGTTGCACCAACCAGAGCCCGTGTAGCTGCAGCATTCCGTCATCCTGTCATTCTGAGCAATGAAAGTGCCAACATGTCACATTTCACTCCCTGTCTACTTCCACAGACTCTTATCGGCATGCGATAACACCGTGGTCAGATTCCCGGGGTCCAGTGACTGAACGCTAACGCTGTTCGGCAAACGCAGACAGGCACGAAGTTCAGTATCTGCATTGAGAAGTGACACGGCAAACGGGACAGATGTGAGCAAGGGACACGCGTGTCACTGTCTCTGGCATGCAACTCGGGCTGTCAAAATGAACTGCATCCTCACCGCATGTCCTGAGTGTTTCTTTCTAGGTGAAGATACGCAGCAGCATTTCCACACTTGAACGTGCGAAGCGTCAGGGTCACCCCCGTCTTGTCCTGCTCTGTCCATGGTTCCGCTTAACCAGTGGGTTTCATTGGTCGCCCTGTTCTGCTCCCTGTGATTCCCTATGGTTTACAGTACCCATTGTCCTACCTGCTCCATGGGCCATCATCTGACTAGGGATGCAGCTGAATAGCTATTCATCCCCAACTGGAAGATGGGTAAAGACAGCACTTTGTTTCATATACTACATACAGAAGAGCCAGACCTGCTTCTACAAAACTGGACATTTTGATTATTTGCACTCTATAACTCTCTTTTGGTTTGAACTATGTTTATTAGGTCCTGGTTACATGTACTCCTGTTTGATCCTTGTTTTTCATGTCATTGTTTACCCCGTCTGTGTCGTTTGCATCTATGCTCTATGTTCCTGGAATTTCTTATTTCCTAGGGCTTCCTAGGGTCCATACCCTGTGGTAATATTAAGGGCTTTTATTGTTTTGAGATTTTAACACCTTGTAAGTCTCAAAGTAAGGCATAAAGTATTGGTTTCCTGTTAATGATCCTGAAACATTAGGAAAATATATAGCTATGTGTGTGCATGTGCTTCTGAAGGTCGTCAGGTTTCTTACTTTGCCTAATAAGACTGTCAAAGAGGTGTTAAGGGAGCAGAAGAAGTAATTTTCATTGAAATTATTTTTGCTTTCCTGAAATCTCTGGGGTTTTTTTTAAATACATTTTGCCTATTTTAGGAAAACCAGTACAATTGCTAAAATGTTGCAAAGCTCTTATCTTAGTGTGATTATGGTCTGTTCTGGGGCATTTTATCATTTCAGGGTCCAACAGTCTTTGGGCCACATGCCAATTGATCATATCACCTATGTTTTAAAAGGAAATTAGAGTCATTTTAGATTAAACTGATTGGTTAAAGGGTATGATCTATATTTGTGCAACAGGAAGCATAGCAAAGCAGCAAAGCATAAAATTATACTTAAGAATTAAAAAAGTAAGAGTTGCTTCCTGTACAGAGATTTGGTTTATGGGCTTGGTGGTGTCCTGTCTTCCAGGATTTTTATGTTTGTCCACAGCTGATCTGCTGTGCTGCTGCTATCCTGTCTTCAGATTCTAGTGGCTTGGATTTGTGGTCTTCCCCTTTTTGTAGTCTTGCCCCTTTTAGGTTCTCGGTTCCTTCTTCATGTTCTCCAGTCCGCTGTGAATGAGTTCCCACCTCGTTTCACCTCATCCTGGAAGCTGTCCATCCAGGCAGCAGCCAAGTCCCCTGCCTCCCTGTTTCTATCAATGTTCAGACTGTTGGTCTCAGGGACGAGAGGCAGAGAACCTGGCATGATGGACGGGCAGCCCAGGCTGAGGGGTTTTGCTACAGTCCTTCACCATGAAAGCTAATGTTTTTAACCTGAATGCTCTGAATGTGTGTGTGTGTGTGTGTGTGTGTGTGTGTGTGTGTGTGTGTTTGTGTGTATGGATTACGTTTATATTACATTGTGGGGACCAAATGTCACCCACAATGTGATAAAAACCTGTTATTTTGATGTTGTGGGGTCTGTGAATGCAATCAAAAAACTAAAAATGCCAAAAGCCTCGTATTTAGTTTGGTTACTAATGGTTATGGTAAGAG
>JAABNY020000037.1:13490148-13512202 GCA_015164015.2 Brevimyrus niger
GAACGCCCAAACAAACAACAAGAGGAGGTAGCACCACGAGAAACTGGACCCACGAGGAACGGGGGGGGGGGAGCGGGGCGGGATTGGGTTAGGGATTTCACTGCGTTCTGTTGTGGCAAAGTGGGAAACCAATGCTTACGTTTGAGCGTGAGATTAAGTAGTTAGCCTTTCCCAAATGTTGGCTCTGTCCCAGTCCTCAGAATTGCCCAAGATGAGGTGACAAGGGAGCCAGATTTTTCACGAGCATTCCTGAAAATGACATTGCAACAGGGACTTAACTAATATGGAAAACAAACCACTAAACTCTAAGCGATTTCTTTAACCTGAACATTCTGTAAAGCTTTCGAACACCTCAGCTTATTCAACAGCGGCTTGATTAAACCTGAACTGTCTGTACGCCAGTCCAACCTGAGTTGTATGTTGGTCAGAAATTATGAATGAATGAATGAATGTTACATTTGCGTAGTGCTTTCAAAGCGCTTTACAGAGCCAGTGGGGACCCAGTTCAACCACTATGTAGCTCCCACCAAGATTATGGGATGCCAGTCATTCTGCCGCAGTACGCTCACCACACAGCAGAATAGAATCAAGTAGAATAAGCAACAGTAACTTGTTGGAAGGATGCATTTAACTCATTTACATTTATCTAGTAATGAAACTATAATCCGAAAAATCTATAATCATGCCCCAATTATATTTGGAGAGTTTCCAGCTAAAAGAAATGAAATAAACCATGTTCATAATATTTTTCTGGAGATTAATCAAAGTTATGAAAAATCATAGTGGCAAATTGTTAATTGATGGCACAAGTCAAGACCAGGTGAACAGATACCCCAAACACGAGTCAGGCGGATGTTAGCCAACAGAAGTTGATTTGTAGTATGGAGCATATTGCAACACTGACATCTTGTTGACTAAAAACACGTGACATAGAGGTGGCCAGCTGTTTGCCGGCGATAATTGAAGCCTAGGAACATGGCCGCCACCTGTTTTGAAGGTTCAAGTATGCATGTTGGGTGGCTCAGCCGAGGCGGTTTTGGCTCCGCCTTCACACATCAGCACACCTTTGCCATTGGCTGGCTAACCGTTGGGATATTCATTCTCCCCAATGAGGGAGCGGAACCAAAGGGGTCTTATCAGCTTGCGTTCAAAGCCAGAGGCTAATACTTCTTAACAGGACTCTGGTTTTGTAACTGGATCATCCAGGGAGGGTCTGTAGTTATAAATCTCACTTATTACTTCTGGGCCGAAAGGTTAATGCCACTTAGCTAGTGGTATATTTAACATAATAGTATAAAAGTTCACAGCTATAGAACAGTGATTAACGGGACCTATTCCTGTGGAATGTTTAACCCTTAATAAATCAGTTATCTGCTTTTGAACCCTTGAAGTGTATAACCTTGAAGTGTATAACAAAACCTTGATATGGTGAATTCTTGTTGTTGACCCCTTGAGTCCACTCACCATTGGAGCCTTGACAAATCCCAGAACATCAGCTACTGACTTTGCAAGTATTATGTCTAAAAGTGTGTAACTGTAAGGGATAAGACAACTGTAGGGGGATAAAGGCCCTTATCACCGGTTCATGTCCCAGTTTATACTGAACATGGACAATTTCCTCCTCACCGTAGCTGTTAATCTGTAAACTCAATAGTGTATTAAAACAGTAAAGAAATTGCTAAGCTCTTGCCCATTGGCATTTGGGTGAAAGCTTCTTGTGCTCAAAGCGCGTATTGCCTGTAATGCCTAACAGAGTAAAGACAGCCTGTTCTTCAACGGCGTGTTCAACATCTCCACAGAATTTTTATAAATGATTTCATCCGTCCAATCAATCCATCTGTCCATCATAACACTGCTGATAGAATCATACAAGGTTGTGGTGGGTCACCAAGGTCACATGGCAGGGCTGCAGCCTGACAGTGATGCCAGGATTATGTTATACTGTGACCCCATTAATTAGACGCAGACACAGTGTTTTCATAGCTCTGTGCTCCAGTTTCACCATCCGTCTAGTAATATATGCCTTCCATTATTGTCCGTTCAAATAATAGCACGACGGCATGGAAGACACACCTCAGTACAGGATCGCCATTTCGGGGAAAAAAAAAATAAAAATCCTGAGCCAAAATAGAGACAGGACATTTTACAAAAGAGTTTTCCACGAAAAAGAAAACACACCACTGAGTGGTTTATTTCCATATTGTCTTCCAGAATTTAGTGCCATGCTTTCGAACCTGGTTGATGGTGGACAGCGATAAACAAAATCACCTTAGTGTGAAACCAAAGGGATCAGAGCTCTTCTGGGCTGGAGAAACCAGAATATGTGATATTTGTGCAGTTTTGTTCTTTTCTGGTCATTCTCCACATTCTTCACCCTTTTCATTACGGTCTTTCCTGTTTCCGTTTTTCTTTTAATATCACTGTCATTCAGAATTCCAAAGTGTATCGTCATACGCACAGTAAACAGTCACACTCAATCAGTTACACTTCTGCGTGCCCTTCCCCCAGAGGGTAAACGCAAATTGAGTACAAAACACAAATATAAATAAAGGTGATGACAGTATGATAATAGATATGACAATAAACATGCAAATACAGTGTTAACATTTGCGAGTATTTGAAGTTGTTTAGTTAGGGTACCAATCCCCTTTAGGTATCAGCTTGTGCAGTGGTACAGTGATTATCTCTGTTGTTTCACATCTTCAGGGTTTTGCGCATGTAGAGGTCGTGTCCAGATTCAGGGGCTGAGCTACCTAGCCTTTGTTGGCTGCATACTTCAGAAGTCCACAAAATTAATCTTGGGATATGTCGGGCTGTACGTTACGCACCCGTGCCAAAACCTGTTCCTCTTTAGCTTGTAGAGATATTTTTCAGGTCCCCGCAATATAAACCTCAATTTCATAAAAACCTGTAAATGCATTTAAAAAACAAATACAAGTGTTTTGCCAAAAGTCTTGTGTTTTGTTTGGTTACTTATGGTTGAGGTTAGAGCTGGGTAGGGGTTAGGGATATCATATAGAAAGGATTGGGATTAATACCATAGAAATGATTGGCCCCACAATGACAGGAATACCTGAACTGTGTGCATGCATGTGTGTGTTCCTATCTGTCTGTCTGCCTGTATATCAGTCTGTCTGTCTGCCTATCTGTCTTTCTGTTTGTCTGCCTGTCTATCTGTCTGTCTGCCTGTTTATCAGTCTGTCTGTCTACCCGTCTGTCTGTCTGTCTGCCTGCCTGTCTGTCTATTTGCTTGTTTTGTATAATTTTGCAGAATCAAGGCACATATTCATCATCATATGAGACTAATTCTAAAACAACAAATCTCCAGAGATTTGGAAAATGCTTCTAGTTCTGGGGCTGTAGGGCAAGGTGTCACACAAACACACACATCAAGGTGTATTTCAGAAAATGCCATTGTGTCAAAATGTCAGTATGTCCGGTGAGATGTCCCTTAAAGCAAAGTTTCTCTGAGCTGGGAATCTGAGAACAACTTTTTAGTTGTCATACCTTATACCACAAATGTACACAGGACCTGAATAAAAGGCAATCAACCAGTTAGACTAACATATCACCCAACTAGGTTTTTTAGAAAATAATTATGGCACACTTAACTGGCATTACTGACTCTGGCTAGTTCATTTTAAAAGAAATAGTCATAAATAATTACTACTGCACCAGTTCTTGGAAGTCCAGGGTAATCTAGACTGTTTTTTAGTTGTGCTTTATCTTAGGAATGAGTGTAACATAAATCTCCAGCACGAAGAGCGTGGATTCCCGGAGAAAGACATGAGATGTAGACCACCTACAACGACATGGCCATTCAGAGGAGTTTCACTGGAACGAAATCCCAAGGATCACGCTCCCTCACACAGACAAAGGTGAACAAGGAAGAATGCTGGCATTCCTCAAGCTGGGAGACAAGACGTATTGAAGACGTATCATGCTGTAAGGCACACAGAGAGGTCAGCAGGACTCAGGACCCGGCTAAGACAGATCAATTGGCTGAAGAAACCCGATAAAACTTGTGAGGATAAGCCAGCGCTCGGTTTTTCAAAACAAACCATTGGACGCCCCCCCCACCCCTGTCACCTCGTGTCACCGCGGTCTAGAGGTCTTACCGGCCCAGAACGAACATCACAGACATCGAGAAACACACCCTGTAAGCACCTGTCGGCCTGCAGAATACGTATCGTGTTTCCATCACCCGGCAACCCTGGAAGGTATCAGAGGGTTAGGGTCAAAGTTCAGGGGTCACCTTTCAGCTAGTCGCTGAAGACCACCGCAATGGAACAATGGAAGAGGAGACAGTTCTGCTGGGTCACATCTGAACATATTGTATATTTTTCTATATACCAACTTGCGCAATTTCGTATATTTTAAAGCTTCTATTTTCTTGTAATTTTTTACGTTTCTGTTCTGTGTTGTCTGTTGAATGTATGCACCAATACTGCCAAGACAAATTCATTGTGCATGTATGTGCACATGACCAATAAAGTGAATTCTGGTTTTGACGTTGTCCAGAGCACATTGTCTACACAAGCGCACAGCTTTGTTAAGCTTGCCATTGTGTAGCATAAATGTAGCTATTTTTGAGTAAATACCCTTTTCTGGCTCAGCGGGGCAGATACTGCGGCTGTGATCAGAAGGTTGCTGGTTAAAATCCCTGGACCAGCAAAGTGATTTCACCATTGGGTCCCAGAGCAAGGCTTGTAGTTCCCTGTTGTTCTCAGGATTGGCTGACCCTGCATTCTCAAAAAATCGTGCGTCACCTTTGATAAAGCATCTAATAAATAAATAAAATGTAAACATTCAAGTGCAAATCATTGTCAGGCTATCAGAAAAAAAAACACAAAAATGCATTACCCAGGATTTCAGTGTGAATTTCATTTGCTCACTCCAGTTCACCAGACAAATCACAGCAGAAAGACTGACTTCATGTAAACTATGTTATGACAGAGAACAGAAGAGTAAACAAGAGTTATGGGAGAAATCTTCAATGAAAACAATACCAGGCAGCAAAATAAAATAAAATAAGTGGAAGGAATAATCCTTTATAAATTTTTATGAGAGACATCCCAGCAAAGTCCGAGAGACTTTATGTCTGGTTCTACTTTAGACCTTGTGCATATTTCATGGGGCAGGTTTACATATAATTTTACTAATATACGTTAGTACCATTTATTTGATGTTACCCAGTAAACAACCTTTGGTGAATGGTATTACCCTGTCATACAGCTGCACAGTCCATGGAATGATTGGGGGGGGGGGGGGGATCAAGCAAAAGGCAAATTAAGCAGCTGCACAAGGCCCAGTCAGTAAAAGGGGGCCCAGTGAAAGTCAAGAAATTATGTGTGTGTGTCTGTGTGTGGGTATGTGTGTGTGGGTGTATGTATACATGTATGCATGTTGTAAATACAATGTGCTGTAGAGGAAGTAAAATGATCATTAGTTTTCATGGTGGGGGGGGGGTCTCCCAAGTTAAGCTTTGCCTATGGCCCCTGAAAAGGTACAACCAACCTTAAAGGTACAACACACCCCCACAAACATTCAGTGGTAAGTTTACTACCCCAGCTGGTCCTCAGTTCTGGGTTTCATGCTCGTCTATTAAACATTTAACAGGGGAAAGCTACGAAACTCCAAACAACATCAGTGATCACGACAATAAACTCAGCCAAGACGGAAACAACAAAAACATTTCAGATGGAGGCTCGGAGATTTTCCTGGCCTAGACGCTCCATCTGCGCTGCCAGAGAGGTGCAGAGCATGACATTCTCCAGGATGGAGAAAATGTTGGACGTATCCTCCGATCCGGCCACCTTGGAGCTCTGCTCCGTGGCAAGCTAAAAGGTAAGTGATGAAAGCTGCGTTTCCATGACAGTGGAAGGCTCCAATCAGCTCATCAGGAATTTGGTTCTGGTCCAGAGATGCACGGCCTCATTCTCCCACACTGCATGTGCGCGACCATGAACAGACCCCGTCCAATCGCATCAGACGCGCCTCTTTCCCAAGCTGCTTACAGCTACCAGTAAACAACCCCAAAGGTTTGAAATTCAAAAGCTGCGTTTGCAACGTGCGTAAATGAATATGTAAACAGACAGATTAAAAAAGCTCCCGGCCAAGGCGCAAATGCTGTAGATCCCCCACAGGATGACGGGGAGACGTGTAACGACACGCACATTGTTTACAGAGTTGGATGAGCATAAAGCTATATGTTGGGGTGTTTAGGAGAACTTTCTGTTCCTGAATTATTAGTGCCAGGCGTTTTATAATTCCCACTGAAAAAGTGCCTCTTTTATGGGGTCCTGTCTACGGTCTGCTCCTTGAATTAATTAGCCAGCTCCCACTGTCTATGGCGAAACATTTATGCTGTGTAAAATCCCAGCCGTTAGGTCTTAAAATTAAGTGCTTTTTTTCCCCCACAAATGTACTTTATAGCTCTGATCGCCTGGGGTTGAACTCCTGGGTCTTCACTAATTGTACAGTAATTTTAAATCCAAAGTAAAAGGAGTACAAAAAGGCCATGATAGGTTTATTTTACACTCTGTTTCCATTTATTGATTCCTACATTACCTGTGAATTTACAATTAAAAAAACAGGGTGGTGTGTAAATCAGTAGGTCATTGGGTTGGACCACAGGGAAAGCATGATGGGATAGGAGAGTTTAACCAAGGAGATTAATAAAATATCTCCAAAAATAAATAAATGTAAAGCTGTCTTCTTTGAGAATGATAGATGTTATTGCTGTTATGTAACTGCTGATGGATCAGGCCACCAGTCGAGACCATATTTCAGGGCCTAAACTCCGATCCTATTTTAATTTGCAGTCTCTGCCCCACGCGTCCTTATGACACCCTTGCCCGCCATGATAGGTCGAGATATCTGCTGGCACCCATGGCGCTTTGTGTAGGCAACGGAAATGGAAGCGGATCCTGTGAGGCTCATGGAGACGAGATGAGAGGAGGAAGAGGGCGAGGAGAGGTGGAAGAGAGAAGTGCAAGTGGGATAGCGGGAGCACGGCAGGCAGGTGAGCCACGCCCATCGGGACATGGTGATGGTTCACGGCTGAGGGGGGGGAGGGGGGCAATCCTCGTAACCCTGGGCTTCTCCTTTTCACGAGGGAAAAGAAAAAGTGAACGGGACTCCCTGAAGCCATGCTGAGCCAGAGGGAGGCAGGCACTAGGACCTGCCGGCTCCCAGCCTAGACGGCGGGCAGACACCACCTCTCTAACTTTCAGAACAATCAATTTGCCAAAGAGTGCAGGAGTTGGGCTGCAGTGAATGGTGGAGGACTTGCTGTTTCCAAACCTACCAGAAGGAGCTGGGGACTTGGCTTTTGGGGGCTCATCCTGTGGACTATCCCGGAATATTCTGCGCCTTTAGCTGAACAGATTTTGCACTTGCCAGGGAGGCTGGAGGGAAGGTAAGGACCCTTACATTTCCTTGCTACCTTCTCAATCTGTCCTCCTGCATGAAGGAAGAGTGAGTGAGTGAGAGAGAAAGCGAGAGAGAGAGAGAGAGAGGCAGGCTCTCCCCTACCTGTACGTGAGGAGCAGGGAGAGAAAAGTGCAGCAAAGAAAGGGTGATCGGTGGGCTTGCTTAT
This sequence comes from Brevimyrus niger, assembly GCA_015164015.2. Taxonomy (NCBI): domain Eukaryota; kingdom Metazoa; phylum Chordata; class Actinopteri; order Osteoglossiformes; family Mormyridae; genus Brevimyrus; species Brevimyrus niger. The sequence continues at coordinate 13,497,749 of JAABNY020000037.1, forward strand.
GCAAAAAAGATGAAAATGTTCTGAACAGAGAGATCCTGCCGGCACCAAACAGATTGGACCAACTTGATCATGCCTCAAACTGTGGCAACCCCCCCCCCCCACTTACATGGCCCCAACCTGCAGATGTCCAGGAGGGAAATCAGTGAATTGGACTGTTTCCTGAGCTACAGGTCTAGGGTAAGGGTGCACTTGGTTTGGGGGGGGGGGCTTCAGACCTCAATTGGAAGCAGCCGCCCTTTGCCCCCCCTCCCACTGCCCCCACCTCTGAGGGGCTAGCACCCTCTGGCTTGTCAGGCTCATCGGGTTACACCCCGCTACGCTCCGGAGCACCCTGCTCCCCTCCTCACGTTACCCGCTCGCACCCCCACCCCCCAAAACGCCACCGTATGGAATATCCCAATTACACGTACCACGGGCATCGCAGGTCACCGGGGGGAGCATGTGTGTGCCCCCCCAATGCGCGCGTGTTTCTATGTCTGTGACTTTGTCTGTGAGATCTTCTAGGGGCTGACATCCACAAATCATTCAGGCAGTTTAAATACCGTCAAAATCACATTCCAGATTTCCGGAAGCCACTATGGTTTGTTGATGAAAGGGAGGTGTTATTTATATTATGTTCATGATTACGACATGTGATTTCTTCTCCGGTTCAAGACGTTCGGGATGCCCCCCCCTCGTCACCGGCGGAGAGATGGAAAAATTGTGCCTCACAGGAGGCATGATGAAAGTGTCCAATCCAAACTGCCCAGTTGTGGGTCACCATGCCAACGTGCGTTCTACATCACCTGTGTCGCCCCACCATTGGTCGTCTGCCTACGGCCTCTGATCGTCTACAGGGGTGCCGGCAGTGAGGGGAGACCGCTTGCCGTCTGTCCCCCTCAAATCCCTCGACAGGGTTGGGGGCCCTACAAGGCCCCCAGGTCCCTCCAGGCTACCCAGAGGGTGCAGAAAACTCAAGGATTCGCACACTCAAATGCAAATGATACAAAATACATATAAACAATAGAATAATACAAATAGCCCCTTGACTACCATCTGACAGTATAGGAGAAAGGAGAGAAGTCTCTCCCATCACAATAATACCTTTAAAAGAAGAAGAAATTTTTTTTTCCCACATTTGATTCCATTGAGACATGGTCTGTTGAAATTATAGGACCAAACATTTGTCTGAATGTAGTATGAATTAATGCTTGACTTGAAATGCAAAATTATTTTCAGTTGTTATCTTGGGAAATGGAATCCATTTTCACAGGTGAATGAAAGGTGAACAAGAGGCTTTGGGGCATTTTACTGAAAGCTGGATGAACAGGATAAGATAATGCTTTTATAAAAAAGATATTTCAGGCTAAATTAAAATAAGAGAAACAATAACATTGAAACAATACAATAAATTAAAACTAAACAGAAAGGCAATCACTATATTTGCATTAATTATTACTTGATTTTTTTTGACAAGCAGAGTTTATAGGTTAGGTAATGACCTTTTCTGAAAATATAAGACAAGATAAAATGAACTTTACTGGTCCTGGGGGATTTCTGGGGCCCACAGAAGCAAGAAACGCAAAATGCAGAAAAAATAAACATACAACGTGAAATAAAGACGTGCAAAGACGGCGCACATAGTGCGGAGAAGTAAACATAGTGCAAACAAATTTAAAAAGTACACAAACAGAACATCCTGAAAGAAGATAGTAAGAAAGTTGGCCTGTTTCATTTTTTTTTTTAAAAGTTCCCTAAATATTTTGGCAATAAAAATACACTCAAACTGCAAGTGTGAACATGACACGACGCAAGCAGAGATTCCACGTTCATTTAATGAGTCCTTTTAAATTCCTCTGCTGCTTCGCGAGTGGCCAGGAACATTCCTTTCCTCGTAGCCGGGAAGAGGACCTTTGTGCCAAAAGTCTGTCACGACAAATCCTTGACGTAGCTTTGACCGTGCCTTCCCGTGAATCCCAGTTTAAGAGCTATTCCGTGTCTGGCTGGACGAACCTCATCCCGGCTACACGCGACCCTCCTTCGCAGGGTTTCCATGCTAAGGGATCCTTTGCTTGTCCCCAAGTATTTCTTGTCTTGTGTCAGTTCATTACCATAAATCTATAGGAGAAAATGTTGGGTAATGGGATTGTGGAATGTTGGGCTCTTGCATCGAGTTTGTGTCAGTCTCTGCAGAAGAGCTGAAGCCAGGGAGATTCACCACAGACACCCCAATCGGGGATAGCGAGCCATGTTTTTGTGGTTAGGGAATTTGAATTTCAGATTCTGCCCTTCAGCTAAATGCTTCCCTTGAATAGCGTTAGTACGATATCCAGCTGTATGAACTGGTAAAATGCAGAAGAGTGAAGTATACAAGTCATTCTGGGTAAAAGTCTCTCCCAAGGAACCAAATGACAATATTATCCGATTAATAACCCATTATTGGCAACAAGACCCCACTGAGCCATGTGTTGCATCACTGATGTGTTTTCTCAGATGCTGTTTCAGCGTTTCTGCTACATTTATGCCTCTGAGAATTTTCTTAGCACACAAGGATGAGTCGTGATGTACAGAACGCGAGCGGCAAAAGCTGCATCTGATCACGGCGGCTCACAGATAGACTACTTGAAGGAATTATTGTTATGTTAAGCCAAGAGCCAAAACCCCATGTTTAGCTATTTTCATTTCCTTATGACTAGGAAAAAACACATTTTGCTTTAGTTCTCACAGGATACCTAAATAATTGCAAACATTTTGTAGCTGAAAACTGAATTAAATTTTATTGTTGGTCGTGGCAGGTTCGTTGGCAAAACCACTCAAAAAGTCACTTAGATAGTTATTATGTAGAGTAAGAAGATCATAGCTAGCTAGCTGGTTAGTAGAACAGGCTGCATTTGCATCTCATAGGTAAGGAACAAGTTTAATTTTTAGTGTAGTAGCTGTTTGCAGCCATCAGGGGGCCCTAAACTTCAGGGGGACCACATAAATGCACAGTTTATTGGCAGTAAACACCTCCACTGAGTGCATGCAGGGTGTTTGTCTATTTGCTGACTTTTGTTAGTGTACAGTTTGGTGTTCTTGTATGGTTCCTCACACTCTTCATCTGAGGTGGTCCACGGTGGTCGCGGGTCCTCCACTCACATTGACTCCTTGTAGATATCAGTATCCCATTGTGCCAGGGAACAGGACGATCAGTCATAAGTCCCCTCGGAGCTGGGGAATCTGACCCAGGCCTTTCACTGTGGAGGGAAGTTGTACATTATTGCAAGGGTTTCTCCGCGCGAGATGATGCCAGGGGCTGAACTTTCACTTCTGATGTTGCCAAAGTTTGCCAGTAATGGACACGACAAGAGTAGGACGACCACTCTGCTTTAATTAATAGATAATTCTTATTATTAACACATGAACTTGCAACAGGAAAAGGAAGCTTACTGACTTAGAATATAAAAGGAAGCTGGTAAGTTTATTTATGTGGACCTGTGTCCGGCAGGTCATGGGTTCAAATCCTGTGGCTGTCAGTGTAATATGCACTTTGGATCCCTTGAGCAAGGCTGTTAATCTCAGGTGCCCCATGGATGCCGGCTGACACTGCTGTCTGACCCCACAGTCGCCCAGGCTTGTATGTGGCATTGAACAGAAGCGCCCGCGATATCACTGTAAATATATTCACTCTCTTGTAACCCCATAGCAACAAATGGCCATAACCTGGCATCAGTTTCGCGTTTTCCAACTCGTAGCGCTGGAAGTGCTGATTTAAAAACCCGGCAGGTGTTCCCCATCGCTTGGAGAGATTTGCCATATGAAAGGATAAAAAATGTTTTTGTCATAAGATGAGTATTAGCGATAATAACAGCCATACGCGCGGAACCTCCCCCAGCTCAGCAATGAAAGGGGTGATTAATATTCCTGAACATTTTTAAAACACTTTTAAAAGAGCATGTTAAACCTTGTTCAATGTGTGATTTATGAAATCGTATCAAAGGACGCGATCACTTAGATAATGCGAGCTTGAAGCGAGTGTACGGCTTGACTGAAGCTCATCAGAAGCACCGTGAGGTGTGTGCTGAGAAATGCCTTTTCCACCTGCACCAAAGATTCTGGAAAAATATAAAGAGAACAATGAATAAGATTAATACAGCAAAGAAAAATAACAATGACCGCATAATAAGATATGGGCCTAATATGAATGAACATGAAGGCTACAGCTGCTGTACAATGAAGATACGATGAAGGTTACGTCTTGCGCTTAGTGCTGTGTAGGTTCTGTTTGGGGTGAGGTTTCAGCGTGGAGTTTGTTGTGTCAGTGGTGAGGCAGCCACGGTAGAGGTTGAATAGTTCCACTCGTGACACCGGGGAACCGTTTCCGTAGCATGTGTCTGGCTCAATTTAAAGCAGTATCTGATCAGGGCTGAACCCCTTCGGATGCAGAGGACCAGCGGGCGCTCGTGGATCGGATAAAGGATTCTGGAGCTTCGATGTACATGCCAGTGGATCTCAGGACGGTGTACGGCCAGGGAGGTCACACTGCAGCCTGCTTGCCGCTCGCATTCCTTTGACTGCAAACACAGACGCTGTATATGCTCATTATTTATAACACACCATGCATACTATGTACATTTGTGGCCAAAACTATGGAAAGCCTTCCAGTTTTTAGACATTGCGGAACTTCATTCAGCTGTTGCTCCAGTTATTCAGCTGTTGCTCCAGTTCTTTATTTAATCGTACATTGCTTGACTGTATATTATCATTATCATTACCGCCAATATTCCTGTAGAAGCGTAATGCCAAAAATGCTAGGTGTTTCCACAATGTTGGCCACCAGTGTGCACCACTGTATAGATGTACACCCACAAACAATTTACTGTACGGCTGTTTTTTTTTGCATTTTTGGCAGTTTTGCACATTTAGGTTAGATGCCGAACTGTGTTTTATTGTTTGAGAACTTGTACTTTGTGGAACAAAAATAATGTTGAATCTAATCTTAAATAGTCTGATCTAGTGTCATAATTCTAAGAATGACGATAACTGGCTGGTAACCACCACCCTCAATGAGTCACATAAATCACCTCAAATCAATCAGCTAGATGAGGCGGGAAGCAATGCACTCTGGGTAAGTCTGTTAGGTAATCAGCATTAGGGCAAAGTTTTCCTTAGTAACACTGACTTTATCTCCCCCACATAGGCACTGCGAAGCTGATTCACACAACTAGCATCTTTTTGTTGATGTCGAAAGCAGGTTTTAGGTGCGTAACGTCGTGAGGATCCAGGCATGTGACTTTTCTGCTGGGCTGTGCAGACATGTTTTGTATTTAGCTGCGTAAACTGTCAGAATCAAAGGCGGAACGCCCCTCCTAAACGTGAGTCAGAGGCTGCCCATGCAGTGCTCTAAAGAGGCGACGGGAACATCAGCCCTGACAATTCGTCTCTGGCGTGTCTCCTATTAGGGGACCAGCATGCCCCACCCCCCCCCCCCCCCATAATTCACACAGATTTCCTCTCCTCTGCTTATCTTCTAGATTTTCTTTCTCCTCCGTTTTTCATCGCTGTATTACATTAATAGTTATGCCCCAATATGGTGCTCCTCTTTTCCGCTGCCAAGAACATTTGGCCAACTGTGTCGAAAGTGGCTATATACAGTATTCAGCAAAAAGCCCTAGGCAAAGAAAATGACGTTTAAATGATCTTCATGTCGGTGTAAAACTCTATTATGTCTGTCAGAATGTGTTAGCTTAGCCATTTCAAAACCTCCCCTAAAGTCACCCCAATGTTTGCAGCCCCCCATCCGATGCAACGATATATTCTTTGACCCCACCACTAGCACACCTTGTATGCCTAATCAATACCTCTCAGTTAACCAGTTAAGTATTTATGTGAGCTGGTGGTCCATCTTCACAAATGCAGGGAGTGACTGGGAGCCCCTGAGGAGAGGTTAGGGAGCCGTGTTCACGTGGCGACCCAACAACATATCGGCGGCTTTTTGGAGAACAGGGGAAATCCCTGGGTTTTCTATTGTGTCCCTGTTAATTTGCATACATTACGATTTTTATATATGTGAACAGTAATCAAGAAGTAGTAGAAGATTTGAATGCTGGCCGCTGTTCCTCTCTGCTTATTCTCCAAACTACTGGCTACAGCATTAAGTCAGATTTGTAAAGCTTAGTGGCACTCGACACAGAAGCTGACTCAGCCGGTAATCATCAAACTTAAAGCTGCTGCTAGACTCTGAGTCCAACAAAATGATCAGGGAGAGCACACTACTGCTTCTGGGCCCCCATTGGAAAAGTCACCCCCCCCCCCACACACCTCAAATATTTCAAAAGCTAAATAAATAGCTAACATATAGAGTCAGAAGATGTTAGCTACCTAGCTGGTTAGCAGAACATGCTGCTTCAGCATCTCTTAAATAACAAATGTGTTTATTTCATATTTAGTGTAGTGACTGTTTTTGACCAACAGGGGGCCCCACAAAGATGTAAAGCAGTGATTAACACCTGTGCTGATCACAGAGGGAAAAAGGCAGGTCTGCTAGCTTCAAAACGGGCTGGCCGTAAAGACCTTCTTTCCTGTGCTCCACTTGATAGTTCAAGACAAACGTCTGGCAGAAAAAGATACCGAGGGCCCGTTTTTCCAAGAGGCAAAGGATCATCATAAGAATGCTGTTTATTGCCGTCTTATAAACACAATGGAAAAGGACAAGATGTTTGGGTTGAGCCTAAAGATTCCTTTGCTCCACTGAAATCTCAGGCCTGTATCTCATTCCGTGCCACTTAAAGGGTGTTTTTCTGATTTAAGGGAGGGACTCCAGGAAGAAGATGCCGTAGAGACTCGAAGAGGCAAACAGTTTTACTTCTGTAACTCAAATGTTACTGAAAAATAACTAGCCCAAACGGAGACAGAAGATTAATTATGGTCTATGTCCCGGTTCTTGGGAAACTTTCAAAGGGAAATTACCTTCATTTCCACCTTAGTTGCCTACAGTTTCACTTGTGTTTCTGATTCTGTAAAATGTGATTATGCAATGACTGTATTACCCAGAAAACAGGGAACATTCCCATGACTTCAGTCAACGTTAAATGAAGGTATTCTCAAAGTTGGAAGAGAATGTTCTTACTGAAACATTAATGGCACGTTACTTCCACGTTTTAAAGGTTCTGTTACTGACAGCACTAAGACATTATCACCTGAACATCCTTTTAATGCAAATAATGCTGAAAAATATTGCTTTATAATGATATATTAAATGATACATATGTTATATGTGCATACTGGGAATGTGTAGGACAGCCTTCAACGCACGGCCTCTGACATGAAAGGCTACAGTCTTACCCACTAGCATGCACTGGCTTTCATATTATGAGCTTTAATTGTAATAGTGAAATAACATTCTGAGAACATCAGGGAAACTGGACACTTTGAACGTTTCCATTCCTTAATTGTAGCATTCTTAGCAACGTCCCCAGGCTGAGAAATTGTTAGTGGGGTATACAGGAAAACAGCAGTTGTGGTCTCCTAGCATAGTGGTGGGTAATACTTTAACAGCATTCTGAAAGCACAACACCAAAGGCAGACTATATTTAATGTAGGGTCATGACTGAGCTAGCATGGTAGAAATTCTGTCACAGTGCAAGAAAGGTTGAGAAGCACTGCCCTAATGTTTTAAATTAATGCTATGATCAAGCATTCAGTGCACTCTACAATTTGCGCTAGTGAATGCCTATTGCACAAATCTGATTGGATGTGCCAGTGAATTTAAATTTAGGCATCTTAGTGGTTTGGCTTCTTGGACTGGTTCAGTGTTCATTAGTTTTGTGCTAAGCATCTGCAGACCCAACATCCACTTACTGTATATAGCTTAGCTCTAGAATTGGGGCTGGGAAATCTTACCGTGGATCATCATAGGAGCTTGCTGGTTTTAAAATGCTCACATATTTACCATTCCATGATCAGTAAATAAAAATATTTGTATATAGAATTCTACAATATAAAATGCCCATAGCTACTCAGTAATGTATCTAATAAGTTTGCTGTGAAATCTGCCCCGGAATCTCCTTTCCATTCACAGGAGGCTCTTCTGGGTGACATGGGAACTGCCTAATGCAATGGGAACTGCCCAAATCCTCTGTTCCGATTTCAGAACGTGTTTCAGCTTTAAACAATTGCTTATAATGCAAAGGACAGAAAATGTATTCAACTGCAGAGATTTTCATCTGCCGTAAATTCATGGTGCTAACATGAGTTCCAGAGTGTTTTTTGCACAGATCAGAGCACGACGTCTGTAAGATATCCCGGGCAGCACAGAGCACAATCCATACTGCACACTCCATACTCTACACACAATGTGTACTACACTGCACACAGCACACTCCTTATTTCGAGGGAAAAAAACGTTTTGCTACTGAACACACAACACAATTCACATAACGAAAAAAAACACCTGCAGAACATATGTGGAACAGATCTGAACTGGGGGGGGGGCATAAATGTGTCTGTTTCATTTTGAAAAATTCAGATACAACGTTTTCTTGAAAAAGCATATGGATATAATTCTGGCGTTTAATGCAGTTTTATCGGTTTGCCTTAAATTATTTATAAGTCCGCACTCAGCATCTTTCACACCCCGTTCCCAACCGACACCGACCACAGCGTCAGACATATACGCCTTGCTTATACCGCCTGTCACAGCTTCCCCTTAAAGCTGAACAGAGCCACGTAGATGTTCGCTAGTTAGGCGGCCATAAACACAGTTGCCAAGCAGAGAGGGAGGGACGCAGCGGGAAAGAGCGACGCAGAAAGCCGGTGGCCGCTTTATAGTCACTGGCACTGCACACGTGTGCATATTTTAACGCAGCAGCCAAAGAGCAATGTGCATGCAGCCAGGCTGAAAAGGCAGCAGATTCGTTTCTATCATTCATCTGCTGGCTCGGTATCCATACCAAGTCTATGTTTGTTTGTCAAAGCGGCTCGTAGCTACAATCTTCCCGCACCGCTCCGCATACGTGACTGACAGTCGTGCGTTCCGCATCGGGCTAATCAACCTCCTTGTTCATACGACGCGCTGCTGTCTTTGAAAGCCTGCCAGCATTCTTAGTCGGCTGCAAATAAAGTTTGTGCAGGATAAAAATAAAAGCTTTCTGAAGAATCCCCCAGCTCCGCTGGGTAGAAGCAGAGTGGATGTATCTGTGCAGAGCGTCTCATGCCAGCGCGGTTCTTACGTTTTGCTTCGCTACCTGGACGCGACAGGTCATGCCAACGAGATAATCCGAGATTAAATTCTCCTTCGCCGCTAGATCGTTGGGGTGCAGACTGGTGATCGTGCAGGAGTCGTCGGACTTAGTGACTAAAAAAATAATCTGTCTTGCTAAAAATATCAAACTTGGTAAAGAGCGCTTTTCCTGTGACTGCACTTGTGTGGCAAAACCAGGAAGGGTTCTAATGAGGAACAAGCTTGCAAGGTTAATGAGTCATTTTAGACGTCAAGACGTCCACAAATTAAAATAAGAAGGATGTGATAATAATACAGGCTGAGTGGGTAGGACTGATGCTTCATGTCTTCAGGGTTGTGGGTTCAAATCTCACCTATACCGTCTTGTTATCTCCCCTTGCCATACTCTGCTGTTCTTCTGTAGTCCAAAATCATACAGCTGAGCTAATCCGTATTTCTAAATTCCCTCTTGTGTGTGTGCCTGACCAGAGTGTGTGGAAGACGGATATACAATAATAATCCATCCATCTTCTAACTATTCATCTTAGTCAGGGTCATAGGGGGTAGGGGACAAAATTGGGCAAAAGGATGGGGTACACCCTTGATGGAATGCCAGTGTATAATAGAGCACATAATAATATTACATCATATAGGTCTGCTCAGTGTGGTAGAATGCTGTGCCCATGATCAGACGGTTACTGGTTCAAATCCCAGAGTTTCCAGGATAATTTCACCCTTGGGTTCCATAGCTAGACCCGTAAACTCTGATTGCTCCAGGGACTGGCTAACCCTGCTGCCTTACAACAGAGTGTCTGCTAGATTCACATGTGTAAAATACAATGCCAATTAAACAGGCTAGCGGTCGTGCGTATGCTGTGCACGGGGAGAGCAGTCTCTCTGCATCTGAGGCGCTGAGGTTTCTGGGGTGGTCGGGGGTGTTTATAAACAGGCAGACATCCTCTCAGCCGGGGGCCCTGGGCGGTCAGTGACATGGTTTACAGCAGCGGGAGGACTGTACAGCCGGCGAACCAAACATGGCTGCGAACTGCCTGTATAACGGCTCACATTAAACACCTGTGATCCGGCTGCTCTTTAACATCCATGCGTGTGTCTTTATGCATGTAACAGCCGGCATTTAATGCCCCTGATTGAGTTGCTCTTTAACATGCATGCATGTGTCTGTATGCGTGTAACTGCCTGCATTTAATGCCCTTGATTGGGCTGGTCTTTAACATGCATGTGTGTATCTGTATGCGTGCAACAGCCTGCATTTAAATGCCGCTGATTGGCTGGTTTTTAACATCCATGTGTCCATACGCGTGTCCTGGCCTGCATTAAACGTCCGTGATGATCCGTTATTAGCATGCGCGCATGTGTCCGTAAGCATGCAACAGTCTGCATTAAGTGCCCGTAATCCGGTTGGTTATTAACATGCACACGTTGTTTCTGCATGCTGTATGCACATTAAATCAGGCCAGTGTTTAATATGCAGACGTGTGTCTGTACTCATGTAACAGCCCGAATTAAATGCCTGTGGTCTGGTTGGTTATCAACATGCACATGTGTGCTTGTATGCATGTAACGGCCCACTTTAAGCATCCGTGATCAGGATCGGGCTGATTTTTACTGTGCACATGGGTGTTTATGTGCTGTAGGTCTCAAGTGCTGTAAGCTGGTTCATTAACCCTTATGGCTGTTTCTAGCGTGGTTATACTCGGAAGCTGCTCTGTCGTAGTAGTAAAACACCACTGAACGAACCTCGTAAATATTTAACTATTCTTGTAGTACATAGGGTCCTGCAACATTAGCTAATGGTTATTTAATTTGTTAATGGTTGGTTCCCATGCTGTAGGAGTAGAGCAGTTTCACTGTAGCTTTGAAATAGCATATAGTAGAAATATTTAACTTTGTGTATATAGGGTCCTGCAACATTAGCTGCCAGTTATTTAACTTGCTAATGGTTGGTTCCCATGCTGTAAGAGTAGAATATTTCAGTCTCGCTTTAAAATAACACACATAAACATATTTAACTTCTTGCGCATAGGGTCCTGCAATATTAGCTGACAGTTATTTAACTTGTTAATGGTTGGTTCCTATGCTGTAAGAGTAGAGTACTTTCAGTCGGCTTTAAAATAGCAAACAAGAGAAATATTTAACTGTTCTATGTGGGATCCTGCAACATTAGGTCACTGTTATTTAACTTGCTAATGGTTGGTTCCTGGGCTGTAGGAGAGGAATACTTTCAGTCTGGCTTCGAAAGACCATACAGTAGCTTAAACCAGAGCCGTAAAGCCAGAGCCCGTGTTCTGACAGGCACATGTAAATGGTGGCACGTTTTGTGGAATGTCAAGTATGGAAATGGCGTAATGTGATTAAATGCTGTGGGGGAGATTCCTTCCGAGGAGGACGCGTAATGCAGCAGCATCTTACCCCCCCCACCCAGCCCAGTATCCTGCCACTTTTGCTCATCATTTGTCTCCAAAACTGTTGGTTGCAGTTTGAATGTTCCAGATTTGACGTCACAGCACCTTGTATTTGTGCTCAGTAGGTTAGGACTCCATACCTCTGGTTGCACTTTTAACCATTTAGAATCCCTGGGCCAGCACAGCGATGTCACTGCTGGACCCCTGAACAAAGCTCTAAACCCCAAATTGCACCAGGGGGGCTGCATGCTCACTCACCCTGTGCTGTGACCCCCCCCCCCCCAACCCCCCAAGCTTGCTATCACTCACATGTGTGTCTCATGGAGAGCAAAACGGGGTAAGTGAAGCTGTACCCACATAAGTATAAAGGAAGTATCTCTGTTTCTGAGGCGTGTGATGCAGAAAAAGACCGGGCTCCTTAATCAAATGCTTAATCATATTTAGTTCAATGTATTTCTGCAAAAGTGCAGATTGCAGAGATAAAAACACAGACAAAAATCAACACAGCAGTTAATCTGGAGACAGTAGGGGATCACAGTGGGAGGGTCCTGGTTCAAGGTCTGCCAATGAGGTCCAGATTGCTGATGAGGATGTCGTGACGGACATGGAGGCTGGGTCTGCGACCCTCTGCAGAGCCACATGAGAGGATTGGTCCTACACAACAGGCGGATCATCCAATGACACACTATGGTACTGGCAGCCCCTGCCACTGTTTGGTCAGCTGATGGGATTGGTTGTTGTGGGGCAACCAGGAGGTGACATTACCACAGTGTGTGAGTCTTCCCCCCCCCCCCCTTGTGTGAATATGCTCTCTGTGATAGCCTGAAAACACACCCTGGGCACACCCCAACTTTGTATGCTGTGCTACTCGATTTTTCTGCTAATAATTTCTGTAACAGTAGACTTGAATTTCATTTCAAGATGCTGCATGCAGTTTCCATGTCCAGAGTATATCTTAAAGCAAAAATGTTACTTTTTTATGGTACCTTCTGAGCCACTAATTATACTCATTAAAGAAAATGTTAATTAAAAATGCTAAATACTAAAAACCTCTATTGCTACCATGAAAATTTGGTATTACAGGAAGAGGGAATAGGGTGAATCTGGTAACGCAGGAATTTCAGCCCTACTGGGTTGTGGGTTCGAATCCCACCTCCACAGTCCAAGTGGAGTTTGCTCTGTGTTGTGTGGATTTCCTCCTTAGTCTATGTGCCCTGCGATTATCTGGTGTCCTCTGCCTTATGCTGTCCAGGATAAATTCCAGATCCCACACACACACACACTGACCAGCATATTAAATGAGGGGCAGCGCCCTATAGACGTTATGCAAACTGAACAAGCAGAAACAAAAAGTAAAATGCTCCCCGAGGAGCTAAACTGCAGTTATTAAGCTGTGGTAGCAGCTGGGCTGCCAGTCAGGCTTCCTGTTGCGATGATGTCAGGCGAATGGATGATCACATGACCTCACAAGTGACCAAAATACTGATTCAAAAAATGGAAATGCACAAGAATATCCTAGAAATATTCTTCATTTGTCTCAGCTTTTCCTTCTTTCTTCTTTTGTTGACAGTCTTATTTAATTCGGTGATGCTGATATATCCATAAATGATCCTGTTTCCTACATCCTGCATGAGCAGCATTTTATCTGTAATCTAAGCCGAAAACTATGCGGAATTTCATTCATTTTTGAAAGGTTAACAGACAACTTACTGTAGCCACCAGTCCCATGCAGGTTCACCAGGGGGCACAGCCTGTCCCGCAAGCTGCAGGTTCAAGGGGAACGTGATCGATTCTGCATTGGTTATCTGAAGAAGAGAATTGTTTTGATTATGTCTTTAAGCAGCGGTCATTATCTTTGAACACGATGCTGTTCGAAATACTGCACTTGCAAGTAAAATGTGTCCGTCGGATCTTTCTTCGCGGGGGCAGCGCGTGCCCCCGCGAACGGAGGGTCGGCAGTTTGAGCCAGGCTCCCGGAGAGTAGCAACACCCCCGTGCCTTTAACCCCCAGCTTCACAGGCGGCTGCCCTTTGTTGCCAAGCTTCCTGTCACCTACACGTGTGTCATGGAGAGCAAGGTGGGGTGGGTGTAAAGATTATTCTCCACAGGGATCACTGACGTGTCATTATTAAATAGTGATCCCTGAATATATTCCTCCTGTCGATGCTTAGATTAAATTGCGTACTACAAAAAGTCCAAATCCAGAAGTCAGTGCAGAACTAGTGTTTGGTTGGCCAGGTACCAAACATACTTATAGAGCTCTCCCTCACATGTTTGGTAATTGGCCAATCAAAAACTAACTCGGAGTTCACCGCAATTCATGCAGGAGGACGCTGCAGACATCAAAACAAGCATATCATGCTTATGACTGCTGGTCTGAAAGTGAATCAGAAATGAATCCGTAAATTATGGGAATAGACGGCTTAAAGCATTTGGGTTTGTAAATAATTCCCTATAAAATCAAGTTCTCTGACTGGTTTGTATCAGTGGGAAGGCCTTACCTGTATAGACCCAGAGCCAGCTTTGTGCTATCTGTGGCCCCACTCAAAAAGTCACCTTGCCCACCCCCCTCTAGTTAGCAGAACTTGCTTTTTCAGATTGTCCTAAGTAAGAATATATTTCCCTAATATTTAGTGTAGTGACTGTTTGTGAACAAAAGGGAATTTATCAATCAATCAAGATGGATGAGAATAGACTGGAGGTGCAGAAGATGGGATCATGGGGGGGGGGGGGGGGGGGGGTCCACAAGGAGTAGGGAGGGGGTAAAAAGGGGGGGAGGGGCTGGGAAAGGGCAAGCGAGGTGGCGTGGGGAAGGGCCGAGGGGAGAATTGTGGGGGAAAATGTGGACAGGGC
>JAABNY020000037.1:13552272-13566904 GCA_015164015.2 Brevimyrus niger
GGCTCGTGTGGTTACCAATGTGATGTAATTACCAGTGCCATGTGACTACTCCTGCCAGTCCCTTCAGATCCCCACATGTGGAATCACAAAATGCATTTTGTCTTCTACTGAGTCACAAAAAGCACCACGGAATGCATGTTGTTTTTGGCTAAGTTAGGAGAGGTTCATAGTAGACACGTGCCTTTCAATGGCCAGAAAGTGGAACCCTGGCTGTGATTTTGCAGATTGTAATTTTATTACGTTTAATTTGCATTTCAATGTAATAATAATAAATAAAAATGTGAGCAGTTCTTAAGCTGTTCCTTTTATATCTTGCTCTGTTTACTCCATTTTCAGCTGAATTACTGCTGAATGTTTGCGGCTGAAAACAGAAACATGAAAGAACTTGTTTGTACATCGCTTTAGGCAGAAGATTTTATAATCGTGGCTCAGTGTCACACGCGCTGTCGCTGAGCGATTCAGTGGTTTTGGCATCTTTGACAATAGTTGACAAGCCCTAACCTTTGTGCTGTGGGTAACACTGTCATGCAACAACCACACGATGTTCTGCTTAAGTCTTCTAAAAGTAATTTTGTTCTGCTAAAGTTACTTTTGTAGCTCTGTTGTTCTTTAGCAGACTCATTCCTTCTTACATTATTCTTTAATTTCCCACTATATTCCCAGTCTCTGCCACCATCCCACAGCATGACATCACTGCCACCCTGCTTCCCTGTAGTGATTCTGAGCCATCAGCAGTGGGCTGGACTTCTTAATTTCTACCTTTCCATTCTGTTTCTTAGAGGTTATTTACTGATGTGCCTTTACTCCAGGCTCAGCCACTGAAGCTTGCAGATCTTTCAGACTGGTTGTTGGCCTCTCCATGGTCTTCCTTACAAGCCTCCTTCCCTTTCAGGCAATTCTCAAGCTGCTCGAGATCTTTTCTAGCTGCTGTCTGGGTGCCAGTTCCACCTCTGCTCTCTGAGTGTGCAGTTCCCCCTGTGTTAGGTGGGTTACTTCGCTCAGCCGAAACACATACAGTTATACTAATTGACATACACTCACCTAAAGGATTCTTAGGAACACATTATGACCACCATGTACCCATCCTCTGATGGCTACTTCCAGCAGGATAATGCACCATGTCACAAAGCTCGAATTATTTCAAATTGGTTTCTTGAACATGACAATGAGTTCACATAGTTACATCAAGAACGCATGCGCCAATCAAGAACGCATGCGCCAACTGCCCTTCACATCGTGGACGACGAAACGTTAATTTTGGAGGTGGAGAAACACGAAATTGTGTACGACCCCAGACATCCTATTTACAAGGATAATAGTAGAAAGGAGAAGGCGTGCAGTGAAACTGCAGAAGTTCTGGGATTTGACGGTAATTAATTAATTATGTAAATACTTGATTTTTAATGAAAGTAACCTGTACTATGAAGTACTTGTAAACTAATAAAAGTGTTCAGTAACCTACATGGGAGTGACACATTATTTTATCCATAGAAACATAGATAAATGTTACGTTAAATGTCTTTCTCCCGTGATTATGTGATCTCGCAAACCAGCGGCGCGCCGGATCAGATATGCACCATAAACGCGTCCAGTGTGGATACGCATCCAATGTAAATCATGGGTAAATCACAGGTTTTTTTCCCCTCAGTAGCTTAGATGTCACCCCAGGGTTTGCAGCCCCCCATCCAACACACTCGTGTACTTTTTGACTCAACCACTAGTACACCTTGTATGGCTAATCAGTATCTCATTGCATTATTTAACTAATGACATCAATTAATTAAGTGAAACGGTGGTGAAATTTAATAAATACGTGGAATGACTGAGGTGCCCCTGAGGAGAGGTTTGGGAACTGAAGTAGTGTTCATCTAGCCATCCAAATCGATATCAATGTCTTTTTGGAGAACGGAAGAGAGTTTTACTCTTTTTTTAATTTCTAAAACTTTTCACAGTACTGAATATGCATGTGTGTGTGTAAAAGAGAGCAGATAGAATAAGCGAAAATGAAGCATCCCGATGTACTTGTATACTTGTGTAAATGACTAATAATAATTATTATGACTAATAACTATTTTTATTTCAAATGTAGCAAGATTGTAAGAGTGTGATCGTGCATTGAACAGCAGATGGCGCTGTTTATTATGTCATAGCCCTGGCCTGTACTTCATTTTCTCTCATATCCACGCATTTGACTTAATTCTTTATCCCGCTCTGGATTGCTGCCAACTCGGTGCCTAGGGAAGCAGAGGACTCCCTGGGCAGGATGCCAGGCGTCACAGATCATCCGCGTGAGCGGTAATGTAGGGAATCCCAGGGAATAGCCGGAACAAAGCCCACGCCAGTTTTGGGAAAACATTCCACAGCCGTGACATTTTGTAATTATAGTTTATATCAAAACACAATAGATCTCCAAAATGTGCAACATTGTGCTAATTTTAACATTAAAATAATAGTATTTAAATGGTCAATGCTAACCTTAGTTTTGGTTATTGACATTTCAACATTAACATTTTAACATCGAGTCATTTCATATTTTAAAATAAATGTGTATTCCTGTATTTTTCTTTGAAAGTTTTATTTTCTAGAATTGCTTAGGTTTTCATCTTGCTTAGTTAATTGGTGCATGATTATCAACATCGTGTGTTTTTAGTCCAAAGCAGTGTTTAATTTCCGTTTTGGACAGAAGTTTTCTCTGACTAAACTTATGAACCGTTCTAAATTTAATATTAAATATATTTAATGTTTTAATCATTCTTGTGGTCAAACTCAGCAGACTTTATTCTTTTTAATAATCTATAAACTTATAACATGTAATATAGTGTGGCCCTAGTGCATGTTGGAGCAGAATTACCACAGTAGTATACGGAACTACTATAAATCTGCTCTACTATACTGTAGGCTATGTTTGTCACGGACAATACTGTAATAATGCCTGAAGTCTGTTAAATTTATACAGGTGGAGTCCAAATCCAAGCTCTTTCATATTTATTACAAGCTTTTTCTAAGACCTACAGTAGTTATGGTTTTTACGGTGAACATACAATAGCCACGCTGCTTGGAAGCCTAATTCCATCAATAACAGTGATAACATTTATGAGTCTTCAGAGTAATAAATATTGGAAATGAAGTTTCACATAGCCATTCAGTACATGATTTCCCCATGAATCAAATGTTTGGAACATTCTATAGAATGTTTTCAGTATTATCTCTGTCTTGCCAAGTTCCATCTTTTATTGATTACATTTAGGGGTTCATATTTTGGTGAAATGTGTTTGAGTTGCAACAACTGAAATTGTCTGTGAAGATTCTCAGTTGTCTAGGTCATGGTTAACCCAAGAAAGGTTATTCGGGGCAAATGGACTTATTTAGCTCCACCGTCTCTGTTTAACGAGGGTTGTTTAATTTTGCAGTACACTGCTTCCCTCACAACTGGTTTGAACCAGTCAGCCTCGCGGTCAAGAATCCTAACGTCCTGGTCTTCAAAGGAGAGGCCCTTGTCTTTCAGATGTAGGTGAACTGCTGAGTCGTGTCCTGAGGAGCTGCCTCTTTTGTGTTGTGCCATACATTCATGGAGCTGCTGCTTGGTCCAGATCTGTACATTCCTCACTGCACTGAACTGCATGTACTACGTTACTCCGTTTATGTCCGGGGGTTTTGTCCTTAGAGTGTACCAGTGTCTGTCTCAGAGTGTTGCCGGGTTTGAAATGAATAGGGATGCCATGTTCGTTGAAAATACTCCTGAGCTTTTCAGCCACCCTTGCCACGTAAGGGATGATAACGCTCTAACGTTTGTTCTCTTCCCCGTCAGTCATAGCTGTGCTCTTATATTCACTCTTCTCATAGATTTCAAGGAAGCCCAGTTAGGATATCCTCATGTTTTGAGGGACTCTTTTATATGTTTGTGTTTTGTGTGGGAATATTTTTTGCCCGATGGTGTACGATTCTGATTACTCCCAGTTTGTGTTTTCCAGCAGGTGATGAAAGTCAAAGAGCAAATACTGGGCAGTACATGTGGGTTTCCTGTACGCTTCAATGTTGAGGCTCCATGTCCTCCTCCATGTGTACTGCACAGTCTAAGAAGGCCAAGCTATTGCCGGTAACATCTTCTCGAGTGAATTAGATGTTAATGTCCATAGCATTGATGTGTACGGTGAAATTCTCCACCTCCTGTGTTCTTATTTTGACCCGGGTGTCATCCACATACCTGAACCAGTGGCTGGGTATCATCCTTGGGAACGAGTTCATGGCTCTTACAATGCTGTTCCTTCAACTCTACCCAGATGGGTTCACGGTCGTTCACACCCTTGCCCAGGTGGTCACGGTGACATACATTAAAGCCAGGGGAAACAACAAACCATCAAGTGACCATCAAGTATTAATGACTTGAGGGCTCCGCAGGATTTATAAACCTGCTACTCTGACCAGTCAGTCAGAATTGAGAAAGCCCTCAGGATTGAAGGGTGAAACGTTTTCAAAGAGCTAAATAAGCCCAGTTGCCCTGAATAACATTTCTTGGGACAACTGAAATTAAAAGAAAACACTTTTTTTGCCAATTCACGAAAGTAACGTAATATGCGATCGAGCCAATCTCTGATAAGAATTTTCCATCAGCAAAACTCTCACAACCTTGAAACTAGATGCACATTTTCAAAGCAACATTTGGATCTCATTAGCTATAAAATGCATTCATAAAGTTACCGTTTCTGCCAAGACCAGGTAAAATCATATGTACCGTATTTTTTTCTAGCATGATTACGACTGTTACGTTATTGAAAACCTACTTCTGATGAAATTGTTGATCATAATAGGTGGGGGGACAAAGGGGACTCCGAGCACACGCGAATAAGCGACACGTACAGCTATTCGATATGCGCTTACAAAAATACAGCAAAACTAATCAAAATCATAATTTTTAAATTAGGAATTAAGTTTTTCTAATTACGTGCTGCAGTGCGTCTCTAATTCATTGCGAATATCCACAGGTAGCTGTTCGCAGTGTTTCAATAAATTAACAAGGGGTTTGGCAGCGTTCGACTTTATTCCGTATTTGGACGGTATTGTTTTTATTTTTGCGTTACCTGGTGGTATAAGCGTCTTAATTTTACTGTTTAATTAGCCTACACGTAGTGCTACAAAAAATAATAACGTACGCTGTGCTTATTACACGAAAAGTGAAGTTTAAATCAGTTTTCTGAAATATTCTTAAACTTGAAAACCGTCTTTTAACATTCTTGAATTGTTGTATAAGGCAAAGGATAATAATGCTAATAATACCTCAGATTTTGACTCCTCAAAATTAGATTACATTTATTTTATTATATGAGATATTACCGCTATAACGTTATATGATATTATACGGTTTATGGGAATCATTCTTACTGTAAGAGAAACGAGCGTGTTTTACAGCTGTCAAATCTGACTAATAAATCTTATGTCTTCGTCTGCAACGACGACCTGCCAATTCTATCCATTGACTATTCATTTTATCACATTACATGTTATGTTACATGCGGTTTATCTCGACTAACAGCTGCTTTCTGTTTCACTTACTGCTGCATTGGTTGTATATTTACCCTGCCGATGAGCTTCATGTAGCGCCTGTGCAAAATATTAAAAAGTACTTAAAGTACAAGGGAAAACTCTCAGGGAAATACCGCTGCTGCTTTATTAAACAAGCGTTTTCATGAAATGGATGAAATAATTATAATAATTACAAAAATCAAACGTAGGTATTTTAGGGGGATTTTACCGGGTGTGAGGAACCCCCTAGGCTGGCCCCTATTTAAAGGGGCGGTCTGGAAAGATTTTGTTAAAAAAAAAAAAATACGCCCGTCGCTCTCCACGGCTCAGCTTGCCTGCGAGTCGTGTTTTCTCTGAGATCAGTGGAAACTATCATATACTGAACTTATTCATTTTTCATTTAAAAAGAAAGAACCAAGTGGGAAACCGAGTACGATGGGAAAAGTTCGAGGCGGAATGAAATGCACTAAATATCTCCTCTTTTTATTCAACTTTATGTTTTGGGTAAGTGTCAGCGCCGTCACGTGTAACTTTTTTTTGTATGCTTATATATACGGCGATGTACCTGTATGGTGTTTTATGTAGGTGGGATGTGAAGGGCCGTGTTTCCCGCCAGGCAAACAAACAGCAAGTGCATGCTTTGGGAAAATGCCCCCCTTGACACCTTGTCAGCTCGCTTTCTCTGCCGTTTCCCCATCATACCGTCACCCCCCCGGAAAGCAGCGCTTTGCCTGGCATTTGCATGCCATTGTCTTCGCTTTCAGCTCCAGCTCCGACTTTTAATTTATCATTAAAAATAACGAGCGCCGAGTGTGAGCGCTGTTTTGGGGCTCGCTGCCTTTTTTTCGCCTCTAAACTCAAATCACATTTTCCATAGAGGAAAATCCGCCCCCTTTTGACTCCACCAGAGCGTGTTTTTAACAGGGAGCCTGACAGCTAGCCTGCGCCGCAGCTTCGCAAATGTATGAAACAACCACTGAAATGTAACCATAATGCATGTAGTCGCTGCCACTGATTAATATTATCATACTTTTTATTTTTCACGACGATATTGTGCGGGTACAGGGGGTATGCCTCGTGTTTATTTTAAATCCCAGTAAGATATTAAGCGTTCTCCAGCTGCGTGGACAGTGCTCTATATATGGATTATCACCAATTTAAGCATGAACAATTAATTTTTCCAGACGAAATCGGCTGTGAAAATCCTAAACTGGCAGATACATTACGGTTGTGTTTTCGTTTGAGTTGCGAAATCGGTGCCCTGGGGGGACTCGCCCTCTGTCCCGCGTGTTTAAGGTGTCTCACACGGGTTATTCCATCCTGGCTAGTGGGTATTCATCTGCCGAAAGATTTAAAACTAGGGTTTAATCACAATGCAGTGAAGTGTAAGGGGACTGACACCCTTTCCAGGGTGTGGGGTGTGCCGCCCTGCCCTGTCCAGTCTGGGACCGGATCACCCTAAGAGGTGGATGGACTATGCAGGGAAATGCAAAGGATCGTTCAATATCAATGTGAAACGTCATGGTTCATCCTGTCTTGCTTCTCTCTAAGTAATCTACCCATTTATTTCCAATATACAGAATCGCGTTTTCTTGTAAATAGTGGTAAATCACTAATTGTCTTTTTTTATAGCTGTTCCTTTTCCAGACAAATGTGCTATCACAGCCTTTGTTTACAGCCTTTGTGACATTTTCTGCTAAGGTTGCATTGGTTTTCTGTAGAAAATAAATAGTGGATAAGAAGCGCATACAACAAGACAAACTGACAAACAGGTGAAAGGCAGACATTTTAAAATGGCAGCAGGCTGGACTTCAAACGGAGGGTAATTTTCATGTGGTTCAGCTACAGTGTTTGAGTCAGTTTCTCTTGGTTGATGCTGGGGGGTTATTTGAGCGGAAGGAAAACTGATAGAGGGTTGGACCTCCAAGTTGGAGGAAAAGAGGTACAGAGGAGGAGAGATCGAGGGACATGGAGAAGATGGAGGTGGCAGTGGGCGAGGTAAAGAATGAGCATTCTGAGATTGAGAAGAGAAGAACGCAGGAAAGATAGAGGAGAAGGAATGAAAGGTATGAAAGAATGACTTTACAGGGCAACGTGCATTACAGAGAAGGTTCCGGCATTTCAGGGAGGGAGAGTGGGAAACAAACGATATACAAGATTTACACCTTCTGCCGCTGTATTCTGACAGGGCCGCTACTTATGACTTATGACTTCATGTCACCAGAACTAAAACTACTAGTGAAGTGCAGCGACGAGTTTTCACACCAATAAGGAAGCCACAGATTCTGACCATGATCTGGCGTGTCTGGTTCACAGTGGGCGACCTGTTCTTTTTCTTTAGCACGTGAAATTCATCTCTATATCTCCCGCAAGGATCCAGTCATTAATGTGACATTATCCCTGTCGCCACAATCTAAAAATCGGTCGGGCTTGCGGAGAATCAATTTTTGATCTGACTGAATGGGGAAGTGAAATGTCTTGTAGATGCGGGTGTTTTGCTAGGGGATTTCAGCACTCTGCTTCATGAGCGGTTTACAGGAAGTTCTGAGCTAGAAGCCGGTTAGGATTTCATGTGTTCTCCCTCTGGGCCGGGGGGCGCATGAGGTCACCAGGTTGATCTTGTCGAAGATCAAAACGTCAGGAAGTTCTCGCAAGAGTTGAGTTCTGCTAGCAGGTCTTGTGGGGAGTCCCGCTTCGCGTTAAATTGCATGGCCGATTTCAGTGTCACGGAGGTGACATTTAGCCTCACATTGGCAAACAGAACAAAAAAAAGCCTAGTATCAGTGAGTCAGTTTGAATTATATCCTACACCCTGTAAACACGTTTCTCTGATTCTACTGAATGAATAAAACGCAGGGATGGCCAGTTTCTTATCCACTGTTTCCTTCTTGTCCACTCCTCTACAGTATTTCCATATGTTTGCATTGCACTGTGTTTGTGTATTTTTTTTGTCATAAATGTACTTGCATTTACCGTCGCCTTCATTTTTATTTGTGATACAAGGTTTTGTTTAATTTGGTTGGATGAACACTCAGAGTATGATTCTCGTCGCATAATGTGACTGGCTGCTTTCTGTGCCCATGGTCGATGAACTCGGGAATCCTGAACCTGACCCCACTGGTCTCACACAGAAACATGTGGCCCCGCAGGTCTGACGGGAATGTGCCGTAGGTACGGGGCTCAAGGCCGGCGTGTCGCCTGCCTCGGTTCACGCCCGTCCGCCGTGCTGAGGTGCAGAGGGCATGGCCGGGCTGCGTGCAGCTTCGCAAAATTAAAGTGACACCGCGGCCCTGGGTGTCTGTATTTTCCGTGCTTTCTGGGGTCGGCCCTTTGGGTGTTTACCCTGTAACTGAAGCGTTGCTCTGGGCAGTCCACGATGGGGTGCTTTCCCAGTGTACACGGCCCTGCATACACACATAAATGACTCTGAAACATAATAATAACAATAATAATATTGCCCACGTGTTCAGCTTGCAGGGGAATTTTACATTATTATACTACTATATTCAGGTTTGCAGTAGCACCACACGCATATTTAGACCATGGAAAAAGGCGATAAACGATCAAGTGAGGTCAGGTGGGCTTTATAATCATACCACGCATATACAGGTGTATATATGGTGGCGTGAAATGACGTTCTCCCAGGACCGTGGTAAGACAGACAAACAAGGGGGGGGTTTTCATAGTATTTACAGAGGAAAAAGCCAGAACAGTGTGAAATGGGGGGGAGGGGGCTGGATGTGGTTTTATATACAAAATGCATTGTGCAAGTATGTACACAAGAAGTAGGACGGCAGACTCGCACATTACACTATGTATGCAAATGAGGATAAACATTAACAGTGCAGTCATGTAAGTCAGTTCAGGTGTGTAAGCTTGCACATGTGCAGTATGGAAGTCGACAATGCAGTGCCAGTGTTCTGTCGAGTTGAGCTACTTTGTCGAGTTTGACTACCATAGTGCTAATCGATAGCCCTAACTCTTACCCTAACCCCCCCAAAAACCCATAAAACCCTTACCCCTGAAACCTAACCCTAAGACGGTGGAACTGCACATGCGCAGAAAGGCTGAATAGCATGTCTCGATGGGTAGCTCAACTCGTCAGAACACCGGCTCTGGTTTGGATGCAGGCAGCACTGTCCTTTACCTCAGCCTGGTTCCCTGCTCCCGCCTCCCTGCGCAGCTCACGTGGGTCCCGGTACGGTTGCCGTGACGTCCCTCCAGCAGTTTCCTGTCGGGGACAGCAAGTGTTTTTATCCGTAAGTGTTTTTATTAGACTGCAGAACAATTGCGATCGTAGATGAACGTAGCAGACCGGCCTATAAGTTCCTTCCAGGGCCCCATAAAAACATTCCAGTTGCCTCTCTGCTTCTTAAAGTGGGACCATGTCGCCTGAAGTGTGACTGTTTTTTCGGTGCGTTTCAGACGTGTTTTCGGTGAAGGCTAGGAGCCGCACTGAGATTTAGCAAAGACCCGTGTCTTAGCACAGCTTGTTTGATACTTTCTGGTGGCAGCACGGCCGTTGGGAACCAGATCTGCCATCGTGCTTGTTGACTGTAAGCTTAGAGAGCCCGCAGGTTTATGTACATATACCGAATGTTTACGCGTCTCGCCCCGAGCTGCAATGTGAGGCGAAGGAGGCCCATATGCAGCCACCGTGTTGAGTAACGCTACCGCAATGCAGTAACTGGTTAAATGGCCTGAAGGGGTGTGATGTTGTACCTTTTTAAGTCATGCTGTTCAGTTGCTACTTTCAGAAAGGTTAGTCGGTTTTCAAAACCTGCAACGATCTGCAATGAACGGTGATTATGCTTCATCCAGCTGGGATGTACCAGTATTACCAGTATCACGCAGCTGAGATTTACCAGTATTGCCCCACGAATGCTACTAGTGCCACATGAGCAGCTGCAGTCCCCTCTGACTTTGGCTCTCTCTCTCACAGTGATGTCGTCGGTGCTGGAAGGTTCCAGTACCTGTCCACAGGAATAGGTCTCATCACTGTGGCAGATGTTTACCCAAACTGGCATCCAGCAGAAACATCTCGGCTGAATATTAAACAGAGGCAGGCTGCCGGAGCCGCTGGGAAAGCCGTGTGCTGATGTGCAGATGGGTCTATATATAGTTATAAAATCCCCTGGGGTTTTGGCTGGGGTGCCTGTAGCAAAAACTTTGAAGGGGGTCAAAGGCTCAAATCTGTCTTTGAATTAGGTTTGCACTTCAGTCTGTGCTAACTGTTGTGAGCAGGAAGCCCTAGCTCATCAGAAGGTCATCTGGCCCGTGGACTTCATGTACTGTGACGTGTCCAGCGGATCAGTCTGGCTTCCCTTCAGAAAATCACGGTAATGGGTAGTCATGGAGACACAGGCAGAGAATGTGGCCAGTCGGGCCTTCACAGGACGGCCGAGCCTTCACAGGACTGCCAGGCCATCACAGGACAGCCAGGCCCTCGTATTTCAGCACAGTCCTCACACACTGGCAGATGTTTCAGGGACTGACTGGCCCAGTTCTCTGAAAAAAGAATGTTGCTTTGGATAAAAGGATCTGCTAAATACGTAAAATGTAATTTAGATGCACTTCAACAAAAGGCCCATTTAGCAAAATGCTGGGCCTTGTGGCGTACACAGTCACCATATATGGCAAACTGGGTCTTCCATGCTCAGAGTCTTTTAGCTTGGATTAGTGTCCAGGGGCCATTAGAGCTACGTGGATCTCAGTTACCCAGCATACTGTGCATTTGATGATTTTCACCAGAGAGAAGCCTGATGGTTTCGCTTTTAATAATAAACCAAGTCGTCATTTCCATTTCTTACCAACGCACTAAAGTGATGCAGTGGGCCCCATGTGGCGAACCGGGCGGGGGTTCTGGTCCTGGCTGTAATCTCTGAACGAGCTGAGACTGTTTCTCTCTCGCCGTGAAGCTGGGCAGGTGAAGAGCAGCCTGCAAGGACGGGAAACTCCATGCACCCTGTTCTGTGGGGAGTAATTTTGACCGTGTGATCTGTCGCAGGTCTCTTTGAATAAATGTTCCCTCTAAATAAATAATTGCAATGCAAATGGTAACTGAGGGATGCTTTGCCAATTCTGCTTTAGTCTGGTTCAAAAGTTTGGTGTTAAATAAAACCACAGGATACGTATTTCTGAATTCATGGTTTGTAATGTTCTTGTTCTGCCAGTTTCATCACTGAGGGTTTGGTTCCGCTTCTCACATGCTGCTACCTTCTTATTTTTATTATTTTCTATTACTATGGATATTTAAATTGCTGTCATTTTTTAAAATTTGTTTTTTTGTTTTTATTGCTAGTTTTTGTTTTTTATTTGTTTGTCTGCTCTCTGTAAAGCACTTTGAGCTACAAAGAAATGTACGAAAAGTGCTATGTAAATAAAATGTATTATTATTAATATTAATAATAATATTATTATATTTGCATAGAGGATGTAAGACTCTAGGAGACGTCGGTGGCTCGTTGATCACCGGGCCGGAAAAGCTGTGCAAATGTGAAAAGCGGTAGCAGATGAGAGGCAGAGGCGGTTTTATGCAAGCTCTTACTGCTGTGCTCAGACCTTCCTGTGACCACCCTTCCCTTCCTCTCCTCCACAGATGACTGGTTCACTGGTGTTGGCGGTTGGACTGTGGTTGAGGTTTGACTCAAAAATCACCTCAATTCTGAACACAGATGGCGCTCCCCAGACCTTCTACTTTGGTGAGTGTGATGAGCAGGGCTCGGGGGGGGGGTCTGAAATACCCTTTTGGACCAGTGGGATTGTAGTCATCAAGAGTCACAACAGGGCCTTCACAATAAAGCCTCCTTATTGCAGGAGTAATTGTAGACTCAGTAGGTAAGGTTGCTGTGCCAGTGATCAGAAGGTAACTGGTTCAGATCCTAAGGTCTGCAGAATGATGTCACCGTTGGGCAGGGGTGGCCAGTCTTATCCGCAAAGGGCCGCCGTGTATACGGGTTTTACTAATTAGACGACTGATTGGCTGAAAAGTCCTCACATCTGGGTTTGAAAAGCTGACCTCCAGGTTATCCCCAAAAACCTGCAAACACACCGGCCCTTTGCGAGTAAGATTGGCCACACCTGCCGTTGGGCCTCTGACCACAGCCTTTACACCCCAGTTACTCTAGTTATATGCTGACCCTGTTTTCTCAATTCTAATCACTTTGGATGAAAGCATCTGCTAAATAAATGTCTTTGGTCCATCAGGTCCACAAATCCCATAGTCAATCTGCCTAAAATGACTTATTTACAAGTGACCATACCTAACACTGGCTGCTAAATTAGTAGCACTGTGATAATGCTTCTGATGAACTGCCACTGTGACAATGGTAAATCAGTTAGCTATTGGTAAATAAGTCAATGTCAAATGAGGTTTAATTAAACATACTGATATGGGTGCATAACAAGTGATCACTGCCTAGAAGGATGTCAGTGCATGAAAATGGCTGTATTAGTGACTTTTGGGGCTTCAATTGCTACAGGTCAGCGGGAGCTACAGGCCTGACTGCAGGCTTTGAGGTCACCTGTGTTTTCATGTGCTGATGAAGTATCAGGCAGCAGGTTTCCTGCATCAGCTAATGTGAAAGTATCTTTTTTTTTATGCTTATTATGCACATCCAAATGCGTGGGGTTTGCCCATCTCTTTCTGGAAGTGGAAATACCAAAAATAGGCTGACAGACTCTCTCGAGGGTCGCTGAACTTCAGGCTTGGCCCGCAGAAATGGGAAGAGCACCGGGGCTTGGCCTTTCATGCCATGTCACAGCAAGGGGAACCACGGGAGCCCCGGGCCAGAGTCTCCGTCGCCGGTCGAAGATCTGTTTGGGGTTACCATGTCGACGGGATAAATATTGTTAGCGGCTGGCCTGGTCAGAGCCATGGCGCTAAAAGCTACAGTCGCCCTCCTCTGCTTTTATTTTTTTATAGTCCCTTTTTTCCCCTCTCTCTTTGGGTTTTGCTGCATCGCCTCTTCTTGCGTGGGCAAGGCTTTCCTCTCCCCGACAACTTTATGCTGGCACATGCTTAGGAAACTGGGCTGCACAATTCAAGCGTTTAATTTTCCTGTTGTGTGAGAACGCTCTACTGTTTTTCACACTTTGTGCGAAACTAGCAAGGTCGACCATTTCATACATCTCTCTCTGGCGACGTGAAGCTTTTGTGAAGTTACCACCTATAGTCATTTCAACATCAGG
This sequence comes from Brevimyrus niger, assembly GCA_015164015.2. Lineage (NCBI taxonomy): Eukaryota > Metazoa > Chordata > Actinopteri > Osteoglossiformes > Mormyridae > Brevimyrus > Brevimyrus niger. The sequence continues at coordinate 13,565,983 of JAABNY020000037.1, forward strand.
AAGGAAATAGATAAGACTTGAAATAGCTAATTATCTTGCGTGTTATAGGAATCTACAATGGCATCCATTTTGAGGTTGTATAAGCATAGTGGAGAAAATCCCCTGGGCTTTCCCTGCCCTTCCTGTGTGAGTGGTGTGTCCCAGACTGCTGTGGGCATCCTAGGACTCCTCGTGCCCTCTGCTCTTCCTCCTTTTGGGATCACAGAGAGTTCCACAGGCCGAGCTCAGCCGATCGCACCACTGGCCGTAATCAGATCGCCAGGGCGACCTTGTGCGTCCTCTCCCTCCCTGAGGTGATACTTGGAGGGCGCGTGCGAAAGTTTCGGTGAAACGTACGCTCTTCACAAACAACAAAAAACAACAAACAAGTTTATCAGCATTATCGCAACATTACATCGTCTGAAAGCGCTTTACAGTATCCCCACCCGAAGCCCCCAGTGAGGAGACTGTGGCAGGGAAAAACTCCCTAGAAGGAAGAAACCTTGGGAGGGACCAGACTCAAGGGGGGAGCCCATCCTCCAGGGGCTGGCAGGGAGAGTCAAATCCGATAAAATTTGAGACACAATTAGGGAGCAGGGGGCAGATGACAAGCCGGTGCCGACGCTCCCTCCAATCACCAGGCAACCAGATGGCAGGGAGCGGGTCATACAAGGAAGATGATGCAGGCAGAACAGCGAGCTGGATGCACCGACGTCATTGGTAGTGGCGACGTCACATGCTGTAGGGTGTGCTGGACATCTTGATAGATTGAGGTCTCCAGGTAGCACCCCCCAGGAGGAGAAGGGGAAATAAAATATGCAATTAGTCAAATCAGGGAGGAATTATAGGCAGTGCTAACAGTTAGCTGAGTGCAATATGAAGTGCAATGCTCTGGCAGATATGGCTATGGCAGCATAAGTAGGAGGGAGAGGCAGGTGGGAAT
>JAABNY020000037.1:13567004-13582264 GCA_015164015.2 Brevimyrus niger
GTACTGATCCCTGTGGGACACCATATGTGACTTTGGTGGCCTTGGATGATTCGTTGTTCACATGGGCATACTGATAGCGATCAGTTAAATGTGACTAACCATGCTCTTCTCTTCTGGCTCGTTTAGCGTAGCAGCGATGAGTTAACTTGCGCACCACAGGCTGACTTGCACACCCGAGGATTAGATCTAAACTGTCTATATCGGTAGCCCCTGCAGCCAGAGCACGTCATGGTCACTAAAACCACAGGCAGTCTGAGTGCTCCCTGCACCAGACACAGTGTCACGATTCTGAGTACAATTGCCCTCCTTCGTAACTGATATTTTAACTGCTTATTATTATATAAAAATTTGCACAAACACAAATATTTAGTTTTTCAGGCACAGTATAGTTGGTCCGCAGGGTAACCCCGCGGACAGTGGCTAAGAGAGGTTTAAATTTCATATTTTGTATGGTGATGTCAAGACACCTAAGACAGTGAGTGACAAGGGGAGGGTTTTCACAGGACTTACAGGGCAAAATGTACAAATAGGATTCTGATCTCTGTCTGTTGTACATCAGTAAATATATGGCCCCCCCTGTTGCCACCCACATAAAATATTATTATTATTATTATTAATACTATTAATAATACATGGACTGTTTTATTTCCTTAGTGGAACTTTAGAAGAGAAACCATGCACCATGGCCAGTCCCATAAATAATACCCACCTCTGATGGCCATCACAGGCACAGGAACAGGAAACGATCCGATGACTTTATATCTCACGTCAGCGAAAGACTGATGGGTTATCAGAGGTCTCCCACACGTTGTGGCGAAACCAGCTTACCAGTTCATGACTCTTTTAAAGTAACAGCCAATGTCTTCCGGAGCGCTTGACCGCCTCAGTCAGATACGATGAGAACGATATGGGTGGAGCGTAGTATTCAAGTGAACGGCTTTACTTAAAAAACACTTTGGAAAATACTTCAGGTGAACGAAAAGGCTGGACAGAGGAACAAGAAAATTATTCTAACCCTTAAAAGACAACAAGCACGGTACAATCAGTTAAGAGTTATGCTTTATTGATCAGTACGAAGTCATGCACACAAATGCAATACTAATAAAATGTACTTGGAAGAACAGTTGTGAACAAAAATTGGCAGATGGATTTTGTTTTAACCAAAACACAGTTTACATGCTGAATAACTAAACGTCATACATAGCCGTGCTGTGAAAAATGGTTATTTTCCAGTATGGTTCCTTACAGTGTACTGAGTGGTAGAGTGTTGCCATCTAGTGTTAAAGAATTGTAAATAAAATAAAAAAGGAAACTGTACACTGCAAAGATGCAGTCCATCCTGTTATCTCATACGATGCACAAGAATTATTATTTGTTGAAGTAAACTTTTTAACTTTGACTGTTCAGAGCTGACGTTTGCAGTTTTTCAATTGTGCAAATGAATTTAAAGACATACGACATTAAAGAATTGGATGAATTATTTAATGTTTATAAAGTGATTTAAACTTGTATGTGATGTCTATATGGGTTAGAATATGCCCCCTTGGATCAACAAAGCTCACCTTATCATATCTAATATTATCTGTTATCTAATCCGAATGATTAGTATCGTTACTAATGTTTAGTATCCTTAGTAATAAACATAAGTATCATTACTATCTCTGCTTCATCTGTTCGCTGACACAGCCAGCCATTCTGATACACGCATTTTTGTGTTCTGTCCCCTCAGGCGTTTATATCCTGATTGGCGCCGGGGCTCTGATAATGCTGGTGGGCTTCTTTGGATGCTGCGGCGCCGTCCGCGAGTCCCAGTGCCTCCTGGGCTCTGTAAGTTTGACTCTCTCCATCCATCCTGCTTTTATCAGTGTGTATATACCGTCGCTTTATAGGTGACGGTTACAAAGGTACCCTCTGACCATACGTCTCCTAAACCTTACAGTTCTTCTCCTGTCTCCTGGTCATCTTCGGCGCGGAGATCGCCGCTGGTGTGTTTGGCTTTTTAAACAAGGACACGGTACGTACGCTAGACGTGTGTCTTTTCCCATGATGCCCCTGTAGGTCTGTCTGATCAAGATGCTCAACTTTTGAATACATTGTTCACATTAGCTGCAAAAGATGCAATAGGAAGATGCTGTGTGATGTGTATTGTTACTGCTGAAATGTAATGTGATACAAATTGAATGCATTTTGCCAATTGATTTTCTTTTGAGTTTGAGTTTGAACATCACGCGCAGCTCCAGGTTAAAATTTTTCTGTGTTTGTCGTTCCTGTTTTCTGCAGATAGTGAAGGAGATTCAGGATTTTCACATTAAATCCAATGACACCATGAAGGTATCTGTCCTCTCCCAAGTTGTTACTGTCTATGTTTTTTTTTTTTTACCATGACCCTTGGCAACTAGCATGAATCAAACCCATGTTAATTTATAGAGAAGACGTCCCTCCTTGCTCATCAAACAAGCTTGTTTATCTTTCATTTCCCAAACCCGAGGTCCGCTTATCAGTGGTTGTCTTGTCAACGATGAAACCACATTGAGTTTAGTCACTGGTTTAGTCACAACCCTTAATCTCGACACCAAGTTATTCCCTGTTTTTGTAGAGCAATTTAGGAAGGTTTTTAACCTGCCTTCTAATCTATATAACCGTTTCCCGACCCAGTCCTCGGGGACTCGGACGGTTCACATTTTTGATAGCTTCCTGGGAGCACAAATGTAGACTGAGTGGGAGCAAAAGCGTAAACCTGTAGGTGGGTCCCTGAGGACTAAATTAGGAAACGCTGATCTATATTAATTAACCCCCCCATAGCTGTGAATTTCTATAGGTATAATGTCAGTAAAGTAGCCCTGCTAGTATAGGAACATCTGTGTTCATGCTCGGGCTCGAACTACAGGAGAGTGAGACCAGCTCGGAAGCGGATACCGCTGACAGCTGGGCAGCGTTACTGATCTAGCCATGTGCGCCGCTGCTATATTTACCGCCGGCGCTTCTTCCCAGTCGGTCTCGGACTCGGTTTGCGTGCCGTGACACATATCACCGGCCACTTTTAACCCATCAGCAGCTTTCAGGCCAGAACCCTTCCCTGCCGCTCCGTCCGAGTCGCCTCCCGCTTCCCCGGGGAAGCATCGCCACACGTCGACTTTGCTCATTCTCCGGACCGGATATCGATTTGCCGAATTTTAAAACGAACCGTAAATCTCAAGAATTGGCATCTTTGCAGCTGCTAATTCTGTGGTTCGGGGTTTCAAATTTTGATTCCGGTGAAGATGTTGAAACTGTTCTTTTGGTTTGTCGTCCAAAGCTGTAAAGATGTGTCTCTGTGCTGGAGCTACCTGTCCCGGTCTGACCGGTTTGAATCTGGCCTGAAACAACACGACAAATTTGACGTCACGTTAAAGTTAATGTTCAAGCTAAAAGAGGTTCAGTTCTGCATTTCAACTCTTAAGCCAGTGCTGTAAAGTTTGCTTTGGTTCTGTTTTTTTTTTAAAACACCTTTGTTTCCCATGTGTTGTGCATTTATTACGCGTAACACTGGACTGATCGCAGGACGGAATGAAACCACAACAGCACTCTCAGCCCCTTCAACAGTAAACACGACGTTTTGAAATTCCCCTAATTTGCAGTCCAGGGATCAGCTGTGTTGTTTTAGTTGGCAGTTAGGGGGGGGCTGCCAGTGTCATTTACAAGCACCTGTCTTCCTCCATCACGTTTGAATCGTCACCATAGTACCCAGAGATTATGAAGTCGCAAGGGCTGTTGTCGCATGATCGAGAAATGGAAGAGTACAGATTTGCATGTGATGCATATGTTGCAGTAATGTTTTTGGGATGTTTCCTGAAGGTTGGCACTGTAGTCAGCCTCCTTGTTTGTTCCCACATTAGCTGTAAAATTAGAGATGATCTTTTAAATCGATTACGAAAGGCACTAACTTACTTTTGGTGTGTTTAATGTACTCTTGATTATTTCCAGAAAAACACAGCAAACCCAGGGTGGGGTCCTCCTTGTTAGATTTTGCCGACTGGGGGCAAAAGTAAATTTTGAGGGGGGTTCGAACCTGGGTGGTCAGCGTGCGGTTTCCCATCCATCGTCCCATCATATAGATGAATCCTACATACCTCTCCACCTGTCAGACATCTTACCATGCTGCTAAGAGGACAGTCTGCTGTGCCCGCGATTGATAGGTCACGGGTTTAAATCCCCCGGGTCGGCAGAGTGATGTCACTGCTGAGCCCATGAGCCTACTGGATAAAAGCATCTGCTGTACGAATAAATAAAATGAGCAGCCTATGACGCAGCCTCAACCTCAGTGTTCCAGTAAACTGAATGTTTGTCATATGTGGGGTTTTTCCATTCTAATGAGGTTTCCCCTTTTCTGCCAACCTCCTACAGCCATGTTGCAGTTTATCTGGTAAAGAGAATTGCAAAACAGAGGTAAGTTTACACACACACACACACACACACACACACACAGGATTCACCTCATCATGGGGACTTCCCCCTGACCTCATCCCTAAAGCAGATAATGACTCCTATCTCTGAGTAATAATTACTCCAATCTCATAAATACCCAGCACAATGTATTGGACAAAGCAAACCCTGCTCATTGTACTTTACACTGATGTATTTGCTATTTCATATATGTATTTTCAGCCATATATTTAGTATCTCTTTACATACATTTCCATAAATACGTACCTGTGCAGTTCTTAGTCAATGTCTGCTGTGATGTTTTGTTTTGTGCTGTGTCACGTGTTACTGACTGGCTGGTGCGGGTTAGAATTTCTATGTACTGATGTACAAAAGGCAAATAAAGAATCTTCAATCTTCAACTCTATCCCCGGAAGGGTTTCTGTGAAAATAAAAATAGGAATCCCAGTGATATTCCACTGGCGAAGCGAATGGGGCCAGAGAGTCTGCCTGTCCCCGTCTGCAGCCCGTGACGTTGCCCAGGTCGGCCTTTATCGCCGGCCAGGGGAATTTCTCGGATCGTCCTGTCCTGTCCTGTCCAGGTGTAACTGAGCTCCGAACCTCTCTGCTCCTCTAGGAATGTGAAAACATCCGCATCTTATTTGAGGACAAGCTGCACATCGTGGGCTACATGGGGATCGGCATTGCTGGCGTCATGGTAACGGTTTTGGGGGGAGTCGACTTCCCAAAAAGGGGAGGGTCCTTAAGCGACCTCTTTGTAATTGGAGCTCTATAAACTTGTGTGCGATGCACTAAAATAGTGAGTCGGTAGGACCAGCCGGTGGTTAAAATCCTGAGCTGTAGGATCAGCTGCTTAAGGTTTCCGCACTTTGAAAACCCACCGGGGTGGCTGTGTGGCCCGTGGGGATCAGAAGGTCGCTAGTTCAAATCCTGGGGCCGGATGATGCCACCAGGCCCTTGAGCAAGACCCTTAATCCCACAGTCTTGAAAATAATGCTATTCTATGCAGCAGCAGAATCTGACAGTCGTTTGTTTGCATCCCCAGATCATTGGCATGATCTTCAGCATGGTCCTGTGCTGTGCGATACGAAACAGCAGAGAGGTCTTATAGACGTCTCCTTCCACCTGCCCCTCCCCTCGTTCCTGGACCCCGGACACCAGAGCCACCATAAACAACATCTTTTTAGCTGGGTCACCCCACCGGAGCCGAATTAAGGATTTACGGGGGGGAGGGGGGGGGTGCTCCGTGCCGCTTCAAAGCCCATGCAGGAAGCCCACCTGCCCAATTTCAGTCTTCTGCAGTTTCACAACTTCCACACCACTGGTAGTGCGGTTTCTTGATCCCTTTTCTGTTCCATGTCGACTCCAGTATGTTTCCAGCCTGAGAAAGGGGTTGTAACTCACTATTACTCCAATCCCCAGCCCTGGCCTGTTGCCCGCCTCAGCAGAGCCGGTTCATTTTCTAGCTGGCTAAGCTGAAGTAATAGCCCCACACCACCCTACAGGCGCCCCCTTCAGGAATGCAGCTGTCTCACAGCCTGGCGCTTGAGAGTCACCCCCACCCCTGTGTCCACCTGGGAGGAGTATGGAATTTTTTTTTTGCCTCCAGCTAGCGTGCCCAGCCAGCTCCCTATTGCTTTGGTCAGGCTTTGGTCAGGCTCAGGATCGAGGACAAAGCCCTGATATTTGCATAGCTGCAAGACCCCAGAGCTGGTCCTCTTCATCCCAACCCACGCAAATTGTTTTATTAATATTATTATTATTATTCAGCCATAACTCTGGAGTGTACTGTATAGACGGTAGTATATGTAGACTTGTTAATGTTATTTTTATCTTTTATTTGTTTAATGTGCCTTTTTTTATGAAAAAATGTCGAGCGCTGATGTCATAAAAGGAAGAGTAAAATGTAATATAGGTGTCTGAAACCTGGCAGAAGGCTGAGCGTGGGGGACAGGCGCCGTGAACGCAGCCGGCGATGGTGACGCTACAGTCAGAGCCGCCTGCTGGACCCTCCTGACTGTACCTCCGCTGACCTCTTGGCCCCCGGCTGCCTTCACGCCTCGTTTTAAGGCTTCTGCCATAGTGCTGGGCAAGGATTTAAGCTATAACTGGGACTGGTCACCAGCAGATCTTGGGTCATGGTCACCAGCAGATCTTGGGTCATGGTCACCAGCAGATCTTGGGCCCTGGTCACAGCACTGTGAGGCAAAAATACTTCAGGTTCCATGTGGAAAGTGTTTGCTGCCCACTGCCTTTGCTCTCCACTTCTGAACATGAAAGCGTTCCCGCTTTAAAGATTACTTTGCTTCTTTTTGTATAAATGAAAATTTAAGAGTTTGTAGTACTGTAAAGTGCATATTTGTGTAGATTTGTTGGACCTTGTGTTTAATTTATTTAATGGCTGGTTTCATTTGAGAATATTAAAGGACATTAAAGCTTCTCAGGAAGACACTCGTGCAAAGATTGAACCCGAGCTTTGTCATTTATTTATTTAATCGTAACTGCAGGTGGGCTTTGCTCTTGTTGTATGGGTTGTCACTTGGAACTGAGTGACTTATACTGGAGGTTTTAAAAGCAGCCCCCAGTCTCGGGATTCAGGCACGGGAGCCCCGAAGAAAAGGATGACCAAGCAACTGAAGTCTGAGGTGATCATCGCTTGACGTCCAAAAGCTTCAGACGCAGATTAGACACCAATAGATCAAGGGTGATGTGGTGCAAGCCAGAAGGGGGAAGGAAAAAAAGAGCACGGGAAATATGTCGTTAATTCAGTAATGGTCGGATTTCCACAATGGAAACATTTCAGAGCGATATTACAGGATGTCACTAATTAGAGGCTGATCAGTGGGAGACGTTCAAAATGTGACGTGTCTGAAGATCTTGAGATGGTCCCTTGTCCTGAAATGAGGGGTCGTCTTGGAGTTGTTTGGGCGGGGGTTCGTAGCCGCACGTACTGTCCGTCTCTTTCTGGAAGCTTCCAAGTGTGAGGGGCCCATGCCATGCCAGAGTATGAGTGTAACCTGCATCGGTGTGGAGTTTCCCGGCACGGATACGGTTTCCTCTTCTTTAAAAAAAAAAGGTGTGATGTGTGGAATATGGTATTCTTGGGATTAATGCTAAGGGGTTTTGTCTATAAAATGGTGATACCCAAGGGCCAGGTCAGACCACCGTGTGATTTATACTCAGCAGTTCCTGTGAGCATTAAATTTACCTTCCCCTGTTGGAATCGTGTGCTCTACTGACCATGTAAAACACAGCTGGGCTTCCAGCTTTAGCTGATGCTGCAACTGGACCACGTAAGCTGATATCTACAGTACCAGTCAAAAGTCTGAAACTGGCCATTGAGTTCTCAGCATATAAATAGGCCATTTGTAGGTCATTGGCAATCCTATACTAGATTGCACTGTACTTATATTGACCAATTTCAATCTAAATGTTTAGTAAATTGTACCACTGGCAGGGTGTATGTCCCAGCATGCCCCACATACATTTGTAAATAGTCCTTGTATTGTTATTGTTAATAGTTATATTTCCTTATTTTTGCGCATGTGTTTACCTTTGTCTTGTGTGTACCCGGTCTGATCCTGGTGTGTAATTAGCTTGCGCAAATCTCCCACCACTGTATGCGTCTTACAGTTCAGCATCTGACATTCTTGTGTTTCCCATATGTAACTGGTTCGGTGCTCGTTGGGTGCCTGATACAATCCTTTCAGGACTACCAATCAAGAGCATGTTCTCCTCGACAGGCAAGTCTCTTTCCCTGCTACCGCGATGCCTTGCTCCGCCCGACGCCACAATATTGAATCACCCCGAATGCCTCATCAAGTGTGGCTGCATAAGCTTAAAGACCTTTTGCTTACTGTTTGGTTCCCCCCCCCTCACCACCACTTCAAAAATCTCTGCTGCACCCCTGAAAACATCTGGAGAACATGCAAAATCCAAGCATACAGGTCTAGGTGTGGGAATCAAGCCCTCAGCCTTAGAGCTGTGAGGTAACAGCACAGCACTATTGGTCTGTTTTCAATGAACACGTCATTAAAGCAGAACAGAGAGTAACTTTTGATTTTATTGAAACATATAAACAAAGGAGGACAGTCAGACACAATGACTGAAGGTTAGAGGACCATGTATTCTTTGAACGCACAGGAGAACCAAGCAGCGTGAAATGACCAGTTAAACTAGTAAAAGAAGAAGGTATATTTTCCCACATTGCATTTCACCCAGCTGCATTTCTGAGGGAGTTGGTTACAGTGGAACCATTATTAACAACATCTACAGGTTCATAGCTGTTCTTTGGCTTGTTGTTGTATAACCTGACAAAATTCATTTTGAATTGTAAGTTCCAGAAACACCAACCTTTTAAGAACGAATAAATATATATTGGATTATAGTTTTCTTTTATTGCTGGATTGTCTTTTGATGTTCAACGTTGACAGGATAAACACGCGGAAACTTAAACGTTACGCAGTCCAAAATGTTTGTATGAACTACTTAGATTTGTTGGAGACCGCACACAAGACTAATGCAGTTTGGTCCTTATCAATGATCAACGACTTGGGGAGGTCAGTGGTTTATTGAATATAAATGAAAAAAAGACTCAGATCTACCTAAAAGGTTGGTTTGATTGCTCCTTTGTCATCTTCTATCATTCACTCCCAGGAATGATTTCACGTTGTGGAACGCAGGTCACATTTGCTTGTTTATGTCTTATTTTGGCCCAAACTTTCAGAGACGGCGCCTTCAAAACACTATGGGTCCTCAGAATGATACGCCTAACTGTGTTTACAGGAAAACCTGTGTCTCTGATCATAAATCCGAAGGTGGACAGTTCAGTTCCAGAAAGAAAAAATCCAGCCCAAGAATTTGTTTCAACCAACCAGTTGAGTCACAGTCACTGAGTACTCATTTGGTTGGTTGAATCAAAATCTCGGTCTGGATTTTAACTTTCTGAACCAGAACTAACCACCTTTGCTTAAATGCATTTGCACAGAGGACCAGGGATCAGTTTATGTTTTCATTGCTGCTCCTTTTATGCTTCGAGACTATAACCAGGGCTGGAAATGAAGCCTGCCCCCATGCCTGAGACAAGCCAATTAGACAAAGGGTGAGTACAACAAACTGAACATGGTGAACTACATTGTCACTGAACTAGCCCAGTAGGGTAGTAGTAAAAATTCTTCAGTTCCACCCAGAATATAACACTAAGTGTAACGGCTCAAACAGTACCAGTCAAACGCTTGAACCTACCAAGCCACACAGTTGTAAATGGTTTGGGAGGACCAGAGAGTGAGGGAAAAGCAGCCAATTAGTGCTGCAAATATATGTGGGACCTCCTGCAGAACAAATGGAAAAGCATCCCAGGAGGCCATCTCATAGAACTGGCATAGAGGAGACAGTAGAGTCAGCCAGTCCCTGGAGCATTAGGGATTAAGGGCCTAATTCAGTGCATACGTACATATATTTTGTTTTATAGTTTTGATTTATAGATTATTCTAAAATGTAGAGTATAGTACAAATAAACCTTTCTATGGGTAGGTATGTCCAAACCTTTCACTGATACTGCATGCTAATAATTACCCTGTTCACACAATTAAAGGACATATGAGAACATTATGATGTTTGAAAGTCTAGCTAAATCGATGTCACAATGTGATCGTTTATGGTCAGGAACGCCCCATCAATCCGTCCTGTAGGTCCTATCTCAGTTAGGAATCCATTGGGAATCCGTAAACACAGTGAGCTGCACATCTTAAAGATGGATGCTGCATTTCAAATCGAGTGGTGTTTCTACCCGCAGAATATTTAAAGAATAGCTTAATCACTTAGCCCTTGCAGCAGGTCACCCTATCATTCACAAATTCACTGCCATGTAACATCACCACAGTGAGGAAGAGGAAATAGAACAGGTGAAACCCACCAGAAGTCATGTCAGACACCAAACGGGTGAGCTTGGGCACGATAGACAGAGTCCATCTTGGATGTTTTGCATCAAACGAGCATCTAGATATGATTTGTTCCTCCCCAATGGAAGGAAAAAAACATCAATGGCAGCCTTCCAAAGTGGTTCCAAAGTGAAACAGTTTAACGGCCATCCAATTATCTCATCAAGTAGGAAATAAAGGGGTCGAGACAACTGAATGGCATCACATGACACATTCTAGCCAATCACCGGTGTTCAGTTTGGCAAGAATAATATTTTCCCCGAGAGAAACACTCAGCTCAGAATTTTTTTTTCTGTTTTTAATCCTTTGCAACTCGCTTGAGACTTGAAGCTGCCATGGTCTTGATAATGCATCTGGCCACACCGCTTATCTTCAGGCGGAGAAGAGCGCATTGGGGGTGTAATCGAGGACAAACTCGCCGACTCCAAGCACGTACACGACCTGGGCAATGCCGAAGAGTGGGGCAATGAGCAGGGCCCGACAACTGGCACCCTTCAGGAAGGCGGACGGACCCTCTTTCTGCAGGATCTTTCTGCAGGGACGAGATGAAATGAAAGGCTGCTTTACTTGCCATTTGTACAGACGCATTGTAGCGTGTTAGTGTTTACATATCTCATTCTGCTCTCCATTTAAAGACACACACAGACACGTAGAGGTGAGACTGAAGCTGAGGCAGCCAACCATTCAGTATCCCTGGGGCATTTGAATGAAGATATAGCTATTCATCTGAACACAGGACTTGAACCAATATCCTTCTGATCAGAGGCACAGAGACCTAGCCTACGTTAGTTTACAGGGAGGGGTGGCCCACCTGGTACAGTCCATGATTCCGCTGTAGCTCTCCTCATTGGCTCCTCTGCTGAGGGACTGTAATCTTGTCTTGATGACTGCGGGGAGAGAAGTATTTGGGATGGAGCTTTATTGGCTAATTATACATGTAAGAGATCAGGTTTATTAGGAGGGTTAAGGACCCAACAGTAATTCTGCTACTCTGCCAAGCATGATTCAAACCAGTGACCTTCTGATCATGGGCAGGGAGAGCTAAACTGCTAGGCTCCACACCGCCCCCTGCTGGCCATTGCATCCCCCAAAGTCGGTACTCACCATCGCAGGGGTTGACGGACACAGCGGCAATGCAGCCGGCGCCACAGCCAGACAGGAAGGACCAGTAGAAGGGCGGGGCCTCTGAGGGCTGCCCCTGGCCTAGCCGGTTTAGGTGAGCGAACAGCGGGAAGTAGATCACAGAGAAAGGCACGTCCCTGCAGATGGAGGTGGGAGGAGTCAGGTTGGAGGCAGATGGGAGGTTCCGCGCATAGTTGATTCGGGCCTCACCTCAGGAGTGTGGCCCCCAGGCCCCGGTAGAGGCCCCCAACACCTTGGCTATGCAGGAGGTCCCACGCTATCTTTGTGGCCGACACGCTTCTCACAGCTGCTACCCCGGCGTTGTACTGTCGGGCCGGAATGGCAGTGCCAGCCACACTCAGCTTCAGCGGGGGGGTCATGGCAGGGCTCCGCTGCTGCGCTGCTGACATGAGGAGCGGGACAGTCACATGGGAGCCAGGCGGCACGACACCAGCATATTCCCACCCCCAAGGTGGTCTTGCGACTCACTCAGCCTCCCCGCATCCTGTAGCTGGATTTTGAGCATCTCCATCGGGGTGGTGATGATCACTTGGCAGATCCCTGCGCCGCAGCCCGCTAACATCTCCCGAAAGACCGTCAGTCCCCTCCTGTAGGTCAGACAGACCCCCTGAACTGGTGCTGCACTCAGTGACAATTTCAAGAACCCGTCACAATGCGAATCGGCTATGGATGGCCAAATGAAAACCTCATGAACCATCTAGTAGGGTCAAAAAATACGTAGGGTTCACGTTGTTTTCACCATCACTACTCTTCGCCTTCAAGAAAGGCCTCAAGACTCATCTGTTCCAGAAATGCCTCTACTAGCCTGATACCAGTCCATGTTCCCTGAATCCTCTTAATGTTGTACCTCCTGCTGATTTGAATAGCTTAGTCTTGTTAGGCTCTTGCTTTGTTGGAAGATGTTTTGTAGTTCCTGCTCCAATCCTGGGCATTCATTGGAAGCTCAACTCAGTTCACTTATGCCAAATCAACTCTTTCACAGCAGTATGCTTGTAACATGCTGTTTGTCTTATTTCTACGCTACCTTGGACAAAAGCGCCTCCTGAATAAAATTAATGTTAATTTTTGGGGTCGATCGCGGACAAAACATACCCGTCTCTGGCAAAGTGGTGGCGGAAGAAGTCGTTGGCAGCGAGCTTGATCGCCTTTTCGGGGGTAACCAGCGTGAGGTTAACGGCAGCACCTGCAAAAGAATTCGGGGTTGGAATTAGTGGGCAGGCAGGCTGGACCCTGCCAGGGCCTGTCCTGACTGCGAAACCATGCAATGGAGGTCCAGCGCCAAGCTGGTCTCAGGCCAGGACAAAATGGGTCACAGGTGAAAGATTGCACCACGTCTCGAATTACGAGAACGGCACAAGCTCTGGTAGGATTAGTAGCAGGGAGGTTTTACAGCCCTGAAAAAGGCTCAGCACCAGCTCCGCAAGCTAAAGTAAAAAAAAAAAAGTGAAGCAAAGAGAAATGCCAGCGCATTTAGCACTTCAAGTAAGAAAAACTCCATTTGTATGATACTGGGAACAAAGTTTAAAATCCACATGTTAAAGTGAGAGTAAAAACATAGTGACACATGTTGACATTGCATTCAAGGTCTAAACTGGGAAGAGCAGATAGCAACAGTGGACGGAAGGAGGAAGTAAATGCAGGATCAGTACTGGGGGGTGAGGGGGGCTTTTAAATAGAACCAGTGGCCCTGAACGCCGGCAGGGTGGGGTCGGATCACAGGTGGCCACACACAGTGACCCACTTCTCAATCCATACGAGTCAGCAACCTGCCCGACCGGTTCCTCACGCGTTCGCATATCGGGGGTCACTGATCCCACTCTGCAATTAGCTGCTGTTACTGGTTCCGCTCAAAGAACATCTGGTGCCCTAAGCAAGCTTCACCGCCAGAACTTCTCGTCTGCATGAAGATGGAACCCAGGCTCGCCACCTATGATGTCAAAATGCTAATGCAACTGGCAACTACAGCAGTCTGATTTAGCGACAAGCTAGCAGCCGACAAGCTAACATAGAAAACCTGTACGAGAAAGCCTAGAGTGGCCAGGACTTCTTGAAGAGCCTGGGGTCCCTGGGGTGTGACAGTCGCTGTTATATCAGTCCGTGGTAGTGGCTAAGGTCACCATCGTTTGCTGCTGCAAGAGCATCGATGCAGGTGAGGCAGACAAACTGCAGAACAGTTATCAGAAAGGCTAATTGTGTTTTGCGAGCTGATCTGGACCTTCTAGTAGCAGTCGTGCAGAAATTCACACTCAGCCAAATGCTCAGCATCTGGAAAAATGCATCGCACCAGCTGTATAACACTCTTCGGAGGGGGGCTAATGTGATCATGCTATAACCAACGAGGTGCTACCAGTGGCATTGGGCGGGGCTCCATCTAAGTATAGGAGCTCTATCCTCAATAACAATCCAGTCAGCAGGCACTAATCAGGGCCTGAGATAGCAAACTAAAACGTCATTACTGTTTTAGGATAGCACAATGTGCACATGCAGCAAATGGCCACCGGGGGCAGAAGACAGGAGGGAAAGATCTACAAAAATACATGCCGCTTGTGTTTACAGACGTCTTAGGCTAAAAGGCAGACGTGTAAACTCCACACAAACACAGCTCAGCTGTGGTCAGGTTGTTTTTTTTGCAGGTAGACAGAATTCAACAATACTCCAGATGCTAAAAATATACACGTACACACATCAAATACAGCTGAGCTGTGAAAGTTGTATGTGTTTGTGTTTAATTGGCAGGAATGACCAAATATTCAGTATTTGTATCACCCAAGCTAAAGTTAATCGCTCATGATTTTGGCCAAAAAAATCCAAGTCCCAAATGACAGATGATCATTTTTGAAGAAGCGTCTCACCTCTATACATCCCAAGGTAACCTTCAGACCTGACGGTTTTCAAGAGGCAATCCACCCTGCAACACGGAGCAGAAATTAGCTTGACAGAAGAGCGATCTCCACTGAGATGTTCCTTTTGTAGCTTGATGCCGGCGCCCAGCCCTCGGGGGAATAAACGACCGAGCCGACATGACAACCTAGTGCAACGGCTGAGCTATGGGAATGCAGGGGTCCCTCCTCACGGACCCCCGAGCACCGACTCCCTGTGATCCAGCTGATCCGGCACAATCGGCATGGTCGCAATGGCCACCTCCCCTGGTGTGTGGTCACCCTCAAACTCTATCCCGGCTCTGTCTGGAGGTGTGCTGGGGCTGGTGGGGCCGGGGCCCTTGAGGGGGGCCCCCAAGGTCGCACTCACATGCTCCGGTACACCTGCTGCCCGTGTCTCTGGTTCTGAAGCCGTGTCTTGGCCAGGTCGATGGGGAAGACGCAGGTGACCCCCACGATACCGGCAACGCCACCATTGATGAGCTTGGCTGGCAGACTGGATGAAGGAGAACCATAATTACCACACAGGCTACAATTGCATGTAGTTATCTTACAGGCTGTAAATACCATACAGGTCGTATTTTAGCCATACAGAATGTAATTAGCATGCAGACTGTAATTACTACACAGGCTGTAATTAATTACATGTTTAGCTATTGTGCCGAACTGATTTTACAGTATCATCAAAGTGATTCCTGAGATTTGGAGCAATGTCTCCCTTAACTGTCATGTTATCCTGTCGGCATTTGTGGCTCGTTGCGCTTGTATCTCTGGCTCATCGCATTTGCATGTTTGCATTCCTCTTTGATATTCTGTCCACCATCCTTGGCTGCACATTGACTTACATTTAAGGCATGGCATAGTGACCCGGGCACCA
>JAABNY020000037.1:13584476-13613868 GCA_015164015.2 Brevimyrus niger
TTTTAAACTCTCAACAGTTCAAACAATTACAAGAAAAGAGAAACCTTCAAAACAAATGCCTAGTCTAAGTGTTTAATAGTCTTGCCAAAGAATGCGCGTGCGTATTGACGATATGTGACAGTTTTTGAGGTGAAAAAAAAAACACGGATTTTTTTGAAAAATATAAAATCGAGGGGGCGCCAAAAAATTGAGGCGGGCGGCCATGTAAAACGATTTATTAATTTTAAGTGGCCTTAACAGGGGGGAACCAAATATCCTGGATTTCAGGAAATAATGTTTCTCCCAATATTAAGGCAAATATGTATGTCAGATGTCTGAAAATCACTCAGTTACATAATTACACGTGAATACAATAGATCGTCACGCATAATATAGTCTTATAAGCAATACTATACTGTTTTCATGCAGAAATATCTCCATCCACCGAATGAAATACTTTCATGTATTATCTACAAAAACAAAAAACATCGAAAAGACGTGTTGATTTAAAATATATAGCTTGTTTACCACAAGAGCTTCGTAAAAAGACATGAAACAACAGCGAAACCGTGTACAAATCAGCGCGCAACAAGGGAAACATAGGGAAACCGAATTGCCAGGGACACCTGCCTTGCTAAGATATTGGCCGTCCAAGGGATTGTCCTACAGCACCACCTATTGGTGCGTCCGGTAAGTGCGACTCCTCTGTCGGAGCAGCTACAGTACACTCACAGTTCCCCTGACACGGATGTTCGGCAACAAACACAACAGAAGGTATAAAACATTCAAAAGGAGCGCACGCCAATCTAATCATATTTAAGAATTGTAACAGTTATGAATAACATTTATTAATACGCTCCTGGTAAAATAAATTTAGAAGTGCCATTGGAATAAAACTCGCAATTTAAAAAGTGATCACAGAAATACTTTTTCCGCCTTATATTACTGGCGGGTTACATTTTCTTTTTTATTTTTTATTTGAATGTCCTACCCTGTAATGATTAGTAACTAATTGCGGTTATAGTAGGCACTAAAATTTATTGCACCGCATTATCTATTAACGTGCCCTTGTCAAGCAAATTTAGTTTTACAGCCATTTTACTTACAGATGATAGTAAACGGAGCAGACTGAGTGAACTGTAATGATTTTCCCTTTTTTCTTTGACCAGGGATCAGTGATTACAGAGTTATATCTTGATAATTTAAATTTCATGGCTGCATTTACACTGGGAGTCTGTCGTATTTAGTAAGGGCATTATTAAACTGTTTGTCCCTGTTTATGCTCAGTTTTTTTTTTTTTTTTTTTAATGTGTCTTGGCCTATCGGATCAATAGCAGACTGCTGAGATACGTCGTCGTTTACACCTGTGTCTATCATTCAGGGTGTTCAGGTGAACACGTGTGTTAAGATTCCGTTACTGCGCACAGTTTTTGAAACATCTTTGTCAGAGACGCAGTAACATTTACACCACAAAACATATGTGGTCAAATAGATCCTGGACCACCTGGTTTGAGTGATCGGATCTCACTGTGTCTTACTGGTTGCTTGTGTTTGTATTTAGCGCTGTCCACTTGCGATCCGATACCCCAAAGTGAGTTGCAACACTGAGGGGAAACAGGTCTTTTTATCTGTATTGATGTCCAGTGAATTGACGCCGATTATGTTGATGGTTGTGACTTAGTGAGGTTGGGGCAGTCAGGTGATTGTGTTGTTCTCATTGATTCATTGCACCTTCATCAGAAAAGGTATAAATTAACTAGTTATGCTCTATCTCCATATCCTGATGCCCTTTCAGGCTCTTTTTGAGCTTTGTGAAATGTTTCAGTTGGCCAGTGGAAAGCAATGATTCTCACGATGACTTACGGGGCTCCCAAACATTTTGGGGAGGAAGCTTTTCTATGCAATAGCTAGACTGCTCAGCGTTTAATCTCTGGACCTTCTTGTCATGCCAGGTTACTATCCCCAAGCAGTCGATATCCTTAGGCATGATGCTGCCCTTGGGCAAATTCAGAGGCTGCAGTCTTCTAAAGCTTCATTTGAAGGCCAAACGCGTCACAGCGGCGTGACGAGGCTGCCCCATTTCAAAGGCTCCTCCAAACGCGGCCTAGAAATGCGTCCTTTTGTAGTCCAACACTGTCAGTTCATACCAGCAGTTCAGACTAGGTAATCCACCTGAAATTAAGCTGTTTTGGACCTGTCAGTCCTTGGGCGGGGGAACCAGAAAAGCTGTGTGGCTGCTGGAAGGGAGTTGGTGTAGCCAGCAATCTAGTCCATCCTGCGGTCAGTGCGGATCCCACGCCCCAGTGCAGTGACGGGGACACTGTGCTGAAAAGTGGTGCTGTCCTTCTGCTGGGATATAAAACTGAGGTCCCGAATCTCCCAGGTTAGAAAATGACCCTGGGTATCCTTCAAAAGAATTGAGGGGATTCCCCGGAGGATTCCCCAGAGGATTCCCCGGAGTCCCGGCTAACTTCTCCACTGTGGCCCTATCAAATCTGGCCTCCTAATCATCTTCTATATCTATTGGTGAATTCTCTCCTGCCCCTTCACCACCTCAGCTACTGTGTGGTGAGCGTACTGGTGCAGAATGGCTGCCGTCGTATCACGCAGGTGGGGGCGACACAGTGGGGGTGCTTGAAGTTTCTCCCCATTGGTTCTCTGAAGTGCTTTGGGTGTCTTGAAAGGCGCTATATAAACATAAAAATCATGCAGGATGCAACACGTGAATTTGACACAGCCTAGAAGTTCTCTTATTTTCGGAATAACATTAATATACTGTGCTACAAAAGCTAAACACAGTAACTATGCTGACACTGAAATGGGAAAAGTAGTTTTGTCGTAGAAACTGAGCATAGTTCAACATTTTTGTAAAACAGTGCTTTAGAAACTCAATTCTGACCATAACTCAGTTTTGATGTAATAAGCAGTTACTATGTTTTGCCTTTGTAGGGCAGTATATCATGCTTAATTACAGGGAGTCATACAAGTTTGAGTCAAATTTACTCATAAAGTCTTACAACAAAACAGTATGTGGTTGTGTTTTCTGTAATGATCAGAGAGAATGACATTCCCTGCGCATCCTGAGAGAGACTTCAGTCCTTTTCCACATAAATATCTGCATCACCTCATGTTGCCAGTAGATGGCGCTATAAACTAAAAAAAGTATTATAATCCTAGGCACCAGGCGGCGCTATAAATCCTAAAATCAAAATTTCTAGGAAACCATTAACTGTTTCCTCTTAGCAAAAGGCTCCCGGCTGAGTGCTTTAACATCTGTTTCATTTCTCATGTTATTCTTCTTTGCAGTTTGGCATCCCAAAATTCCATAATTCTCTGACCTCTGCCTCAATGACCCTGATCAAAAGACTCTCCTAACGAAAGAACGTCAGTAGCTCAGCTTCTGCCTTAAATTCCGGCAACTCCTTGAAGGTTTCTATGGTCCCTTGGTAGCCTCAGAGCTACGTAGCTTCAAGCTGCCTTGATTGTGTATAATGTATATCATTCATGTCAGATGATCTGCTTACATATTTCCTCCACTCTTTGATTATGATATCCTTTGTGTCCTACTATATATTTAAGGCAATTTAAATCATTTTATAATTTCCTCCTGATTAGTACCTGTCCACAATAAGATTCCAAAGATCTTGTTTTGGCTCTTTGTAAATTGAGGAAACCTTCAGGGACATCATACAGGGGATTTAGTTTTTGTCCAATCAGAAACTCTTCAGCTGATCTGAACTGGAAGCGTGTGATATACACTATATTGCTAAAAGTATGACATTACATACACATGAACTTCACAGTTTTTATGAATTGCTGAAACACTCTACCCCATTCATGAAACAAAACTGCCAATTGCCAAAACATATTTATTGAATCAGTCACTCGTTTGGTTTAACTTTAAACAGTGCTCATCTATTCAGCGTCCTGGGACAGTGATGATGGCACCGTGTCCAATAATGTTCCTGCCCTGTCTCCTTTGTTTTGTTAGGTTGCAACCTGCCTCATCCACAAAAATAATTTCAAGAGCCAAGGCATCTGCCTCTAGCTTCATCACTCTCTGGAAGAGACGAGACAAAACATTGTAGCTCAGCAGGCCCATGCTCAGTAGACCCATGCTCAGTATGCCCATACTCAGCAAGCCCATGCTCAGTAGGCCCATGCTCAGCAAGCCCATGCTCAGGAGGCCCATGCTCAACAAGCCCATGCTCAGTAGGCCCATGCTCAGTAGGCCCATGCTCAACAAGCCCATGCTCAGCAGGCCCATGCTCAGTAGGTCCATGCTCAGTAGGCCCATGCTCAGTAGGCCCATGCTCAGCAAGCCCATGCTCAGTAAGCCCATGCTCAGTAGGTCCATGCTCAGTAGGCCCATGCTCAACAAGCCCATGCTCAGTAGGTCCATGCTCAGTAGGCCCATGCTCAGTAGGCCTATGCTCAACAAGCCCATGCTCAGTAGGTCCATGCTCAGTAGGCCCATGCTCAGCACTACACACTTCAAGATCCAGTACCAATGATACTATAGCTTACCTGCACATATTCATATCGCAGTTGTTTTACACGTTCACTGTTTCTTTCAAAAGTGACTCTGTAAATTAGTTTCATTCTGATTCCATTGCGTGCATGCAGATCACCATGGCCAATCTACATCTACATGATTTTGCAGGATGGTTTTGTGAGTGTAGCTTGAATGTTAAGGTTTGTGCTTAGTGTTTTGTGAACAGGAGAGGAGCTCATTGAAAATGTGTTTTTGTGATTCAGAAAAAACTGTAATCAAAGAGAATTTTAAAAACATAAAATTAATGTCATGCTGCACTGGGCAGAAAATTCTGATCATACTTTGTAAAGCAAAGGCGATGTGTGACACTTCCAGATGAAAAAATACAACAGTAACAGCATGGTGGCAAGGAGGTACTGACGATGATAATGTTAATGATGATGCGGATGATGATGAAGATGATAAAGGACGGATTATAATGATAATGGACAGATAAAAATTGGACGGATGGGAAACACTATGGACAAAGGATGCACACCCAAAAGAAAAAGCTTTTATTTTAGAAAATGAAAGAAACGTTTTCTAACAATACTTTCTATGCACCGTTTGTGTCCGGCAATGCACAACACTGATGTTAAAACAAAAGTACAAGTCTAAAAACAAAAGGGCGATTCAGGCGTGCATAGTGTGTCTAATTAGGTGAGCACTGTTTAAAGTTTTGCCAAATGAGTGACTAATTCAATAAATCAATTTTGGCAGTTGATCTTAAATTCGAGCTTCAACTTTCAGCCTCATGCAAATAAACTTCAAGTTTTATCGACTAAGAAATATTGCTAGAGCGTCTCTGTCTTTTGCGGATACTAAGAAGATCATGCCTCTGCTTAGTACATCTCATCTGGACCAGTGTGATGCCTCATTTGTCACACCGAGCAGCTCTTTCGTTGCTCATCTCCGGTTCACACAGAGCGCCGCAGACAGACTTATGAGATTAAAGGTTCATTAGCATTGCCCATATTTTGACGTCACTTCACTGGCTACCAGATTGATTTGGAATTAATTTTTAAATTTTATTGATCACTTGTTAGGCATTGCATGGTTTGGCTCCTGAGTAAGCATCTGAATTAGTGGTACCTTATCAAAGAGCTACACCCTTAATGACCATCTGGCCAAGGTTTATTTGTCATTCCAAACTGCAGACTAAAGACCAAAGGTGATAAAGGATTTTAAGTGATGGCGCCTAGACTTCAGAACAATAAACAATTAAAATCACATTTAAAAACACAATTTTTATCATTCAACTTTTGTAAATGCACTTCTTGTTTTTTTTTTATTGATTTTTAATTTGTGTAATTTTTAAAAATATTTGTTTTAATCTTTTCTTCTTTTTTTCTTTTCTTTGTACGTCTTCTTTTTTTTTTTTTTTTTTTGTGTGTGTTTTCGGGGGGGGGGGGCAGGAGGATTTGGTGCATCACACCTCAGGAACCAGCATTGGAGTCTCCGCCATGGGTCCATGTGTGTGGAGTCTGCATGTTCTCCCCGTGTCATCGTGGGGTTTCCTCCCAGCATTCCGGCCTCCCCCCACAGTCCAAAAACATGTTGAGGTGAATCGTAGTTACCAAATTGCCCGTAGGTGAGCATGTGTGACTGGCTGGTGTGTGAGTGGGCCCTGCAGTGGGTTGGCGCCCCATCCTGGGTTAATTGTTCCCTGTCTTGCGCCTGTAACCCCCGGGATTGGCTCTGGAACCCACCCCCACCCCCCACGGCCCTGAAAAGGACAAGTGGCAAGAGAATGGATGGATGGATGGTTCTGTATGATATGATGAGAAGCACTCCGTGCTGCCTGGCTTAAAAAGCACTATATAAATAAATGTTTACTTATTCATTAATATCTTGTGTGTTTTATGTTGTCTCATGTGTGAAGCTCTTTTTAAAGCTTTGGATGTACTCTACTTTATTTCATTGTATGCCTGCAAATTTTGAAATGACAGTGAAGTTTGACTTAAACCAGAAAAAGGATTTTTAAGTAGAATTTTCTTGTTGATTTCTTATTTTACGCAAAGCAGTCCGTCCATTGTACAGCCAGGAGAATAGCTGTCACTGTTAGGGATCCATCCTGCCAGTCTTTACTCCCCCAGCCACAGAACACAATCTGTATTGTCTGTCTATCTGTTTTAGGCTGAGATTAAACAATCGACAGCTGAGAAAAGGAGGCTTTGTTTGCCGGCCAAAACAAATGCAGCATTGAGACATTCATAGATATGAAGAACGCTAATGGTTGTGGAATAAGATGGAGCAAAAATCAATGAACATTAAATCAATCGAAACCAAAATAAACCAGCAGCACAAAGCATGCCAACCAATCAGGGCCGGATTTTCTGGGACGCCCACTCAAAAATGCACTCCGCCCAAATGGCTGAGAGGACGTCGCTGTTATCAGCATGTAGACCTCCTTCAAGGCGCTCGTCCTGCTTTGGAACATCTTCAGTCTGTTCAGGAGATCATCGGGCTGAAGACGGCCTTCCCTCTCCAGCTGTGAGACTCTGCATTGGCACCATGCCTTTACAACATAACGCAGCCATTGTTCACTGAACCCAGAGCAAACCAGCAGACATCGGAAGAGTCAAGTTAAACGAGCTTTATCGTCATGCTTTCTATACACATTTCAGTTTACGTGATCTTCTTAACGAAGCAACATCCAATGGATAAGGCAGGGTCAGCCGGTCCCTGGAGAAACAGCCTAGCTATCTAGGCTAACTGCCTATCATTTTGCTGGTACTAGTGTTTAAATTGGCAACCTTCTGAGTCCTAGTTCACATTCAAAAGCAGCCACACCTCAGATGGGACTCGAACCCACAAACCCTGGCTTAGGAGGCCAATTTGTTGCCTCACACCTCAGAAACCAGCATTGGAGTCTCCACCAGGGAAATAATGAGGACATGAACAGAATACAGCCAAGAAATTTCACTATTTATTACACCCATCATCCATTGAAGGCCTGGATGTATTTACTTGCCGTTGATTAAATTAGTAACTGACATTTAGTTGAACTATAGTAAACCCTATAGCACAAGCACATCTAACAATGTCGCTCAGAGCCAGACGGCAGTATGCTAAAAACCTCTTTGCTATATTGGTCTTTTTTTTTTTTTTGTCCTCTTCTGACGAGAACAATAAACAGCCCACTGGCTTCAGGGTTATTGCAAAGGATGAAGAAACACTCAGGTCTATTTTTGAAAGCTGGAGAAGAAGCCATTTCTGTGAGCAGAGACTGTATGCCTGGCCTTTGTATTAGCAGAATGATATGATATGGTAATAACTGCATAATATTTAAACACGATTGGGCTGTCATCCCAGGGAGGGGCAAAGAGCTGAGGAGCTGATCCATTCAGTTGATCTCAGCCTTGCCATTTGTTGTATAAGATTACATTTTATTTTCACTGCCTCAGTCAACATACCTAAACCATGTTACCCAGCTCAGCTTCCTGTTAAAGCCCTCCTGTGACCGATTCCTACACTCTCAGGATGAAACAGCCACAGCCATCTTCTTACACAGTTTTTCCTGGCCGCGTTTTCAAATTGTTCCAGTTCCTTCCTTCCCTCCACATTTCAAAAGTGTCACGGCATGCTTTACTTCCCTGGTATTTTTTTACGTTCACAGCACCCTCAAAACAAAGTAATGAAATGAAGCTTTAGTTGCCAGTTGTGCAGGTGCATTGAAATACGTGGGTTTTCACATATCGCATCATGCTCTCCTTTTGTAAGATACACACAGACACATACACACATACACAGACACATACACACACGGAGACACACACAGACACAAGGGCAGGGGGGGGGGGGGGGTGGGGCGGGGGGGGGGGAAGGGGAGGGGGAGGGTGAAGACTCCATCCATTGAAGAGGGTCGAGGGGGTTTTATTGGTTGGTTGTGATAATGGGGGGGGGGGGTTACAGCCCCCCATCCCACCATAATTTACACCCCTGCACACGCATATAAAGGTGAGAGTGTAGCTTGGTGTCTGGGCACAGGGTCAGCTGGTCGTCCAGCCCCCCTCCCCGCATATTTTTTGGGGGGGTTAAGGGCCTTGTGTATGGACCCAGCCGAGATGGCTATATCCCCAACACAGGATTCCGACAGGCAGCCTACCGGCCCCAGAGACGGAGGTCTGACCCGCCAGAGGCCGGAGAAAGTGGATCTGTTGATGTTATCTAAATGAACACAGCATGAGGGCAGAACTTCTGTAAGGCATTCTTGAAAGCTGTGCCTTTGGGGTCAGGTGGACTAGCAGGTAGCTTCAAGGCTATCGATGAGTCATGAGGCTTCCTGGGCTATTCTGCATTGCTCACGTAGCGGGAATAACACGTTTTCACTATAGTTTAACATCATTATTATTAATTAAAACAAGTTAAATATTAAATTGCATAATACAATGGCTTTTTAAGTATGTAATGTTTACCTGGCAGTAATGACGTACACCTAAACCCAGGCTGAAGATGGAAAGTTCTAGAATGTCTTCCTGTGTTATTCGATCAAAGTGCCCAGAGAGAAAAGGCAGAGCACCTGTCATATCTTGATCTCTCCGAGGCAACACACAGGACTTTTACCCATAGTCTATTCATCCAGGTAACACGATTGTGGCGGCGTATATAAAGGTGTTAATCATTAATCAATTCACATAATGATCACTAGTGGTAAAACGGACACTTGAGCACACAACACAACCCTGAGGTCTGTTAAAACAAAACTCAGGGAAGTTCCCGGTCAGAACGTTGTATTTCTATGCCTTTGAATGCCAGTCGCCCTGCAACCACGGGAACAAGGTCATTCTAGATGACTTAAATAATGGCCTGTGCTTTGTGAAACCAAATGGGCTTCATCCAAAGACTCTCACCAGTTGCAACAAAGGGTTTTCTGACTGCCTGCAGGGCAGTTCAAAGATGCTCAACAATTCTGGATGTGCTAGTTTATGCTAGTAAAATTACATCATAGTTAGCTTACTCACCGAGCATCAACATTTTCATTTCAGTTTCAATTCTGAAACATATTGCACAGGATTTTGATGTAAAATCTGCAGTATTTCTATGACAGGATTCAAAATGCCATTTCAATGGGTTTTCTAGCAGTAACCCTTAGTAACAACATCTCCAGGAAAATACTCTACTTCACTGTTTCCAAATCTGGTCCTTGGGGTTCCATAGTCGGTCCGTGTTTTTGCTCCTTTTGAGCTCCGTATCAGACATTCCACATTTATGCTCCCTCCCAGGAGCAAAAACCACACAAAACGTGAAGACTCCCTGTTGTCTTATTTTCCATGAATTAGTTCAAATGTATAGATATGAAATCATGTGTGTGTGTTTTTAATTTCACTTATAAATAATCAATTGTCATAATCATATAATAAATGTAAAAGTTTTAAATTCTTTTGCTAAAAGTACATGACAAGTGACCATTGTAACTAACCCCTATTTTTTGCACTGTTGGTCTCTTACACATAGGCCTATACACTCCTAAATCTGCATGTCTTATTTGAAATTATGGTTTTGCACACTCCTCCCCCTTACAGCCTAGAAGACATCAAACAATGTTGCGTTGATGTTGTAAAAAAGTCCACAGAGGGCAAACACGCCCACACTCACCATAAGGGTTACAGCTAAGTGTAAGAGGAGCTGGACAATAGGGGCTTTTAAGGGTCTTGTGGGGTTCCTTTCAGGAGCAAAAGAGTGAAATCGGGTGAGTTACAAACCTTGCATCCACATTTCTAGTTTCAGACACAAGTAAACAATGTGTAGGTCCAGGCATTTGCATGTTATGCTGGCCTGTGGCCTCAACATGTTATTGGTGAATAGGCGTCAGTTAGCCAGGTGTTCGATGAGACACAAAACTCTCCAAGGTACAGATTATTCATGAAGCAGGTGTGATTGGCCGCTTAAGGTTTATACAGATCGGCGTAGGGTGGTAGTACGAAAACCTTCCAGAACATTCCAGTCTCACCACGACATAAGACCCATTCCTATATATTGGGGCCTTTCTGATATCACAAATAGAACAGGAAAACGTCTATGAATGTCGGACATGAAAATCTTTAAAATTTTTACATTTCATAGGAAAAAAGCAAATACAGGCAGCTCGCAGGTTAAAAATGAGATCTGTTCTATAAGTCCGCCCTTAAGTCGAATTTGTAGGTTTAGTCGGAAAAATAATAATGTAACACATTATAATAATTATTATTTTACAATAGTAGAGTAACTACAAAAGGTCCTGTGCTGATTCTTGGGCCAACAAACCGCTGAAATTGTACAATATTTTCATGTGTCGCAAAGTAATACATGCCTTCGTCATTATGAGCCATTGTATTTAATCCAATTTTTTTATCTAAAATTCTTTATGGCAGTCCGTCTATAGGTACGAGTTGTCCATATGTTGGACGTTCTTAACCCAGGGACTACCTGTAGTCATCAGTAGTATGAAAACCCAGGTTGATTCTGGTCTTTATTTGCTTTGATTGAAGTGAATTGTCTAATTTCAAATACATTCATGTATTTATTTAGTCATGAAACACAAAATGCCATTTAAAAATGTTCTGAATTATATTTTCCCCTAGGTTGTCTCAGGACACAAAAATGAGGTCTGCACATCGTTGTAGCGAGATGACAATTTCAGCTGTGTTAATCTTAGTTATTACCATAGTGAGTTTGTCTCAAGCAAGCTCACAGAACCAGGTTCTTCAAAGTAAAACTGAGGGATATCAAAGCTCCACCATTTCGAGCAGCAGAAGCACGGAGGTCCCAACGGAATCACCTTCTACAAACTCTCAGAGCGCTTTCACCAATGTGATTCCCACAACACCACAGAAATTGACCTACGATGCAACAGTAACAGCTTCATCGGGCACATCGGGAAACCAGAACACCGGATCAATTATCTCTGTACCCTCGTCCACCAATCAAACGGTAGCTTCGACATCACCTAACTCTACTCCGACGGATCATGGCAACAGGCCGACCAATGCCAGTGAGGGGTTCACCACCATCAATCAGACTTCAGCTTCAACATCGCTTGACTCTACGTCGGCACCGACGAATCACAGCAGCAAGCCGACTGATGGAAACAAAACGTCCACCACCACTCAGCATCCGATATCAACAACAGCATCATCCCTGACAAGCGGCTTCTCACCACCTTGTGCCACACAGAGGCCGAGTAAGACTCTCTCTCTCCACTGTAACTCCACACTGCAGATCAGAGGCTGAGTAAGACTGTGTCTCTCCACTGCAACTCCACACTGCAGATCAGAGGCCGAGTAAGACTGTGTCTCTCCACTGCAACTCCACACTGCAGATCAGAGGCTGAGTAAGACTGTCTCTCTCCACTGTAACTCCACACTGCAGATCAGAGGCCGAGTAAGACTGTCTCTCTCCACTGTAACTCCACACTGCAGATCAGAGGCTGAGTAAGACTGTCTCTCTCCACTGTAACTCCACACTGCAGATCAGAGGCTAAGTAAGACTGTCTCTCTCCACTGTAACTCCACACTGCAGATCGGAGGCTGAGTAAGACTGTGTCTCTCCACTGTAACTCCACACTGCAGATCAGAGGCTGAGTAAGACTGTCTCTCTCAATTGTAACTCCACACTGCAGATCAGAGGCTGAGTAAGACTGTGTCTCTCCACTGTAACTCCACACTGCAGATCAGAGGCTGAGTAAAACTGACTCTCTCCACTGTAACTCCACACTGCAGATCACTTGTATGTCCGCCTTGTTTGGGGCAGCGCACTGGTTACTCCTTAACAAAAATTCATTTCAGTTTGTCCTACAAATAGCAACAAATGAACAACTCTGGAGCTCATTGCTACTTTGTATTAACCGAAGACCATAAATCCGAAAGTGCTAGCTGTCTTTATTCAGTAAAAGAGTTTGACTTGTTACATTTGCTTTTACATCACCTTACATACAATTATGTTTGTTATTGATGTATATTAACACTGTCATGATTGGTCATTGAAAGTGTTATGAGTACAAAGCTTCAAGACATGATAAGGCATACTTATACGTTGCTTATTCTATGAATAGATTATAAATGCATTATGAAGATACACTTAATGTTCTATTACTGCATTGTAAATGCATTAATATTACCCAATAATATGATATTTCTACCAGCTCTCAGTTCCCAACTCTCAGTTTCCCATAGACCCCTGCAACCATAAACAGGAAACACGTGCTGTAGCTGACTATGAAATTTCCTGTAGCGACAAGAGCAGTGTGTAAATAATGACTAGGTCTCTCACACACTCGCTGATGGGGGTTAATTTAACTCTGTTGCAGAGAGCGGGCTCACATATGAGGAGATGATCATCACGATAATCATCAGCACCATCCTTGGCCTCATCACTCTCACGATGGCAACGTACATCATTTCCATATGCCAACAGAAGAAGCACCTCTTCATCCATCGACCACTCCACAACAACGCAGAGGAAATGGGTCAGTCATTCTTCATGACTTCCATCTCACTGTTCTTTTCCAGCTGCTGCTTTTTATCCGTTGTTAGTTTTTTTTTTTTCATGTTTGTTTACATGCAGTCTGGGAAGCCATATTCATGCATTAAAATACATGCGTCCTCTGTCCTGTATGGCTAAACAAATCATAAAACTATGTGTAACTATGTGTTGAGGATACGCTACCTAAAATGGGGAGTTTCTGTGTCAACCAAAACAAGTCAAAGTGAAGCATGGTGACCACTTAACTACATAAGTACCGTATTTCACGATTGCACGATAAATACATAAGTCCAAGTAGAAGATACCTAGGTTAAAATACAGACAGTAAATGCAAGAGAGAGATGTGATGAGAGGTGTGGATACTGGAGACAGAGCACCTCCTGAGCTATCCTGTGGGCGTCCAAGTGAAAGACTTCCATTGAACAGAGTAATAACCTGGGACTGTATTCACAAAGCATTTTATCTTACACCTAAAAGTACTCCTAAATTGCACTAAAAGTTTTTAACTAAGAGCTTTTTCCTAAAAATCTATTCACAAAGAGGCTGAGAGCAACTTTCAGCTAGGAAAAGAGCCAACTCCTAAGATAAGAGTGACATTCTGGGGTTTGGCTGACGTCAGCCCTCATGCAATAACCACAGGGACTGGCTGATGAGAGGCTGCTGTGTGCTGGCAAAAATGTATGTATAACATCCTATAAGAATAATTACAGTAGAAACCGGCTTATAGTGATTATGGTTATAGTGATCAACAGTTTATCTGGATCATAAAGCTCATGACAGAATCATTCCTGGCCAGACACTTTTTAAATAATTAGCTTACAGTAATCAAGTAGTCTGCTTATAGTGTTCAGTTTTGGTCCTTTTAAGGATGACAAGATATGGAAAAAATTAAAACTACGGTATTTTTAAAAAACTTTACTTTGAATGCCCTACTTTGCCTTGCGGTAATCTGTCTGCTTCTGGCTAGCTACCACAGCTGCGCACACAGAGAACATGACGAGAAAAAGAAGTCATTTTCTCTCAGTGACAAATAAAGACTCATCTATGACAAACTGCCACAAAACAAGCCAATGAATTGCAGTAGCGGAAGTAAAATAAGGTATATTTTATGTACAGTACAGTACAGTATAATAGCATACTTGAATTCAAATACTATAAATTAGTTCAGTAGCATCTGAAACATGTACTGTATTTTGAATGAGTCAATAAAATTCAGTACATAGCGACCCTATCTGTTTTATTACCTTATATTCATGTGATAAACATACAAATGTAAATTAGATGGTAATCTGCGTGAGATGTAAAGAAAAAAAATATCTATTATAATTGTCATCAGCTTATAATGATCAATTTCACCCAGAAAGACGTCATCACTATAAGCAGTTTCTACAGTATATGACTGGGCTGTTTCAGTTCGCTGGAGAGGTTTTTGCATCCCCCACTAGCGCCATAACAATCACTATTCCCTCCCGACTGAGGCTGTATCGTTCAAGTAATTCATTGTCCGTTTAATGTTTCCAAGACATTGTGATGTGGATTGACAGTGGGGCACTGGGTGTTGCATGAGCCAGGGAAAACATTAGCCCCCCCCCCCCATCAAAGTCCCAATAACACAATGCAATTATTTTGTTTTTTTTACTCAGCAGAAATCACAGTAATGTCAATTTCAATTTAAAATTAGGTTTGTCTCATGACTAAATAAGCATTTCAAGCATGCAAGGCAGGGCAGAGCCATCTTGTCAAATTTTTCAGGCAATGCAATGCATTTATTTGTTTACATGGTACCACTTTACTTGACAGGACATGAATAATATTCATCATGCTACTACTT
Source organism: Brevimyrus niger (assembly GCA_015164015.2). Lineage (NCBI taxonomy): Eukaryota > Metazoa > Chordata > Actinopteri > Osteoglossiformes > Mormyridae > Brevimyrus > Brevimyrus niger. The sequence goes on from JAABNY020000037.1 coordinate 13,599,284, forward strand.
ATGTATTAATTAACCACAAACTAAGTCTGATCTCACGGTAAGTTGTCAGTAATGAATTGTGACGCATCTTTTACCCAAAACAGTTACTATATTTGCTACTGTATCTCTCAATTTTGTAAATGTTCGTGAACTACTGAAAGAACGTGTAACAAATAACACAAATACTTATCTCATGGTTGTTCATCGTCAATGAATTGGTGTGTATATATATATATATGGTGTGTGTATATATATATACATATATATACACACACAAACTGCCTGTAACCACAACCTAGTACAACACTCTGCTCTTTGTGGTGCAGGAGCTGTACAGTTCAGAACCTCTGACATCCACATCACTGTTGGGACTTGCTGCCGTATGTTTTATTTAGTAGACACTATTATCTAAAGCATGTCTGAGAAAGGAGGGTCAGAATAAGTGGAGGTTAAGGGCCTCATTCAAGTACTTAACAGCGAAATCACACTGCCAGCCCCGGGATTTGAACCGATGACCTTCAGATTACAGAAATACCATCCAAACTTGCCCAACCACCCACCTTCTGCGTATATAAGCACTAGTTTTATTCCTAGAGTTTATTTCTGGAGAACTGTAGACTGCAGTATTAGATTGTTGATGGTACGAAACCATCATGAGACACTTTGGGACAGCGTGTCATGTTTTCTGTCCTTTTCTCATTGTCGCAGGGGACAGGTTTTCAACACCCGACGATACTCTGGTAATATCTGGTGGACTCTACGACGGGCTTCAAACCTTTGAATACGAAGAATTTCCCGCTCAAATGTCCAGGTTACAGCTGGACTTCTTTAACGAGAACTCAGGGCAGCGCCCCAATCATGCGGGTCAGTATTAGAGGTCTTTCAGTGGAAGCCATATTGTACTTTTTCAATCAACCACGCAGCTCCCAAGCACCCTAACCTCTTCTCCTGCAAATTACACGTGAAGTTGAAGTCATTTTACCACAAAACAAAAGCAAGACTTAAGAATATCAATGTAAAAATACTAATGTGCCACATATTATAATGATGACTAAAGTGATCTATTTGAATTAAGGTTGCATTCATTATTCTGTTGTTAATAACAGTAACTGTAAATGCATATTCTTACAGTGACTATTAGGACAAACTTTGTTCAGTCACACTTATCGTGTTGTGGGTGGGACCATCAGTCTTAAACAAGTTTGCTCATTGTAGCTGATAAGCAATGAATGACAAGGATTTTAACCTTCAACCTACTGTCTGAGAGAGATAATATTTTGCAGTATTTTAAGCCTATGGATAAAAGTGTATTAAAGAAAGTTGAAGTTTATCTTGGACTATCTTAACTGAGTCCAGCACTTGCGAAAAATGTGTCACACGAAAATGACAGCAAAAAGGTACATGAGAATATCCTGCAATTCACACCTTGGATTAAGTTGTTGTGCAGATGTCCCAATATATCACAGTAACTGCAGTTTCAGTTATCCACAGTAACTACTGTCTGAAAAATAAAATTGTAAAATGTGTAACAGTATGTTTTGTTCGTTGTTCCTTGGTCCTTTGTCAGGTATAAAAACATAATTTTCATAACTCTATCATCTCTTGAGACTTAGGTGAAAACATCCCTTTCTTCGTTTGACAGAATGCAGTTGCACAGTACTGTAAAATAATATACAATGTACTTCATTATTACTGTGTTTGTAATGTTGGTAATGTCCAGTGGTGGACAGGGTTCTGCTAATCCACTAACCGCTAATTAGCAAAGCTAACTTTTTCATTAGCAGATTACTGTTTCTACCAACTTTGAAAAGCGCTAGCTTCTGCTAAATTTAGTTCCGTTTACTGCAAATCCGGTAACATTTTTTGTATAGGTACAGTGAATAAAGTTTAACTGGCAAAAACGTTTGTAAAGCCTAGAATCATGCTTAATTGTTCTTATCTGTCTATCTGGCATCTTGTTGGCTGACTATGTGTAAATACAAGAGGTGGACGATAGCTTGTCATGAACGAAGATAAAGCCCATTTAAACTGGGGTAGCTTACACTGCATGGAGAAAGGGTGCTTGTATCACAAAGTTTAATTAGCTGGATAACCTGTTGGATTTACTGTAAGTTTCCTAGTTTAAATGGACTTCCTCTTCGTTCACTTAAATTTAGCCCAGGCTACCATAAATCCAACAAATTATCCGGCAAAGAAAGAATCCTGCTTCGTGAAACAGGCACCCGGCTGTATTTTGAGGGTCCTGATGACTGACAGAGCTATAGACCCATAAAGAACTGAGACCCTCCTTCCTAAAACAGGGCAAATGGCACAATGTTTGAAATCCCAAACCAGCTCCATTGTGGGTAAAATGTCAGGCAGATGTGAAATAGGGCTTCTAAGACAAAACATGCTTATATCTAGCAAATTGAATATCATAAAAAGAAAATTTCAAAGCAAATTTATTCTGGAGGATGTAGATAATCCAATGATTTTCAAGTGAGTAAGTCCTGCACATCCCCTAGTAATCACTGTAAACCAAACGATGGGGCTTAAGTGTTAAACAGGTTATTTTCGCTGTCTAGGTATGTTTTTAGGGTTTCAGAGCCCAAAACCAAACCATCGCTAAATTAACAAAATACATAAGAAATTTACAAACGAGTGGAGGCCATTCAGCCCATCAAGCTTGTATGGGGAGAATGTAACTAATAGGTCAGAGTTGTTAAAATTTTATCTAGCTCTGATTTAAAGGAACCTAGGTTTTTAGCTTGCGCTACACTAGCAGGAAAACTATTTCATACTCGAACCACACCCTGTGTAAAGAAGTGCTTCCTCAAATTCATTTTAAAATGTTCTTTTGTTAATTTCCATTTAAAATCCTTGCAGAGTTAGCAGTTGAGTGTAGCGGATATATTTAACTTATGTAAGTTTTTTAAAGGTTTATCAGTTTAGTGTTATTGAATTAAACTTTGAAGTTAGCGGATTACTGGTTATCAAAGCTTACTATTCAGTTAAATATGCCCACCACTAGTAATATCTTATGGTATATAATTTACCAATTTAACTTTACCATATATAAGTACACAAAGTTCGTATATATGGGGTTATTGGATGGCTTGCTCATCCACAGAAAGTCTTGGAACATATCACCCACCAGTACGTGCATCAACTCTACAAGGACTTTACTCTTAATGTCAGAATAGCAGTGATATTGGAGAATTCTGCATAGTTTAAAAATTCACAGGAGCACCTGGGGTTAAGGGTCTTCCTTAAATTTATGTAGCAGTTCAGAAGTACCGTTCAATCACAGAGACAGGATCCTAACTCACAGGCACACACCATTACATCGAGGAAAGGGTTTGAATGATAAAAATACTAACAGAGTCTATTTACTAGTGGACAAAATGTCAGTGAGACAGTACCAGCACACAAAGACGTCTGAACCCTGGCATAGATGTACACAAGAAAGGAATCAAGGCACACAGATTTTAATACAGGCATTCCTCACTTAACAACATGCCTCTTTAACGACCGCCTGGACTTACAAACAGATCTCCAAACAGTCGGTATCATAAAGTGCACAACTTTAGTCGTGGAAATGGCAGTGCAACGCCTCAGCGTTAAGCATCACACCTCACGTCACCCCTTTTCAGTCTCAGTTTCGTTCTCACACCCTATAGTACAAGATGTCAGCAAAAAAGATTACCACTTCACCCTATACTGTAGGATAGTTGTTACTTTCTGTAATATGTAAGAGTTATAAAAATTATAACAAAGTTATCAAGTTGGAAATTCCTTTGTATCTTTTCTTTATTCAGCATAAAAACGATTACCTGTACTGTACTTACAGTATGCAAACCAAAGCAAAGAATATTAGACCTGATTTCCTCTGTTCTTACGCCTGAAATTTCAGTAAGGGGTGGCATCTCGCTTATCGACCAATTCACTTGACTACCTAGTCGTAGGAACAGAAATGGATCAAGTGAGGAGTGACTATAGTGCATGTTCCTTTAAGACCTTTAAGAACGAAACATTTGACTTAGTGACAAGATTATTATCACAATAATGAATTTCCTCCAGCCGTCTTCAGATGCTACTGCAGGCTGTTACATGTCACATTTTTTTGCACACGTAGGAGAGTGGTAACTGTCTGGAGAATGAAGAGAAGATTTCAGAAGCCATGATTCCATTATCTTTTGTGCAAATTCTAAGCAAGTTTTCTCTGTACAAAGTGAAATCTCAAACAGGGTGTGTTTCCATTAAAAACATGTCATGCAGACAAGACTTACCATTTGCCATCATGCAAGATTAAGATATACTGTATCTCATACTACATCATGCAGGCTTTCCGCAAATGAGTAGCTCTACAACCAAATATTACATCCGATGCATCCACCAATCTGCTCCATTGCAGTTTTGCAAAGTACTACTTTTTTCACTCGCTACAAAAACTGCTTTTTTCAATATTTCAGGGTTTTTTTTCCATTTGAGTGCTTTATTTTATTGTTTTTCAATTCATGTCATCAAAACGCACAGAATCTATGACAATGGAAACTCCACTGCTGTCCCTGACACTTGTCCAGCTCTCATTCGTTTTGGGGTCTCGTTAAACCTTAACCCAGACCCAGGGTGTTTGACTACCTGAAACCGAAAGCCCTGTATCATGTGATACCTTGTTTCACTTCCTCCACAAAGCTGAGTCACAGGGTAACTTTTTGGCTGCTTTGTCTTCTGGAAAAATCTGACATGACAAGAACCACCGGTATCAGCTTCAGGAAGTACAGAAATCAAATTAAATATTATTTCCAGAATAGAGCCAAACAGGTTTGAGCCCAACAAAGCAAGCACTTCATAAGCAAGCTGAATCACAATTAATGATTCATAATGATTCATAATTAAACAAGTTACAAGTTCAATTGCAGAGAAAGGGTAGTAAACATTTTAGGAAACTACCTGATTAATAACCCCAAAGCTATCCTTTAATAATAATTGTTTAACAATATCTTCTACACGACAAATATTGTCTACACGATATTTCTTAGTCATTATTATGTATGATTATACAACCCTATTTAAAAAACATCTGGGTTGCTGTGTAAAATGCAAATAAAACATAATACAATGATTTGCAAATCATAAAAACCCTAATTTAAAGTTTAAACAAATCTCATTGTTTTATGACAAATATATGCTCAATGTGAATTTTATGCCAGTAACATTTCGAAAAATTTGGGACAGTGGCAACAACAGATTGTAAAAGTTGCGGAATGTTGTAACAAAACATATATCTTACAAATAATTAGATTAAATGGTAAGTAAGATATAAAATGATTCTCCCAGAGAGGCAGAGTCTCTATGCAGTGAAGATGCGGAGAGGTACACCGCTCTGTGCAGTGAAGATGCGGAGAGGTTCACCGCTCTGTGCAGTGAAGATGCGGAGAGGTTCACCACTCTGTGCAGTGAAGATGCGGAGAGGGTCACCACTCTGTGCAGTGAAGATGCGGAGAGGTTCACCACTCTGTGCAGTAAAGATGCGGAGAGGTTCACCACTCTGTGCAGTGAAGATGCGGAGAGAGTCACCACTCTGTGCAGTGAAGATGCGGAGAGGTTCACCACTCTGTGCAGTAAAGATGCGGAGAGGGTCACCACTCTGTGCAGTGAAGATGCGGAGAGGTTCACCACTCTGTGCAGTAAAGATGCGGAGAGGTTCACCACTCTGTGCAGTGAAGATGCGGAGAGAGTCACCACTCTGTGCAGTGAAGATGCGGAGAGGTTCACCACTCTGACTGTGCAGGCGAATAGTTCAACAATTTAAGAATAATGTTCTGCAATGTAATATTGCAAACAATTTGGAAATTCAATCATCTACAGTACATAATATTATTAAAAGATTCCTGGAATCTGGAGAAATCTCTGTAAAAAAAAAATTGGGTAGCTATGATCTTCGCATTCTCAGACAGCACATTAAAAACAGACACTATTCTATAGTGGAAATCACTGCATGGGCCCAGGTACACCACTCCGAAAACCACTGTCTGTAAACACAGTTTGTCGTTGCGTCCACAAACGCAGGATGAAACTCTACCAAGCAAAGAGGAAACCATCTAAACATGATGCAGAAACACTGCCGACTTTCAAGCTCCGAGCTCGTTTAAGGTGGACTGAGGAAAAATGGAAAACTGTCCTGTGGTCTGATGAATCAAAATTTCAGATTCATAGACGCCGTGTCCTCTGGGCTAAAGAGCAGAGGCACCATCCAGCATGTTATCAGCAGGTTCTGGGTAACACATGCTGCTATCCAGACAATGTCTTTTTCTGGGAAGCCCTTGTACAATTCAGCAAGACAATGTGAAGCCTTCTGCCCATATTACAACAGCATGTCTCCGCAGTAGAAGAGTCCGGGTGTGGGACTGGCCTGCCTTTCATATACATGAATAGGCCCATAAATAACCATGGGTGACTAAACAGATGAAACTCTGAAACAACAACATACAATAGATTGCAGTTGGGGTTCGGGCGTATGGATGTGAGCGTGTTTGTCAGTGGAAGGAATGGGAGGGTGAGGGCACAGCTATGTAGAGGGGGATGTGCATGTGGCCGACTTGGGGGGGGGGACCCACCACGCATACCCGCTTAGGATGGAGGGAGCAGCGGAGGAGTCCTGCCAGGATTATCAGAGCATGACTGTGCGAGCAGAGACTGTAGGTGTTTGACTGGCCTGCCTGCAGTCCAGACCTGTCACCAACTGAGAATAACCGATTACAAGAAGTGCAAAATACAATAACTAAAATACCATGTTTTAAAATTCCATTTACTGACAGATCACAAGTCAACACATAAAGAATATATGTTTGTAGCTAGTATTCTTATTAATCAAAATATTTATGCTGCTTTATTTGGCTAATTGTCCCGTCTGTAAAGAAGGCATTCAAGTAAGAATTGCATTGTAGTATGACTATTTCATGGCACGTAAAATTTAAATTAGGTCAGCTTTCATGGTTCGACTTCTGACATTCAGATCAAGTTCTAGGTCAAACTGGTTTGTTCAACTTAAATTCGGGTTCTAGTGAGTTTGAGAACCGAGATACCACTGTACTGAGAGACATTAAACCTCAAACACTATTGGCCAGTGTTTCATTGTCCAACCCATGTGTGTGTGTGTGTGTGTGTGTGGGGGGGGGGGGATCCATACAACATGACAAAAATGCCATTTTGACATTGTTGGGAGAATTTTTCCAGTCTCCATAAGAATAACCTTAATTTATAATTTTTTTAAATTCTGCAATCAAAAAGCTGAAAATGCCACGAAAATGCCAATGTTTGATTACTTATGGTTAAGGTTAGAGCTGGGTAGGGATTAAGGTCATTATTTCTGTTTTTTCCATGGAAATTAACGAATGGTCACCACAAAGATGAGTACAGGCCTGTGTGTGTGTGTGTCTTTGTAATGGAGCCTTTTGCCACAATACACTGGATCAGAACACAAAGATATACGAACATAACCTTGACTGCACCTTAAGCGTACCGTCCATGTTTGTCACGTTTCAAGGTGGACTGAAGAGGAACAGACTGATGGCTGGCACAAACAAAAGGGAAGCAGAGCTCGGCCTCTCGAAACAGTTTCCTGTAGCAGGAAACGAAGCCGCTACTGCTCAAAGAGAATGAGAAAAAAGGCCGCGAGGGTCGGTACAGCTGATGTGGTAGAACTGAGGTTGAGCCCTTTGACATTCAAAGGTTTGTATTTGCAATTTCAACTGTGGTTGTTTGTTAAAATGAATAACTATATTTTGCATTTAAATGGCGTATGAGTAATATATTTTGCAAGACAGCATGACCCATTATTTTCAGATACTTAGTATGCCCTCAAACCTAACCCCAGATTATATTGTTCTTTTGCTGTTAAAAACTTCATTGGCCTGGGTCTACATGAGATTTGGCTTAGGTTCTCCTTCAAAATGAGAACTAGGAAACGGCAGTTTGAGTTTTATTCAATTTAGCTAAAATTTTGTATGATGCGGTTTTGTATCATAATATTATAGGAAATGCAATGTGCAAACATTCTTAGGAATCACATGGCAGTGCGTCTATTCTTCTATTTGAGTAGAAAAGTGTGCCCAAGGCTTTTTTCAAGAGAGTAGTGGGGGGTGGTATGGAAGTCATAAACAGAGCTGACATTTCAGAAGCAACGTAAACCACTTAAACTAGGTCTCACCCACATTTGACACATCAAGTACTTTCAGGTAAAACCATAAAAATATATAGTATGATACAACCAAACATGTGTGATCTGTTCACAAATCCATAAACAAGCTTATAGTGCTTGACACACACTAAATTCATCAGCAGATTTTGAACGGCACTGAAGCCTAGCCCTTCAAGACAGAGGTCATTATACTACCTGAATGCAAGTTATTACACATATACCCAAAGAATACCACTTAAGCACAATCAGCAGTAATTAACTGATTTCCCCCCACACATCATTATATAATATGAATCTTTAATAGTTCTATTACTATGAACAAAAATATACATCATCAAAAATGTACTTAAACCAGCAAACCATTTTCTTAACACCATATACAGTATATCAAAGGGTAATCTAATTCTATTCCAGCAGACTGAATACCATTTTTGTTTTTATCCATAACTAAATCCAAATTTGTATTCTATGAATAATAACCCATTGCTCCTGACTTTGGCTCACTAAGATTCTCAGGCAAGACAAAGCAGAAGCAATATCCACCTGGACGTCCTTTTTCTCAAACTGCCCATCGACCAAGGAGCCAAGTTTGAAGTACTTTGAACACTGTGGCACTTTGTCTGTCCGTACTGGATCATGGCCTACCTCCACGTCCGCAGAAACCAAAATGTCCTTCTTTGAGTCGGGGGCCCCCGTTCTGATCAGGATGCGCTTTGGAGCTATGGGATTGTGGAAGACGATGGTGAAGTGGTTTCCTGCAGAGGGATCCTTTCCCCAGAAGAAGCTGGTCCCTAAATCATACGCCTTCTCGGCTGTGAACTCCTTAAAATGAGTAATGTCCGTGAAGATATCAGCCGGAGGGTTATCAGAGACGGTCTCGGGATCCTGCTCAAAGTCCTCATCCTTCAAGCGGTTCAGCGTGCCCTTAAAGGAGGAGTATAAGCCCATATGCTGGAAGAGAGATGGTTTGAAGCGAATGGGCTTGACCTGAACTAGAAGTTTGCTGAAGTGGCCCAGCAGCCAATCACACGGCATCTCCTGGTAGAACAAATACAGGAAGGATGCCAACTGTGGCAGACTGCTGGAGTGATACAACTTGCCTATGTAGCCCAGCTTGGAGAACTCCATGGTGACCCATGGGGAATCGCCATAGGACTGAATAAACTTCTTAATGGAGGTGAGGAAATTCCTCGCGCAGACCACGTCATCCTCCAGCATGAGGTAGTAGTGTGATAGATTGGCACTGACACTGAGGAGGAAGGCGTAATCCACGTTTTGCTTAGAGCGAAAGTAGACGCGGTCTGGCGGGTCGTTGAAATTTCTCTTCAGTCCCTCCAAAGGTGGGTAGTGCTTCTGTTCCAAGTGGGTGACCAGGAGCTGCCCTTTCAGGACGGGCCCAGAAAACCTCTTGGAAATGGCTTTGAGCATTCGCTTGTTCCAGTCCGTGTCGAAGTCTGCCAGAAGAACCACGACCACCATCTCCTCTAGCTCCTCTTGAGAAGACTGCGTGAAGATGGAATGGAGGGTGTCCAACAGGTAAAAACCTTGCTTCCTCTTGACGGAGGACAGGCCCACAGTAAGGTATTCTGAGAAAAGGAAAAAACAGGAAGACGGGCAGATGATTTCCAATGAAACTCTTATTTTAATAGCAAATGGTGGCTTTTTTTGAAGAATCAAAAATTTAAAGACAATTCTTGAACATTGCTTTGGAATTACATTTGTTATGTAGATTGTCATTTTCAGAAAAATGACAAAAAAATTTACTAAACTCATCCTACTTTTTTACTAGAATTTCTGATGTTGGTTCTACATGTTGTGTACAGCTCTCATGCTAATGCTAAGCTGCATGTGCTGATGAACACGATGGACGGAAGCTCAGCCTAGCAGCAACTGAGCACCTGAGCTGGCTCCTTGACATCAAATTCGTCACATTTTCCACCTTATTTGTAGGTAGATGGCCAAAAGCATCAGGCAAATGTTGATGGAAATAAAAAAAAATAAAAAAACTAACACTGAATTGTACCGCATTTCATTATTTCCATGTGCTTTGCATTAAAAGTATCTTCCTCCGTGTTTTATTTACTGTACTGCTGTGTGCACAAGGGCCGCACAAATACGACTGTGAAAACTTGCACACTATTAATGCCATAAAAGAAAAAGAATCTCAGAATATTAATTTTATCGTTATTATACAGGGAACAAGCCAGTGTAAGTTGTCAAAAAGGTCAACTACTGAACTGTACAGAGAAAAACAAATCAGGGACAATAGACCTAGGCTATCCAGTAATGCAACAATGAAGACATTTGCTGGTGATTAAACCTGCCTGTGTAGAATAGCAGAATGACTCCACATGGTTATATATTCTGTGAAATGAAAGTTCAAGCTACGAGCCATATTTGAGTTATGTATTATGACATTGTCCCTCGTCCTCCACTGTGGTTGATCATCCAATCTGATCATCTATATTATTTTTGTAGTTGTGTCTTTAGCTCTGGTGCGGTTACCTTTGAAGGCTGATAGTGTTTTAGTGTTGGATTGCCAACGTCAGTCAAGACTGACATCAAACCAATGCAGAGATCTTGATTTTTAATCAATATCAGCTGACTGATGCTAACCAGTACATTGTCCATCAGTAAGTTTGATATTACTTTTTACTTGGGTAACTAGTTAGCTACCTCAGAGTATGGACCATTGCTACTGTGATTAGCAAAAATAATTACTTTTTGCGCAAACAAATAAGAGCATTTCCAAAAACCGTTAGAGTGAGCGCTCTGTGCTACAAGACAGGGATGAATTTCCCCACAAGTATCAAAGCACAAAGATCATTCACTTATTTGCTTTATGAAGATTAACGAAGTTTCCCCTGCCATATTACGTTTCAGAAACCTGCGTGCTGATGCTGCCATCTTGCACGTCTCCCTGCAGCATGCGAGCACAACCCCGATGAAGGAGCATTTAAGGCAGATTTTGCTCCCCAAAAACCAATTCTAACAATCCAGGTCGATGCAGCTAAATCGCTGCCTTATAACTGCCTCCTCATGACGCATCGGTGACTCTTTACATCCCTAAAATCTGTGAATGGCAGCAGTCTTGGTGTAAAGCATGGGTAAAGATCGTAATACTAATCTGGAACAATTTATCATGAATAAATACTTTTGGTCACATCAATAAAGAAATAGTAAATGGACTGCATTCTATATAGCGCTTTTCTACTCCTACGAGTACTCAAAGCGCTTTACAATTCATGCCTCACATTCACCCATCCACACACACATTCACACACCGGTGGCGGAGGCTGCCATGCAAGGCGCCAACCAGCTCACCGGGAGCAATTTGGGGTTCAGTGTCTTGCTCAAGGACACTTCGATGGGGTCATGGGGGACCTGAGCTGGCTCCTTGACATCAAATTCGTCACATTTTCCACCTTATTTGTATGTTGATGGCCAAAAGCATCAGGCAAATTTGATGGAAATTAAAAAAAAAAACTAACACTGAATTGTGTCACACTTCATTATTTCCATGTGCTTTGCATTAAAAGTATCTTCCTCCGTGTTTTATTTACTGTACTGCTACATAAAATCAAAATATCATAACAGTCCATCATAAGCCGGGAAGAGTCTGTATGAACAAAATATTTGACATATGTGAATTTACTAAGTAATAAGGAACATTGAGTTTTATTTTCGTCTTGTACGTTTACTTTGCTATGTTCTATGTACGTGTATTTGAATTTTTGAATTGAAGTGCTATATAAATAAGATTACGTTTTTTAATGCCCAAAAATGCCATTGTGTACTCACTCTGGGAGGCTGCAGGAAATCCGTCCAGGAACTTGTAGGACATGTTGAACGGCACCGTGTCATTCTGGAGATGATGAAAAATCTGCAGGTTCCTTTCAGAGTGGAACTGCTGTGAGACAAGCTCCCGGGCCCATATCTGCACCTCTCCGAAGTCCTACAGCGGTTCAGAGTCAGACAAAGAAGTCTGAACACCAGATCTGAACATCCCCCACGATGTTACTTCGCAAAAATGAAAATCAGCATTGAACTTCTACTCTGACAACAGCATGAGACCCTGCAGCTCAGAATCTTTTAGCACTGAAGTAATTGAAACTAATTTGTGGCCACAACTCTCGTAACCATTAGGTAAATGATTGAAATGTACCAAAACACAGTTAAATGGTCAATAAATTCCGCTGGCTCATTACTCAGCGGGTTGCGTGTGGGTAAAAACCAACAAAACATTATGCTACATAAATATAAATGAATACAAAAAAAACTGAATTAGCATTCCTCCATTTCAGTATGCATTTTAAATGTCTGTCAAGTCAGACGACAAAGAGAAACGAGGAACTTCACTGACAGACGTCTCAGTGTTGGGCGAGTAGACTGATACGTAGAGCAGGGCGACGAGGGAAATGAGAATGGCCGTGTTCCTCAGAGCTTTTCTTGGGTGGCACCGCATTGCCAGGCAAAAACTGCACCTTCAGATACAGGAGCAATAATTGTAAGAATTATAATACACCCAGTAACCATTAGACCTTTTAAACTCTCCACGGAGACTGAAATACAGTAACACCTGGACACACCTGCTTTTAATGCACTTGTCTGTTTTTCCATACCATTCACCTTATAGTACGAGGCCTAGAGGCGACGAATTGATACATATCAAATATTGCGATGACCAATAGAAATGTTTAACCCTTCCACCTCAGTGACATCACTGCACGCTCTAGGCATTGTAGGGCAGCGTGTGGCTCAGCCTCTTTACCAATGATTGGTCCGTTCGAGGCTAGCCTATTGTGTGCGCTCCAGCAAAGTGCAAGGCCCTTATCGCCCAGCTCCATGGCTGCTGCTATGGCAGGCTGCCCTTCACAGCCAAACTTGCTCTCACCTCTATGTGTGTATGACGGAGCGCAAGATGGGGTAGGTGGAATCAATGGGAATCAATAGTGTGATTTTTATTCGTTGAACCAGCTTCCAGATGTAGCCTGGAATGATTCTCCAACAATCCTCAAACAGTTCCTGCGGGTTCTGGGCACAAGTTGACTAATTTGCTCTTACACTTTGAAGTAACATATCCTAAAACAACTATACAGGGCTTCGAGTGGGGCAATTGGGGAGGGGAGGGGGGGGCACTCCATCTGTAGCCTAGAGTCTGACTGGCGTCCTATTCACAAAACTTCTCCAACTGTGAAACCCAGCTCCAGAACATACTCAAGGACACAGTCCGTTCAGCATGACATCCCAAACAACCAACTGGTACAGTAATGTCAGGGTACACAACACAAACCATGTGCACGTGACTATCTGGATATACAACACAAATCACACACACATCACTATCAGGATACTGGTGCCAAAAATGATTTCCTTGCCACCCACTTACCCCAAAAACTCCAAACCTAACAGCTTTAACTCGCTTACTTACATAAAGCTCTTAAAACCCAACTAACTACAGTACACGTTACCTCCCCCCTCCCCACACCCACCTACCAGTATCTCCAGACCAAACGGCAAGAGAAACCTGACCCTTTCCTTCCTACACCTTGCCTTAATATAACAGTGGACACCTGTCCCCAATCTCCTCATCAGGAGTGCCCTTATTATCCAATTAACCAAGCTCCATTCAGGCTTTACGCATCACTCTTCTGGTCCACAAGGTGGCGCTTACTACATAACCTTGTGATGCGCTTAGGGTCTTGATCTCATGGAAAAACAAACAATTTGCAGTAGGTGTGCCCAGACTTCAGTCCCATGATATTAACAGAACGGAATATCTTTGTCATTGTAGATGACAAATTAAACTGTTTTACATACATACATATATACATACATAGCCTTTACATATAAAAACCACGAACCAGTATATTACATGATACTGCACGGAGTGCAATCAGCTTATCTAATCCGAATGACCTAAAAGTTCAACAGCAATTCCCCATTTAAGATAAAAAAGTGAAAGTCTGGTTACAAATGAAGTTCCTTCTTTTGTGTAGCGCCGCAGTACCTGGGACGTCTCACCACCGTCTTCCTAGTCCTGTTCGTTCCAGCTGAGCTCGTCCGTGTTAATTGGGTGTGAGAGACCTGGAAGACATGAGAAGACGAGGTGTCAAGTGCCCAGTTTTGCACATTCATTTAGACATATGAAGAACTTCATTCCATGAAGGAGATTTATGTTAACTGATGGCGCGATTTTACCTTAAAAATGCTTTTAAGGTCCTGTACTCTTGCTTTTACCAAGTACACATTGGGGTTTGATGTTTGGACAATAAACACAAGTAAATATACCAGAACTGAATCTACAGATCTACAACCAGCACTATAAATGTAAATAAATCAGACATGATGGTAGTCAAGATTAAGATTTCTCTTTGGGATTCCTAGCAAGAGCCTGCAGAGGCTCCAATACATTCAAAACTCT
>JAABNY020000037.1:13618696-13632394 GCA_015164015.2 Brevimyrus niger
ATGTTGATGCTTCCATGTCCCACTCTCGCCAGTGTGGGGAAGCAATAAAAAAGGCCAATAGGATGGTGGGTTACATCTCTAGGTGTGTGGAGTTTAAGTCAAGAGAGGTGATGTTACATTTATACAATTCCTTGGTAAGACCCCACCTAGAATATTGTGTGGAGGTTTGATCACAATACCTTAAGGAGAACATTGCTGCCTTTGAAAAGGTGCAACGGAAGGGCTAAGAGAATGACTCCTGGTCTTAGAGGGATGTCTTATGAGGAGAGGTTAGCTGAGCAGAATCTGTTTAGCCTTGAGCAAAGGAGACTAAGGGGGGGACATGATCCAGGTCTATAAGATTCTAATGGGTCTGGATTCTGCCCAGCCAAATGGCTATTTCAATATTAGTTTAAATACTAGAACTCGTGGCCATAAGTGGAAAGTAGCGGGAGAACATTTTAAAACACATTTGAGGAAGCACTTCTTTACACAGGGTGTGGTTCGAGTATGAAATAGTCTTCCTGCTAGTGTAGCAGAAGCTAAAACCCTGGGTTCCTTTAAATCAAAGCTAGATAAGATTTTAAACAACTCAGCTATTAGTTAAGTTCTCCCCAAATGAGCTTAATGGGCTGAATGCCCCCCTCTCGTTTGTAAATTTCTTATGTTCTTAACACCTTTAGAATGAACTAGAAGAGATTGAGAGCCAGGCCTTCACGTCCAACATCAGTGCCTGACCTGACAAATGTGATTCTTGATAAAAAGGGCAAAAAATCCCTCAAACAGTGTCCAAAAAAGCCTTCCCAGAAGAGTGGCAGCTGTAATAGCTGCAAAGGGGGGACAAACTCCATATTGATGCCTACAGATTTAGAATGGGGTGACATAGACGACCTGTATGTGTTCCAATACTTATACCCATACAGTGAACTTTCCCTAAGTGATTATTAATGTGCATGGCTGCCTAACCATCTTTCACCCACTGAGCCAGTACAGGGTAGCTGGGCAGTTGGGATAACCGAGTCAGGCCCAAGCCTGGGGTACATTATACAGAGTCCATAGTCCATAGTAAAGCAGTCACACAGTCACAAGATCCAGGAAACACAGAAAAAAAAACAAATAATAATAATTATTATTTATAATAATTATAATAATAAAGTTATACATACATACACACACACTGTATTCACACACACACACATACATACATACACATACATGCACACACAATAGTATTATTTGATTGGTTTTAACCACACAGACACTAAAACTAAACTAAATCTAAAAATCGCTGCCCACAGTGAAACCTGTGTTTGATCTTCAGTATCTGCGCCCTACCGCCAGTTCATCTGACCGTGGCGAATACAGATACTCATCCAGCCAACTTCAAGAAAACCGTAAATCTAAGAATTCAGAGTCGGTGATACATACCGGAGTATGAGCAGTGGAACTGCCAAAAGCGGCAGCTCCGCCTAAAAACAATGAAGTTTGATTGGAAACTATTAAAGATAAGAAAAACTTATAGAAACTGCAGGGGAAAGGCAAAACGGGTCCAGCAACGCACTTGGGTTTATCATAAATGCTAAAAACGACGTAGTAATTACATTGAATCCATATTGCTACAGTAAGTAAGTAAAGTAAGTACGCCAAAGGAGAAGATGAGAAACACGAGTTACTTACCAATTTTTATTGAACAAGATGAACTTTTATGATCGAAGAGGTAAATTCTGGTGGATACAGCGGCACGGAATACAGATCAAGACGAACATACATTTAGTGCAAACGAACATGGTGCAGGGACGGTACACAGACGACATTCCTCTAAATCCACAGCTGGAGACCTGTATCGCTCCGTTGTCAGACACGTGTTCTGCGCAGACATCCAAAGTGCGATTTAACGACCTTATTCTGACTCAGGTTTCTGCGGAAACACGTCGCTTCCCAACTCTTACAATGACATTAACAGCCCGGGTGGCAAGAAGCGAAAGAGTAAAAGCTGAAGCTGTATGACAAGCGGAACTGCACATCGCCCTCGGAGCCCCGGCTGCAGCTGCAGCACCCGCACCCACAGTCTGCCGACCAAGGTATGCTTATTAATGCCGGGCAGGGGGCGGGGCGACCGCGAACCTATCAGAGGCGGCCGAAGACCTTCACGGTTGCGGGTGACGTTTATCATTATAGGCTACTTCACATAGAAGTAGCAATTGTGGTAAGATGTGTAAAGTCAAACTTAAGCACCATTTTCAGCCGTATCTTGAATGTGAATTCTGAACGTTAAAGCGATTTAGCGTTTTTGGAAACAGTTTGATATTACAAAGAAAAGTACGTATACGTAGTAATATTCTTACAAAAATAAATTTTAATATTCAGGGATGCCAGCTCTCACCCATTGACACACATTTCTAGTTTCTCGCGTATGAGTGGAGCAAGATTGATAAAAACACTGTTGTGTACTGTAGGTGTGGCATTATGAATCAAATGGTTGAGTGAACAATAATTCAAGGTATTCTATGAATTCGTTAGATATCACTCAGGATCTCTCGGTGTAAAGTTGTAGAGCGAGGTTGGCAACGCTATTGCAACATTACAGCACCTGTATCGTTTTATGTTAAAGCCGTTATCATAATATATCAGTAAAGCATGAAAATGTCATTGAGCAAAACAGAACAGTAAAGATCTGACAACGTTGCCTAGAATGTAATTATTCAAATGATAAATTTGCAAGAATGTATTTTAACATCAAGGTCCAGCTACTATAGGCCGTATGTATTGGCACTGTTAATGAACATGCTTGTGTATTATATATGCTTGTGCTTAATATATTTCCCATACGTCTATATCTTTGGGTCCCCCCCCCCCCCCCACAGGACGCCATTACATTTCTGCATCACAAGCAAATGCAATAGCTTTTGCGTCACTAATGGACCAAAGGCTAATTCTATTTAGGTGGAAATCAGATAAGCCTCCATTTTTTAACAATTGGATTAGTGAAATGCTCACATGCTGCAGTTGGGAAAAATTGACATACATTAGGGCCACCTGACAGGAAAACATCAGAGCAACCTGGTCACCCTTCATCATATTTAGTTAATTTTCATTGATTCAGTTTTTCTACCACTATTTAAAAGTGGCCATTCCTTTATTGGATATTAGTCTAACGTTACGTTGCATGGCGCAAATTTAGATGAAAAGACTACAAGCACTTAATGGGGGCATATTGACGGTCCGCGGGACTGGACTAAGAACTCACTGATTGCACATAATGTGAGTCAGAGTAGGCTATTTTTCCTATGCAGGCTCTAATCATTCATGATCATTTATGTCCTTCAACATTGTGGCGGCCAGTGCCATCTTCTACGCTGTGATATGCTGGGGCAGCTAGCGTGTAGGAGGCAGGCAAGAAGAAAGAAGCCTAAGAAAATGATGCGGAAGGCTGGCTCTGCGGTCAGCGAGAAACCGGAAACCTGGGAAACTGCCGCAGAATGGAGAATGTTGGCCGGACTTCAGCCTGCTGATGGAAACGTGGACCAGCCCCTTCACAGGGATGTGGTTGGACGAGCGGCATCTTGAGGTGCCGCCTGACCGGCATAAAACGCTCCACTGAACGCCGCTGAAATCTTCCCTCCCCACAGCCATCAGACTCTATTACACCCAAGGTCACTCACCCATACAATAAGCTACTTCCCTCCCTCCCTCACTCTGTAGTCCATGGACTCTCTTTAGTCCATCCTTTATATTCCACTATGATGTGCAGCAACTGGGCTGCTGCTGCTCCCTTGTGCGGCTCATACCAAAACCCCACCTTTGAATGTGGAATTTTTCACCGCTATGTGCAACATTTTCAGTATTACCGTGTAATATAGGCCTACCCCTGGCTCTGTGAGTGACTATACTGTGAGAATATAATGCACCTTTTCAGACACTTCTGCAATACAGCATTTAGCTAATTTAAACTCACAGTGAACTAGTCAAATAGCAAACTAGTTACATAGTTGTACATGGCAGTTCTCTGAATACAAAGTATGTAGCTTCTCTCCTAAAGAGTTTATATGGTAGTTAATTTGACCTTTAGTCAATCCATATATTTTCTTTTATATATTTGATTTTTGTTTGTGATATATACCTTCATTCGTTTTCTTATACAGTGTTCATCATGTCTGATGGTGTCTCTGTCCATGCGTGCAGTTGTAGCAGAAACAATTTCCCTTGGGGATCAATAAGGTTTTTCTAATTCTGATTCTGACTTTCTATCCAGTTAGTAATAAGGATAACCATGTCTAATTGCGAGTGCCAGTTTACCTTACAGTATGTTGCGTGTGTAAAAGGGCAAGTGGAATGTTTCATTTAATTACCTTATATGCTTACGGTTTAATCACAGTTTTCACCACAATGACAAACTCCGTTCCGCGTTCCTTAAGGTTACATTCATACTGTCATGCTAGAGTGACTCAAATCGGATTTTTTGCCTTGATGTGACACAGATCTGATCTTTTCAGGGCTGTGTGGACACGTAAATCTGATCTTTTCAAATCGGATTTGTGTCACTTTCATATGTGGTACCGACAGCACAGGAAGGTGAAAATGGAGGAGAGCTGTGATATGAGTCAGTGGAAGGATAGAGAAGTTGGGGATTTTATTGATATTTGGGGAAATTAATCTGTTCAAGCTAAACTGGAAGGAACCTATCGTAATAGAGTAGTATTTGAAATAATTGCCAAAGAAATTGCACAGCGCGGACACGAACGTGGCTACAATGCCAAAGAAAAATAAAGAACCTTAAGTCAAAGTTTAAGGAGGCAAAATCAGAGAGACGCGAATCAGCGCATCGGTCATGGCCGCACAACGTGCCAATTTTACGACCAGCTTTTTACCAGTGTAAAAACGTATCAGTGTGCGCATGCATGACGTTTCGGGGGACTGATGCGTTCACTTTACAATTAGATACAGGTCACTTGTATTTATGAATGTGAACCGTCAAGATAGACAAATACGATCTGAGCAAAAAAAAAATTCGAAATTGAACGATGTGGCTGACAGTGTGAACGCAGCCTAAGTCACTGTCAAGTCTGAGATGACAACATTAAAATATTACTATGTATACATTGTTTTTTTTTTGTTTTATTAAGACATGAATTTGCATCATGCGCTGCTCATTTCAAGTGTATGAATACATGTGGTATTAAAGAAAAAGAAAGAAACGTCTTTCCATAATGAACAATGCAGTATCTATCTGATCATATGACAGTGTTAAAGGTAGTCCTATAACTTTAAGTGACATGTTGATTGACTAAACATGAATGCCCGTGTAAAGAATAGGAAATAACGGTGCACCATTCAAGAGCCAAACTACGCAGGGAATTTATTATGTCAGTTTTACAAGCATCCAAACAATGTCCGGCTGCATAAATGGAATAAAATACAAGGCTTTGTGTCAACCTCTCTTAAGTGTTAGGGAACCCGGAATGGCCATGTCCAGAGTTACTGAGCAGGGATCTGCATTTTACATTAACTGCATACTGCAATGCAGTCATGGGAAACATAAAGTACACCCTTCTTCAGTCCCTTGTCTTTATCAGTGCTTAACAATTGTGTGGTCCTTATCCAATGAATACTCAATTATTACTGAATATTCCATGAGTACTCTCCGTGAAATCTTTTTGTGTTTTTGTAATTAGTTTTTATTCTGATTGGTTTTCGTTGTATAATTTTGTACGGTGTCCTTGTGTGCTCTGAAAGGGGCCTTTAAATAAAATGTATCATTATTATTAATTATTATTACTCAATTCACTTCCTGAGAAATCCAATTGGCAGCACTGGAAAGTACTTTGATTTATTATTTTTTTTATTAGTACAGTTGTGTATGGGGCTGTGGGAATACTCTAACACTAAGTCTTTGTGGACTTAATAAAGGCATCTGGCTGTAACACACAGGAGTGCAACACACTTGAGTGAATGTAGTAACACAATGTAGGGACACCAGCCAACCAGCTCTCAAGGAAGCTCTTCCAGGCACTTTCCGCTGGGCAGAGGCCCAAGGGCAGACCCAGGACATGCCGGAGGGACTACGTCTCCCAACCGGCTTGAGAACTTCTTGGGATATCCCAGAACAAAGGAAAACAATGGTTTGGTCTGACCTGCTCAGTCTGCTGCCAAGTGACCCTCACCACAAAAAAGAGCTCAGAAGATGGATAAACAGATGGATGAATACAAATAAAATTCGTTATTATACCCAGTATTTTCAATTTCTTGTTTATGACCAAAATAGGCTACCAATTGCTCTTCCTGGAACAATGACATGCTGGAAGTATGTTTCATCATTACAATTGCATGAGTCTGCTAACTTGAATAAATCTGAATGACACTGCAATTAGAGCCAAAATATTTTAATTTTACACAAACATGTCATATATTACAATAACTCCCGGTAGTTGTATGTGACTCATTTCAGCAAATGAGACAAACAAAATTAAATTCCACAGGTTCCACGGAGAAAGCATCCTTACCTGCAGGTGCTGCGATTATGACATAACCATACAGTCCACGTACATGCCTTTGGCCAAAGGTGGATAGTTCAGCTCCAGAAAGTAAAAAATACAGATTTTATTTCAAACAACCAGTTGAGCATAAAGAGTGACAATCAGAGAGTAGCCAACTGGTTGGTTGAAACAAAATCTTGGTTTGGATTTTTACCTGAACTGTCTACCTCTGCTTGTGGCTCGATATCCAACTTCTGAAGGAATAAACAGTTAAATTACGTGGCATCACTGACCAGTGTCTGCAGCACAGTCTCGAGCACAGAAAGGAACCCTCTCAGGACGTTTTCATCCCTGGGTTCCTGTTTGATGGTCACAAGTAGTCTATCCTGGTCAGAACCGGGACCACACAGGAGCTCGGCCAGGATGATGGTTTCTGAACCATGGCCGTACAGGTAGGCCTTCCAGGGAACACTACCGGGTCGACTGAAGGCCAAGGCCTGGATCTGCACCAGCTGCAGGGCAGCCTGCAGGGTTTCTGGCTGAGAGCTGGGCTCAGAGCAGGGCAGCGACACAGTCTGGAAGGTCTCCAGCTCCAACCAGAGCTTCTCAAAGGCCTCTGGGGTCAAGGCAGGCCCCAGGGTGAGGCTGAAACTTGCCGCTTCCTCCGGCAAACCGGAGCAGAGATCTTCACTTGCTTCTTGTACTAGGGAAACAGCGAAAAAAGGCAGAGAAGCACTGTGAAGTCAAGCTGGGACAGAAACCCGGCCCATCGCATCAGCCGGTCGCTGAAACCACAAGACACCTGAGATGCTGCCCTGATCCACCCAGAATTTGACCGGGCTTCCGGACCTAGAACCCACCTGCTAGGGTACAGTTTGCGGCGCCGTGGGCCGTACCATCAGAGCCGCCAGGGGTGGGCAGGGCAGCACCGTCGCAGCCGGTCCCAGCCACACTGGACCCCGAGCTGGACACCGGCTCCAGGGTGTTAAAATGGGCAGCCCAGTTATTGATGGGCTCCACGGGCCGGCCGGCGATCAGGCCCAGGGACGGGTCTGACTTGGGGCCCCCCAGAACCTGCCGCGTCTCCTCCACCCCACAGCGCAGCAGACGGTAGTAAAATAGGGCGCGGTCGCGCACACACATGTCAGTCTCTTCCTCTGCCAAGTGAAAAGGAGACAAGTCAATCTGGAAGCCCATTTCCATGTGAAGAGGCCACGCACAGATCTACAGAGCTCAGATGATATGTTTGGTTAAGCAAAAATGAAAATTGTCACTTTCAGAAACTATCGCTTTTCATTTTTATACAGAGTTGACGTTTAGAAATGCTACGTTGTCTAGATAGGAATGTGTCGGCCTGCCTTGCTTCTTCGCGGCCTGCTTTGCCGTGGCTCAGCATACCGATGCAGAAGTGCAGCAGGCGTCCCAACATGTCCTGGGTCTCGGCGGGCCGAGAGAGGAACAGCCTCGCCGTTGCCGTCAGGAGCTCCAGCTTCACCAGGGTGGACAGTTCTGTCTTGAGGCTATCAATGTAGTCTTCCAGGATGTAGGGGGCGCCAGAAATCTGGTCCCCATGCATGCCTAACAGCCAAATCAGAGCCTGTTTCCCCTGGACAGGAAAAAGTTGGGAAAAATATTAACCTCAAGACCCATCTGTTCGTGGAAGATGTCCACTAGCCACTCCCTTTTCACTTGTTGACTTGTGTTTTCCAAACACTCTTAGTGTTGTACTTTATCTTTTGACTGTATTGTCCTATTTGGTTCTTGCTATATCTCAAAAGTATTATATAGCTCTTGCTGTGATACTACTTATACTTGTACCTGAGCATTACGCCTAGTCGACTCCTGACAGCTGCATGTTTGTATTGCACTTTCTGCCTCATTTGTATATCACTAAAATCGTCTGCTAAATAGCGTGAAATTAAATAAATGACAGCATTAAAAGTCAGGCGCGGGTTTGTTGTTTCTGGGGCCCCAAATGTCGACTCCCCCAGACATTCAAAAACTAGTTTCATAGCTAGCAAGTAGAGTCAAAACATCATGGCTAGCCAGCCGGTTAGCAGACCATGCTGCTTCGACATCTTGCATATAAGGAACGAGTCTATATAATATTTAGTGTAGCGACGTGGCCAACATGGGATTTGAGTCTTACTCACATCACTGTCCTGGATGATCTCCTCACAGCCAGCAATGGCCTGACACACGCACGCCGTGGACTGGGGACACAACCAGACCAGGTCCCGGAAGGTCTGCACCACAGCTGGAAGATAAGAGGGCGATCACTGTGAAGACTGACCGCGCGTTGCCACTGCAATCCAAAGATACTTTAACGGCGGCAACTGCCCCGGTGGCTCCGCCTACCTGAGGTGATGTGCTCCTGCCTCAGGCCCAGCAATCCCGTCAGTATGGCCAGGCCACGCTCGCTGTACGTCCGCCCGATGCGACCTGAGGGGACCGACGGCAAATCAGAACTTTAATTAGATTCACTATTCGTCATTTAGCAGATACTTTTATCTAAAGCAATGTACATTTTTGAGAAAGCGAGGTCTATCAAGCCCTCAAGCAACTAGGGGTCAGGGCCTTGGCTTAAGGGCCCAACGGTGACATCACTCAGCTGAACCTGGGATTTGAACCGGTGATCTTTAGATCACGGACACTATGTCCTAATTTACACACATGGGGCGTGTGTTGTGTATATAGTGGTACACTGATTTGCACACTTCTCTTATTTATTCTTAACTATTTTGTTTCAACCAACCTACCGCGTATTCTGTGACTGTGACTATGTTCAACTGGGTGGTTGAAACAACATCTTGGCCTGGACTTTTACTCTATGGACCTGAATTATCCAACTCTGCAGATCCATGCCATGGACTCTGATGCACCCCCATGCTGTCAAAGACGCTGGTTTTTGCACCTCTCGCCGATTAGTCTGGGTGGTCTTTTTCATCTTTGGCACATAGAATCCAACATCTGCTTCCCCCAAAGACAAGCTGAGACGTGGACTCATGTGACCACAGAACACGCCCCCATTGCCTGTTGGTTCACCTCAGATGAGCTCAGGCCCAGAAAACTCGCCGACGCTTCTGCAGAAAATTGATGTGTGGCTTCCTCTTTGCAAAATGCATTTTCAGGGAGCATCTCCTGATGCAACGGTCTAATGTGTTAAGTGTGTTAAGCAAGAATGATTTCCCGAAGTAGCATGATGGTTTCTAATGCAATACCGCCTAAGGGCTTGAAGATCATGCACATTCAGCAGCGGTTTCTGCCCTTGGTCTTCATGCACGGAGAGTTCTCCACACTCCCTGAATCTTTTCACAATGTTATTAACTGTAAATGGCGACAGACCTAAATTCTTTTCTACCTTGCGCTGAGACACATTGTTTTTAAATTGACAGATAATTCTCTTACGAGGTTCAGCATGACCCATCTTTGCTTGCAAAGACTGAGACTGGATACTCCTTTTATACTCGCCTTTTACCAGTCAACCTGCTACTTGAGGAACCTTCCCGAACGTTACTTGCGTGACCTTTTCAGTCTTACTTTGCCTCCGTCCCAACTTTTTTGGCGTGCTGCAGGCATCAATTTCTAAATTTGTTTACGTTTAACAAACAGAATTAAGTTTGTCTGTGAAAGTGCTGAAAAATCTTTTCTTTCTCTTTTCCTTTTGCCTGTTAACTAAAGGTTCAGGCGATTTCGCTGCATTTTTAGAAAGTGTCCCGACTTTTCTGGAAACGGGGTTCGTATACTCTGCCCTAACCCCCCATGCTCACCAGCGTACCCCTGGGACTCAGGCCTTACCGACGGCGAAGATGGCGGCCTGCGCCAACTCTGGAGAGACGTCAGTACAGTAGGCCCGGAGCTCCTCCAGAACCAGCACCGCGTTGTCGTCGTTCACGAGCTCCACCAGGATCTCCATCTTGCGGAACTTGATGTAGCCAGGCTCCGAGTAGCTGCAGAAGAACTTCTTGTAGTGGGACGAGAACTGTGCCGGGAGGCTGCGCAGGACGCGCTGCACATGACACAGGCCCGCGAAGCGAAGCTCGCGCGAACCGGCGGTGCAGGTGGCCAGCAGGGGGCCCCGTGCCCGCAGCAGCGCGTCCGCCTGGACGGTGGGGTGGCCCGAGGCCAGCTGCAGGAAGAGCCGCAGGGTGGCGGCCGTGACCGCGCTGTCGCCGCCCTGCAGGTGGCCGTCCAGCAGGTTGAGGATGTCGAAGAGCTCGGTGTCGTCACGGGGTTGGTAGCGCAGCAGGAAGCCCAACGTCTCGCTCTGCCCCCACACGTCCAGGTCCTTCAGCCTGTTGGGGGGGGGGGGGCGGAGACCAGTAGGTGTCAGGTATGATATCATCAACATGTCGGTCCGTGTTGCTTTTCTTGGCCCCCCCCTTTTTGCATTCTCACTACATTTACATTTTCATCTAGTTGGGTTAGCAGGGACAGTGCCTGTGACACTGACATCACACTGCCGACCTCGGGATCTGAACCAGTGACCTCCCGATCAGAGACGGTACCGGAACCCACACGCTGCCACTTTTTAAGTTCCTTTTCCTAAAGCCAGAGTCCGTGTGAATTACGATGGGAGCTTTTTACTGTCTTTTAACAAGGCAAAGGGATAGATAATTTCCCAGAAAGCACTGCACTGTAGACATGGCGGAGTCGGGGAATACCGGGTTCATTATTCTTGAACCAAGAGTGCTTCTGTCTTATATTTGTTTCGACTCAATCCATTGTTGAGCCCTTGAGCAAAAAAAATATCTATCCATATGGACTGGTAAAATGGGTAAATTCCCAATAAAAAGGGTGATGGTCACTCGGGATACTAGATTTCAAGGTTAGCTTTGGACTAACCCCCAACTCTGCAAAATTTTACTGTGTTCTGTCGTAAAATTCTGCATTTCTTGAAACTGCCATGCCCTAAAAGGCACTACCTGTTCAGCAGATGATGTGCGATGGGTTTGTTAATGACCACGCCCCCCTCTGCTTTCAGGATCTCCTCCAGGGCCCGCAGGCAGTTCACCATCACCACCGGGTCCGGATCCCTCAGCAACCCGTACAGTTCGTTGACGACAGCGCCATCTAGAGGAAGCAGGAAACACAAAATGGGTCCGATGTCAGTATAGGGGGAAAACAGTCGTTCTCAGTCCTGTTCCTGGTGCCGCCCTCCAACAGAAGGTTTCGAATCCAACCCGACACATTCATTATTAGCCT
Source organism: Brevimyrus niger (assembly GCA_015164015.2). NCBI lineage: Eukaryota > Metazoa > Chordata > Actinopteri > Osteoglossiformes > Mormyridae > Brevimyrus > Brevimyrus niger. Next base: position 13,630,354 of record JAABNY020000037.1, read on the forward strand.
ATTAAGTGCCACCTGAGCCCGATTAAGGTCGGGTTGGAATTAAAACATTCTGGTATGGGAGGCTCCAGGGACAGTTTCGAGAGACACTGCCCATAGAGTGCCACCGTGAATGTAGAGAGCTGGGAGGAGAAGTGGAGGGATGCGCTTCTCTCTGCCAGCAGGAGATCCCCTGATGCTTAGCAACCAACGTATCAGGCCTCAGGCTCCTGAGCAACAATGCCCAACTGTCTCCAAGCTCGGAACAGTGCTGATATTCAACACAAGCTGCCAGTTTTGCCATTAAGACTGTGATTAAGGCCGTCGGTGGGCAAGTAGCCGCCTGCTGTCCTCCAACTGCTACCCAGAATACTCAGCTGTATAAACAGGTGAGATATTTTATATCTGCACAAGGCACACAACAATTCTTAAGTTTTTGCATATCCTATCATCCTTAAGGAAGACAGTTATCAGGATTGGAGCACAGGGTCACGCAACATCCAAGGCTCCTGGAGAACTTCAGTTTATGAGCCGTGCTGTGAAATGATTACTCCGACAGCCATGTGGTTTGAACCCACAACCTTCCGGACACTGGCGCAGATCTCTAACTTACTGAGCCACATGTTGCCCCCCTGCAAATTAGAGCATCGTATATCCATGCAATCGCCGTGGATAATAAAAAAAGGACAGCAGCAGTATGCAAAGAGTAGAGGCTAACAGAAAGTACGTCAAAAAGGAAGTCTATCGAACAGGAAGTCACTGATTACCTATTTCAGCATCAGGCTGCAGGTTGCGCATCTTGGCACAGCCGAGCACAGCCACCCTGCGCACGTACGACGCTTTGTCCCGCAGACCCGTCAGCACCGGCTGCTGAATGTACTCCGTGATCCCCGGCATCCTGACCCAAAACAGGATACAACAGCCTGTAATGGTGGGACATCCGGGAAAACATCCTGTCCTGCGTGAAAATCCAACTTATGATATGAAATGCACCCAGTACACCGCTAAGAGCAAAGGACGTCGAACTCTCACAAAATGGGTTTTTGCTACCATTTGGGAATGTAAGCGTCCCAGACAGCTTAGGCAGAGATAGAAATATTTCTAAATATCTCCATCGCACCCGAGAAAAACCTACAACAGGACTATTTTGTTTGGATTGTCAACTGATATTGTATTCTAACACAACATTTATGAAACACTCTATAAAGAAATATATCTCAGACTATGGAAGGAAGGTAACCGGTCATTAGTGACGGTCGTCATGTCTAGAGAAAATAGGCGAGCAGATGTATTTTCATGCAGATATATGGGAGATATATTCCAGATGTTAGTTGTCCGTTAGGGAGCATCTGATGCGTCCCCTGAACAAGGGGCCCAGGGTCCCAGGGTCCCTGGGCTGGCCAACACACCGAAGGTTGCACATGTTCCTCAGGGCCAGGCCGCGCACCATGGGGTTGGGGTCGGCACAGTCCTTGCGCAGCGTGTTGATGGCCAGCAGGGTCAGGTCGGGCTTCAGCTTGGCGTAGGTGCACATGTAGAGATAAACCAGCTTCTTCTGCACAATGTCCACTGAGGCTCCGGCCTTCACCATCTCCATGAAGAGGGGGGACATATCCAGGCCCTGGGTCATGAACCTGTCACGTGTGGGTTGGGATGAGGGGGGGGGGGGGGGTCAGGCACTCTCTTTAAACTCAAAGGGTTCAGGATTCTTGGTTTGCCTTTTGTACATCAGGACTTAGGAGATCAAAACAGAATAACTGTATACATCTTATACATATATAATTATTTATAACAGAGAAGGGCTAATTCTCAAGTGTGATAAACTGTAAAAGGCTTTACAGGACTGCTTTAACGCCACAGACTGGAGCATGATTAAGCAGGCTGCCACATACAACAACTCCACTGACCTCCAGGAGTATGCAGTATGCAGTATACATTAACAAATGCACTGAGGATGCAACAGTCACCAAAACCATCACTGTCCGTGGCAACCAAAAGCCATGGATGACAGGGGAGGTCTACAGGCTGCTGAAAGCTCGGAATGTCGCTTTCAGAGCTGGAGACG
>JAABNY020000037.1:13680124-13694992 GCA_015164015.2 Brevimyrus niger
ACACACACACACACACACACACACACACACACACACACACACACACACACACACACACACACACACACACAAATACAGGCAGGTTTTGCATGGCAACTGCATTGAGAAAAACACCTCAGACAACTGTGCGTCTGAGCAGAACAACAGTTAAACATAGCATATATTCCACATTCCGACATTAAGTAAAGGCTTTACTAGGGCTACTCTTCACTTTTATCACAGCCCATAAAAAGATGCCAAAGATTAATTTATTCCTGAATAAAAAAAAGCAACAGGAGTCAGTGAAAGAAAAAGGAATCTGATGCATCAAAGAATTCTCAAAGCGACTTCAGAGTTTATATAAAACATAAATATGCCACCTATGACATACACACACATTATGTGTCCTCTTCAGCTGAAGCAAATAATCTACTATTATTCATCAAAAATAGCAAACATGCAATCAACAAATGTACTTCTGCCATTTTGTGCCTTATAAGAATGTAACACATGCAGTCTTGTTATTCTTAATGCCCTTAATTAATAACTCAAAGAACCCCGGCCTTGTCTCCAGTGAGTTCTCTCCCAGGTTTACTAATAACTGTGATCCTGTCTGTTCGGCGCAGTCAATTAGCGGTAAACTCTGAAGCTACGGATTGATCCGGAAAGGGAAAATGAAGCCAGCTATGAAGCTGCTGGAATGACTTTGATGTCCTTGACATCCAGTGAAATGGCCGGGAGACTCACTCCTCCTCGCTGGCAGTGAGGCCGTCGCCCTGCTTACATTAAACCTGACAGATCTGAGGTTGATTAGCAATCCTTGAACAACATGTCAGTTTTACATGCCCCTTAATTTAAATGCCTGGCACTTAAAAGGGAAGGTAAAAGAAACCTTGGTTGCCCCAAGCAGTGTGGACTGGGCGACGTCCCTCAGTCTGACTGAAAGCCTTTACAGCTAATCTCTGTGAGTATCCTGAAAGTGATTCTGCTGTAGCCTAAAATGAGGTGACACTTTATTTGCAGTACAGATACAGTAGAAAGTGTTAGTTTTTCGCATATCCCATCATACTCTACTTTTGAGACATAAACACACACTTGGAGTCTGAGGACAGGCTCAGCCAATCATCACGCAACCCTCCTGGAATATCTTCCTCCCTAAAAGTGCGATGTGACTAGTCTGGCAAGCATAGGATTTGAACCCGTGACCTTCCACTCACAGTCACAGAGTGCTAGCCCGATGAACCACACACCATTGCCCCAGCAGTCTTGGGGGCAACATTACCTTGGGACCCCTCTGTATTTAGCGAACAAACCGCTAACTGTTCTATGCATAGCGACGCTACTCTTAAGCAAGCGGGTCAAATGCATTCACTTGGCGCCTCCGGATTGCCCCCCCCCCCGGGCCTTGCATTATTAAACATTGCGGCTCCTATGCTGGCGTATGGGCTGGGGAGGCTGTCTCCCACGATGCGGCAGGGCACGGACGCTCGATACTGCGGTTTACAGAGGGCCTGCCATGTCAAACACTATAAACAGCAGGCCTGACTGTGTCCCGCGTCTCCTCCCTCATCCTGCCATCCATTAGCTGCGGTAGATGCTATCGGGGTGCTTCTTAGAGCATGGGCCGGCTTGTGTCAGCGAGCGAGGTACAGCCAGGGGGGCGGCGCGAGTGGGCTTTAACAGGCCCGGCCCTGTTTGAACACCCCCGCAAAGCGCCCAGCAGTGTGTGGATCTCCTATCCGCTGTTATAGTCCTGACACAACTGCACTGTGTGTCTGTGGAGCATCTGCAGGCTTCACTGTTGTTTATATACTGTAAATATATAGGCACATATTGTATCTCTATGGCAACCCTGCTGTTCCTTCATCCGTCTGGGTCTCCATGGCAACACTGTTTATGTGCATGCACCTTTTCCCCAGGGTTGCCAGGGGACCATATGCCCAGTGCAGGTGGGTGGAGCTCTGCTGGTCAGGGCAGCAGCCCCCCCCCCCCCACACACACACACCCCCAGCTGTGGCTCATTGCAAAGAACACATGGATGAAGATGAAGTTGAAAAATAATGATGGATGCCAGGATCGGTTCACCTCTGGGTGATGAAAGAGGCAGTGTTGTACTTCAACTGTATCTCCAGCAGTGGGTGATATTATTGAAATGAAGGTGGTCAAGCAGGCCAAGGAATAAAACTGAAAATTAAATCGGGGAGCTGTTGCTTCCACACCCCTCATGCTATCAGCAACCCTCACAAAAAGTAATGCATTCACAATCTGGAAACGTAAACAACAATAAAAGGAACAATCATGCTGTTAATTCCTCAGGAGAAACTTTGATTGAGCCCTTGTTGAAATTTCCCATTATATGTAATTTTAGTGCTTCAATCAAGAAAAAAAGTCCCGTTTCCCATAAAACAACATCAGCATCCATGGCCTTAGTTCCAAAACTGGAGGAGAAGCGTTTTTTCCAGTTGAACTCATAACTGATCAGGCAAGACAGAATTGCTGATTATGTGGTTACTTTGGGAAATATGCTTTTATATTTCCGAATTGTTTTTGTTCATGTTATGGTGGCTGGACTCATGAAACGAGCCAATGAAACTAAATTTAAAAAAAACATTTTGTACTTGATGGGTAAATGAGCAGCTTCAGTGTTTATGCTGCTTAATAATTCATATCAGCTGAACAAACAGATAACTGGAATATTGCTTAAACCTAATTAAATCTGGTGTGAAATATTCTAATAATATAGACTTGACATGCAAAAATGAAACAAATAAAGTTAGGGTGATTCAATCAGCACTTTTAATTTGAAAAATTGCGGGCTTATTGTCTCCCATCCCCTGGGCTCGGGGTTTCAAACACGGCCCCTGCTGTGTGTGTGGGGTTTATATGTTCTCCATGTGTCGTTTTAAATGTTTTAGGGGGTCTGTGCGCGGTTATTTTTTACAGACCCGATGACATCTGAAAAATCAAAATTTGGTATGAGCCCAATCTGGGACGATGAGGGGTCACCAGGGACCAGGATGGCATTTCCTTAAGTTTCTTTCAGCGCGGAAGACATCAGACAGGATGGTGAAGCGATTTCAGGAAGAAAGGTTTACATTAAATGACTCATATCATTCATAATATTGCTTTAAAGCACAGCTTACATCAGTGGCCAATCTTTCCTCTGCATGGCGATGAGGTAATCACTCTTTATTAAGAAAGAGAAAAAGCAGAAACGAGTTGGAAACATTTTAAATGCTTAGGTGTAAAAATTTAAACACCTATGAATTTATAATACATTTCGTTATTAAAACTCTCGATTCCCCCATAACTCCTGAAGCAGACATCATATGTCTACATTAAAGTGAGAATTAAGCTTTAAATTAAAATTCACTTACTGTGCAATGAATAAGTGAGAATAAAGCCGATTCTTCATGTGGAAAACCCTCGACTAAAGCTACGTAAATCCCTTTGGGTGATGCATCCAATTCCCATGAATGACAATATGAGTGTTTAAAGTATTAACGTGACGTCAAAATAAAGAGTCAACTCTGTCCAATAAGAATGTCATTTTATAAAAGCGTTGTGTTACATCATGCAAGGCCCACTACCCCAGTGTGAAGTGTGACAGTTTTCCAGGCATTCTCATTATAGTGCTCTGTGAACGGTGATCCCTCTGCGCAATCTGCACTGATAAAACCTGTAACTTAACGGAGCTCATGAGACAACTAGCTGTTCCGTACGACCCGTTTTCCCGTGTCCCGTATTTTTTTTTTTAAACTTACACCGCCTCCTCTCATTGATTCATCATCAAGGGGAGGGGTTAAAGTTCCTGAGCCCCCACTCAAAGTCACTTTAAAAAAAAAAAACAAGTAAAAATTAAATAAAAAGCATGAAACATTAAATTAGTATCTGGCTTAGTGAGTTAAGCTGGCAGACTGATGTCACAGTTGGGCCCCTGGGTGAGGGCCCTTAACCCCCCAGTCTTTCCAGGGACTGGCTGACTCTGCTTTCTAAACTACATGTCACTTAGGATAAAAAAAAAAAGTCTACTAAATTAATAAATGTAAATGTACTCAGTCATACCAGAAAAACATTAAAATCAGTTGACAGCTCGCGGTGACGCTTCACGGTTAATAGGATTCTCAGTTTAAGGTCCACTAGGACGGAAAGTTACCCGCTGACACGCTCAGTGCTGCATGGTGTGGATGGGAACAGACCAAGGCCCCCGCACCTGCACGCTAAAAACACGAAGTCATCTCTGATGGGGGCTACAATCCTCCAAGCGGCCTGAACGGCCACAGCTGCCCCCAGCGGACACCTCCCTTTCTCGCCCCAGTGAGTTCATTTGCTCTCCTTTACAGCGCAGAAGTCAGAGGGACGCATCTGTGTTCAATTAGCAAGCCTGCAGATAGCCCTGCATGATTACTGGGAGCTAATTACTCCTCTATTAATCATCCTGAAAAGGTAATTAAATGCTTAATATTTGATAGAGATGAAATAAACAGGCAGCTAACTCTCACCTGTGAAATATTTATAAAATGTTAATAGATCTGGGGGTAATTAATGGAAGCTTGATTAAGGTTATAATTTCCACCGGCGATAAATCATACTTTACAAGCGGAGCTGGGCGCCCGGGCTCAGGCGTGCAGGCCTCTGTTGTTGGGGTCGATCTGAGTACCAGTCAGTGAGCTCTCCTGGTGACCGAGCCGCCCAGCACAGCTCTGCTACAGCCTGACTCCACTGTTTAGGGTCAGGAGTGAAGAGCCCCTGTCTGATATCACCAGACAGTCATGGGGACTTCGGGGAGACGGTTCAAAAAACCCACATTTGTCTCTGCACTGCTTATTTGTGTCACGTGAGTGAAGTGGCCCTGCGGGTTTGGCCTGTGATATGATGGTCTGTGGTTTGAATGCTGCACTCAGTACAATAACCTCATCAGTGCTGAGCATTGAAAAAAGTCCTTTACCCCCTTAAACGTACCGTACGGGCGTTGGCTGAGCCCAAGATCAGATATCATCTTATACAAATACAGCTTCATTCAATATTGACAAACAGCTGGCAAACATTACCGAAGGAACTAATATCACTGGATTTTAGCTTCTATCACATTTTGCTGTTAATTTTAAAGCGGCTGTTAAGATTAATGTAAATATAATAGTCACAATTGCATGACAAAGTGCTACTTTGTAATTTATAAACATAGTACACCTTGGAAATACTTTATTAATGTGGTGATAATGGAGAAAAGCAAGTTAAGGATATCAACTGATTTTTTTTTAACATTAAATATTTTCAGGGGTAGAAGTTTCTCAGCTTCGTTGTCACACCCTGCTCCGGACGATCCTTATTGTGTGCCACGCCCACCTCGTTACCTCTTGTTTTTGCCTGATTGTGGTCACCTGTTGTTCGTTCGGTCTAGCTTGTCTTTTGTATTTAGTCCGTGTCTCAGTCAGTCTTCCCCAGATCTGTCACTGACGTCTGATGTTCGAGATTACCCGGTCCGGTTTCCCGCAATAAACCCCGTTATTTCCCTAAACCCGGCTGCTCTCGCCTCCCCTGCTTGGTCGCCGCTTCCGAACTGTGACAGTCGTTTTGATGCAACGAGCGGTCATGGTCTTTATCTGTTGAAAAGCCTCCAATTTGGGTGTAAACTAGAGCTGAAAGGGGAATTCTGGGCACCGTTTTAAACACAACCAGTGTGGTTTACTGGGCTTTTAAAGCTTGTTGGAAAGAGGAGTGATCAGGCCACCCTCCCCTCAAAAATTAATTTAAAATGTCCAGGTTTCATTTTGCTGTGTTATAATTGTCTTTTTATTTTGTATTTGGAATTTCAGGTTCTAGGTTCTGACTCACTCTACTGTGACAACATGGGTCTTGTTCTCTTAAAATCTCTGCTCTTGCACAGACTGCAGTTTAATTAGTATCCTTCCAGTAGCTTTCCGTTTGAAAACAATGCCCAGTGGTTTTTTCTTTCTTTCTTTTATTATTAATATTATTTTACAGGGATGGAAATAAAATCCTCTTGAATAATTGTGTTCCTGACATAAAGACAGCACCGTCCTGGAGTTGATGAGATGACGCGTCACTGGCGGAAGCCAGTGTTTACCTTTCGACGGAAGCTTTCTCAAACTTCAAATGGCCTCCGTCTGAAATGACGTCGCTCTCTTCAGAGTCTCATTCGTAGGTTTCCCGTCGCTCCGTCGGGGTCACACTCTTGACGCCAGTAATCGCACTCTGTTAACTTCCGGTTATTAGGTGCCAGGTAATAGCAGAAAATTAGGGCTACTACTTATTATCTGAATGGTATCTTTTTAAGTGCTCCTTATCAATATCATGTCCCACAAATAGGCATAAATCAACATTGTATGCCATAAATATCCCATTCTGTGTAAAAAGGTGACAAGCGCATTAATTATCTTGATAACAAAGTGTACTGCAGGCTAATGGCAGCGATAGGGCAGTGATACAGCCGCCTTCTGCGTTGTCAGCGACTGGGCCTGCACCAAGGCGCGTGAATGATGTCGCCCTCGCCAATAGGCCACCCGTGTACATTTCATCGCGGCTGTACTCCACACTCTACACTGCATGGGGCGCTGACCTTGCATTTAATGGCGGCACACGTCATGGAGTCCATCTCAATGCTTGGCATCATTAAATATTTAATGATTATTTAATCATTAATTATTTAATGATAATTTTATTTAATTATCATTAAATAAAATATTGCCTCAATCTGAAGTTTAGTATGTGGTACCTTGTATGCATCACATCGTATCGCTTTAATGCCTCAGTTCTATAAGTGACAATCATGGGTCACCTCACAATTAATAAAATTAACTACTATATGTTTTTGTGGGCAGCAGGTTGGGATTCTCTGCTTGTGAACAGAAGGTTGCTAGTTTGAGTCCCATGCTTGGAAGAGTAGCCACATTTCCACTAGGTTCTTGATCAAGACACTTAACCCCCCTGAGAAATGCTCTGGGGGGCTGGATGGATGGCTGAAGTGGTGCTCCGGCCCCCGGTTTCGATCTCACCTCTGTGTGAGATGATGGGATATGTAGGAAAACACATTCTCGTGCAAATGATGCCCACTCGGGGAGAGATATTGTGACATCAGGCCTGGAAAGAGAAGGTGATGACATGTTTCTTTGAATTTCAGTTTTTCATTAAATCTTTGCACTGCATTTGTTCTTGGTAGAAGGTCCTTAACCTCATTCTGTGTTTTTCTGTCACTCCCTGACAGTTCAACCTTGCTGTCCGTCCTGCCCTTGAGAATCACACTCTGCAACCTGCCACAGTTTTAAGCAAATAATACAAAAAAAAGCAATGACACAATTAAGTTATTTTAATAAGGTGAAGAAAAAAAACAAAAAAACGTTTACTCTGTGATTTGACCTTGTATGTTTCACCAGTCAGGCTATGCTTATAAATATGAATCTGGGGAAACAAGTGGGATATATAGGTAGCATTTGAGGTCGGAATGGAGGCAGAACATCTCCTAGCAGAATATGCATTTCCATCCCCCATTTCAGCACCCACGAGGGTCACCTGGCAGGCGGGTGCCTTGGAGACCCTCAGAATGAGCTCATGCAGGTGATACACACAGGAGCACTTCTGACCTTGGCCTGGTAACGAAGGCCTCCTCTTCTTCCAGATTGTTCCTGCATCGTGTCCCTCTCTGTACGTCGTCTCACAGAAGCGTGCTCCTCCACGGTTACTCTCATGCCAAGACATTTACATTTCAGTTGTTGAACAGACGCTTTTATCCCAAGAAATGAGAACTGGGAAGGTAGGGTCAGCCAGTCCCCGGAGCAACTGGGAATTAAGGGTCTTTATTCAAGGGCCCAATGGTAAAGTCGGGCAAAGTCAGATAGGCTGAAGGTAGTTCAGACTATCACAGGATTGCCAACTTTGATCAGCTCGCCGGCGTGAGATTTTCAATTCGAGACAAGTCTGCTCACACGTGCACATGTTTTTACATGCGCGTACCGGTTTAATAACCTTGTAAATAGTTTGTAGTGTTTGCGAGCTACCCCGACGCTTTTGCCGAAAGATATCTTGCCTGAACGTGAGAGTCCGAAAGCGCGACTGTCACGGCAGATGCGTGACAGCTGGCAACCCTGCTATCAAATGCAGGCTAATTCTGTTTTCAGATTCGCAAAATGAAAAAAAAAAGAAGGGATATATTTAAGCATTACGATTCTGCAGCAAACCTGGCTTTAGGGGTACTCAAATCGATATCGTCATAACGGGCAGCCAGAGACCTGAGGCTGGGAAACTTCAAAAGGGGAATGTTCTCAGGCGCATGTAGCTGATGGACATGATCTCACCGGCGAATGACAGCTGCTGGCTGTGATGTATTAGTGATGCTAAGTAGAGAGATCCAGGCAGCAAATCGGAATGACCTGAGTCAAATGAGCGCAAGTCTGTGCGTAACAAAAAAGGTGTGACAAGACTGAGTGAAGGGGTTTGCCAGGGTGGAGAGACCAACGATATTTGAGCTTATTCTGGTGGAGGACGTGTTTGGCGGAAGTTATGGATGGCAATACGAAAGGACAAGATGGCTGATCAGGTGAAATGGCTGCAGCGGGTGTTGAAGAAGGAATCCTTTCCTACTGAAGCACTCTGGGGCTGCAGTTTTGTGAACGGTGTGCAAGATTCTGCTCAGTCACCCCAGAAGAAAAGCTTGGGAAGAGTTTAATTTGCAGAGCCAGCCTGTTGCTATAAAAAAAACAAAAAAAAACTGCTCAAGCAGATTAGTGTGAAAGCACTCCATTCACCATTAAGAATAGCTCACTGGAATAGAACTCAAACCGCAGGCAAGGATCGGTCTATCTATCCCAGGCTGTACCCCAGAGTCAGGCGCAAGGCTGGGGTACACCCCGGATGAGATCCATTGCTGGGCAGGCTCTTATTCAGTCACACACCAAGGGCCATTCGAAGAAACCCACTATCTGCAGGTATTTGAAATTCAAGAGGAAGTCAGAGTCCCCAGAGGAAACCCACACATCATGGAGAGAACATGCACCTCCACACACGCAGAGTCGGTGTCAGATTCACAGTCCCCAATCTGGCGGCGTGAGGTAGCGGTACTCAAAACGCCAACAGAGGCTTCAATAGTATATGTGCTGAATTTTGTTTTTTTCTGATTGTCTCCATGAAAGAGAAGCTGACTGCGCTGCCCTCTAGTGGAAGGGGAGACACTTAAAAGTCACTGGCAATTTTATCTCCTGTCAAGTGGTTTTACATATATGTATATAAAGAGACACGGAACACTGCAATCAGCAAAATCCAGAAGACAGAGGAGGAGTTGAATAAAAACAGTTTAGGATGGAGAAGTGGGGTAAAAAATAAACCTCTAGGGGCTCAAGGTCAACTGGCTGCCCATTTCTCCGGGGAATGGTAACAACACAAGGTAAATTACACGTCCAAATATCAGTCGGATGTGATCTGCCGAAGTTGTGTGTTGGCTTTCCTACCTACGTCTGGCCATCATCCTGGGCTAAGCAAATGCCGTGGTGGAGACAAAGGGTTTATTTTAAAGGTGTCGGAGGCTGAGAGCTGTGGACCTGAGGTACAAGAACGGCTGGTGTAAAACAGAGGATGGTACTGGAAGTGCCAGGGAATTAATACAATGATGATACAATGAATTATGGAAATAGCATCAAGACAGGAAGTGACATGCAAAGTGGCACCAAAAGCTTTGCCCATTGTCTGCTAAGACAAAAGATGGGTCTCCAGGTAAGCTATGCCCCAGCGTGGGGTCCAAGGAGCAGAAAGCTCTACTGTCAGCAGTAGTTGTATTTATTTTTGGCAATACAAGACACCCTGACTTTAATGATGGGAGGATTCGGAGAGCGTAGAGTGTAGTTTGGCTGGTAAACAGTCGGTAGTCCTGTTATGTTTGCCCACACACAGGTGAAAGCAGCGGGATTTTGAAATCTTTCCTTAGACCTGACTGGCAGCCAGGGGGGGAGAAATGCCGCAGCATCATGTGATCCGTTATTACGCTCGCCACGGCGCCGCGTATTCTTTGTGACATGGAGATGTGATTTCTGAAGGAATTGCCTCAGTAAATGGCAAGGTGTGTCAAACAGTTAAGCCCACGTGCTGTGTCAGCCGATTCTGAGAGAGACTCTGAAAAAGCAAACGAATTAACGATAAGGAAAAGCCAGGGAAGGGAAGTAGCTGGAATCCGTGGTTGAGCCATGGAATAAAGTTCTTGACGCACACCGTCTTCGAGCAATTAATGATGCTCCGGATCTCTCCAGGTCGAGTCCCCACGAGTCACCGGTGTCTAAGTGGCAGGGTTTGTGAAGGAAGAACATTCACCACACAACGTGGGATGCATGTGACACTCCTCGAAGAGTGAACAGGACAGGTTCCCGCTGTTATTGCTTATGACAAACCAAACGGGTTGTAATGACTGTCTTTAGTATAGTCATTCCCTGGGCAGGGCCTAGCAGGTGTCTGCATTCAGCCTGAACACGTGTCTGTGTGTGGAGTTTGCATGTTCTCCCCTGTCACCTGGGCTTCCTACCCCTCTGTGATGGATCAGCATCTCATCCAAGACCTACACCTGTCTATTCTGCCTGTGATAGGCTCTAAGCCCCCGAAGAGCCCATACCCAATGAGCAGTTGGAAAACTGCTGTTAAATGTATAGAAACGGAACAGTGCCAGTGAGCATCGCTTTGGGCATCACACCAAATATGTGATGGTATTTCTTTTATTGAATGTTTTGCTGCCCTAGTGGGGAGACTTTCCTCTGCTACAATCAGGCAAACAGAGGTCTGCACTCCCATAGAGCTGTTCAATTGGGTAGAGGTTGCAGATGTTTGCAACAGGCATGTGACAATTCTGCCAGGGCTTGAGCAACAGCCTTCTGTCACCAGACAAAGCAGCTTAGCTTTTCAAACAGAGTAGAAGGCAGAGTGGTCCGGGGCAGGGCAGATCTGCAACAGTGGCATGTAAGATCCTACGGCGTGAGGAGACCAATGCATATTAATAACAATGGCCTATTGAGGAAAGACAATCCCGTCCTCTGTGCTGTACTGTATCTCTTTTATCTGTAAATGTGAGAAATATTCTAAATAATTCTGTCCCATGGGTTCAGAGACAAGGAAAAGTAGACTCACTGCCTGCTAGCCTCACTGAAACAGACTTAATCTTAAATACACAGAGACAGATCGCTCGATGAGAATGTGAAGCTAGCCATTTTAAACCACTGCATCACGTTAGCTGCTACAACGGCTTAAGCAATATCCAGAACTCCTTCTGCGGAAAGTGCAAGATACAAATATATGACAAATATATAATGTCAGTTGGACCTAGGAGGTTTTTGTGAATTCACTAAATACTGACTAAGATGTACATTTAGAGCAGGGGTGGTCAATCTTATCTGCAAAGGGCCGGTGTGTATGCAGGTTTTCGCTGCAGCTCCCTAATTAGATCACTAATTAGAGGACTGATCGGCTGAAAAGTCCTCACACCTGGGTTTGAACAGCTGACCTACAGGTTATCCCAAAAGCCTAAATACACACTTGCCCTTTGCGGGTAAGATTGACCCCCCCCCACGATTTAGGGACTTTAGGGTGCCTGGTTTAACCATGTGAGCTTGCAGCGTGTGACTCAGCAGGATGAACCTCCGTACCTGTAACTGGAAGGTTGCAGCTTCAAGCCTGGGATGGACAAAATAATCACATGTCAGTGGGTCCTTGAGCAAGGCCCTTAACCCTGCAGCTGTGTAGGTGGTAACCCTACGCTGTGAAGCCACATATGTGCTTGTGTGTCACAGAGAGCAGATGGAGTAGGAGAGAAGAGAATTTCCCCACGGGGATCAATAAAAGTCTCATTATTACAATATAGGTTTCTCCACAAGGTTACTCCGTGGATCAGAATACTCATTTTTTTGGCCATGGGTTTGGTGTTGATGGAATTTGTGATTCTGGGATTTGTTCGTGGAAATGTTTTTGGCTGTTTTGAAGTGCCCGTCTTCCATTATGCAAAACCAGCAGCTTTAAAAGCTCTGCCTCCGACTGCTGCATGCTTGTTACTCTTTATCCGCTTCCAGCCTCAAATCTGGTTTACAGATGACGTGCCGTCGCATTAAGCCAGCAGGATTATAATTTCATGAGATTTCGGCATTCACATGTAAATGCGGGCGATAACCTTCATTTTGTTTTTGCTGCTGCCGTTCTAATAGGCCCTGCTCATTACCATAATTACAGCCCAGATCTTAACTCACGGAATCGATCTTTCCACACTCCTCCGAAAACATATTGCGTCGAGCCACAAAGGGACCGCGACTGACTGCAAATCACTGAAATCGGGAAGAGGTATTTCACTATGGGCCCGCGATAACCTCCCCAACTGTCACAAAGCTTACACATATAATATCATTCCTTTGAAAGCCTTCCCACTGAACAATGCGCCATCAAAAGCAACATCAGCAGAGACTGGAAGGCTGCTTGATGTTTTTTTCTTCACCACTCTAAGCTGTGGAATTAATACTGTAACACCCCCCGAAAAAGAAAGCCGTAAATACAAAAGATGTGACATTATGAATCTGTCTGACGGCAGAATGAATATCAGAATCTCCGAGATAAAAACCTGGGCTACGTCGCTAGGATTTTCACAGTAACTGGCAGGTCTCTGATGCATCTGCGGGCGACGCTGCCGGTTCCACCTCCTCGACGTTTCGAGGCATTTGCTTTGTTATACCAAGTGACCCGGCAACGCGAGTCAGAAGCTCAGATCATTGGCTAAAGATAAGGAAGGATTTGGTGCTCGTCACGGGAACACTCATGGTAGATGTTTATCTGGGAGATGAGTGTCCCTACAGGAAAGGCTAGGCGGCTTGACTGCCACTTTTTAATGTTGATTCGCACCTCCTGCACCTTGTTTCTGCGGCTACGTCCAGCGTATGGCTGCACCGTTTGTTCTGACAGTGCAGCTCTGCACCAATCCCCCTACCCGTCACTGCAGACCAGCGAGACAGCGGAGCGCTACTATGTAGCTTTTTCCTCTCCTCCATCTCTGAAATGGCTGTTCTTTCTTTGCAAGCCCCCCTTTTTCATATTCTTTTGCTTGCTCTTTGTTTATCCTTTGTCCCCGTCCTTGTCCGATCCCTACAAAAGGAGAACATTAAATAACCGCTGAAGAATCACTTTAATTTGTTTCCGGAAATTTCTGTTTTTTTTCCCAGGATATTCTAACGACATTATTGCCGTCTGGATGCCCGTCTCTTAATACAGTCGCAATCGGGCCCCTACTTGACATGATGCCAAATGTTTATTCAGCCCTGGCCCCGGCAGGGCACGTTAACAACATTGTCTTCCCCGGATGCAGCTTTTGCCTTGACAGCTCATGTTCAGAACACAAACATTTCCTGAACTGCTGCAGGTGCCCCAGTCCTGGTGTCACCAGCAGCTCTGGCCCAGGGGGGTGAGCTGGGCACCAACTTCCACCGGGATCCACAGCTAACAGCCAAACGTGAGGGCAGTGGGGGGTGCAGCTGGGGCAGGCGGACGAGAATCACCGGCTAGGGTGTGGTGAATCCACTCCAGCAGCCCGCCGCTGTACCGCCGGCAGACCTCGCCGAGCCTCTGCTCCTCAAACTTCCTGCCCCCGGTCACTCTGCAGCTTCCCAAGGGGACCCCATACCCCCCCACCCTAACCTCTACTGATAACAGTCTGCAAACCTGAACAATGACGTAAAAGTCTATTAATTAGCACTATGTTTCGGACTCATTGTTAAAAATGAAAGACTGACGGCACTGAAAAGTTCACGGGGTACTGCAGAAAGGCGAGATTCTGCGGTAACAGCGGCGACAGCTAACGTGAGCGAAGCGGGGCTGGCTGCCAAGTAAAAGACGTGCGGAGTGTGTGGTGGACTCAAAATACGCACCTACACTAACAAACATTATGTATTATTAACACTTATCATTATATGATTTTATGTGATCCCAATCTTTTTCAATATTTTGAAAATATTGGCTTATGCGTCATCTGTGAATTTCTGCAATCTTTCAGCAAGCTGCAAAAATATTCCCGTTTATCTGTTCCCAGCCAACATGCGAATGAGAGAAACCACAAATGCGCAGATGTGAAGGGATCACTGGACTAAGACAAACGTTTGACTAACTGACGCTAATTAAGAACCATAAGACAGACTTAGGGCATACTTCTCGTTCATAATCTGCTTGTAATGTGAACTAAGTAGAGATCTCAGATATGCATTGAGCAGTTGACAATAATGTGGGAGGGGGGGGGGTTGTATATTTGTATATTTAGGGGCAGATGTAATAAGCTGGACCAAATAAAGCTATCAAACAAGGTGTGTGTGTGTGTGTGGGGGGGAGTTGTGCTACAGCCTGCACACATTAAGAGTCTCTTAGACTCAAAGATCACCACACATGCCCAGATGTAAAAATGACACCCAAACAAGTCAATATAAAGAAGGGCCCTGAAATGAAAACACGCCCACAATCACAATCAAAGAAGGGACTGAAAAAGGGACGGCGAGCTGGAGGTGTCTCGCTGCTGGCTGTGAAGCTGACAGTCTCAGACCAGCGAGAATCAACCCCCCCAAGACTCAACCCCCCCCCCAATGACAAAAAGTACCCTGCCCACTAAGATAGGAAACCTGGTTCCCATGAGTGATGAACTCCAGGATTTAAGAGTTTAAACTGAATTCTCTCACATAATGTCCTTGGAATAGCAGTTGCCCCCCATGGCCGCAGGGAATGAGGTCCTCTCTTCCTTACAGGTAAGAGTCACATGTTTTCATTAAGGACAGATATAATTGGCAGACTGCCCTCAGGTCCTACTAAAGCCCTACCCACTTGAGACAGGCTTTCCTTGAAAGCAGCCATTTTCATTGGTTTATATCATAGTGGTAACAGACT
>JAABNY020000037.1:13713808-13724171 GCA_015164015.2 Brevimyrus niger
ATCTATCTATCTATCTATCTATCTATCTATCTATCTATCATCTATCTATCTATCTATCTATCTATCTATCTATCTAAACTTAATTTATACTACTACTGAGTGATTACAGGTAGTATATGCATGCCCCCCATTTCATGGTGTCTGCACAGTGATTTTGACAGATATCTGTATTCATGGCCTTTTTATTAAGAGTAAAAAGATTTCAATCTTCATAGTATTTAGTTATTGTGTTTCTATCAGTGGGTTATGATGCTGTGCCTATGATTAGATGATTGCTGGTTCCAATCCTGCGGCGGACAGAATAATGTCACTATTGGGCCCCTGAGTGTGGCCCTTAACCCCCAATTACTCCAGTGACTGGGTGACCCTGCTTTCTCTGCGATAAACGTGTCTGATAAACAAGTTAAATGTATCTAATTTCAACTCTCAAGAAAACCAAATGTTACTTGATTAATAAACTTGCGGCCATTCTGCATAATCAATGAGGCAAAGTTAACATTTCAGAATGCTGAACAGAACATTTATCACCTTTTATTTTGAGGGTAACAGTGTTTTTTTTTTGCCTTTGTTCTAATATTTTGATGTGCACAAAAAAGACTTTTTCAAAAGAATAAATATCTAGTTAAAATGTATGGCAGTGTTGCATGTGTAATTTCTCAAGTGGTTTTTGCTGTAGGATGTAGTGACGAGGCCCTTTTTAAAATTATTTTGCTTTTTGAGAAAAAAAAAAACAGACTTTGAGATGAACAACAAACAGCAATGCTGTTTTTTTTTGTTGTCTGTAATGGCTTTTTATGATTTTTATTTCAGAAACTGAAAGGCGAGATGATTTATCCGCTGTATGTTTGGTGTCAGTACAGAAAACATCACAGCAGAGCAGAAAGACGGGCCAAACGTTGCATCATACTCAGGACAATATGTTGAACCTTCTGATTAAATAATGAAATGAGGGAAATGCAATTGAATGTCTCCTTCCAGATGGTCAGAAGCAGATCTTTGAAGGGAAAAAGCATGACATTGTGGGAGCAAAAGCTGCTTTTGTAGTGTGTTGAACACAGATGCTTCGTCTGATTACTGCTGACCAGAAGAAGAGTCGCCAAAGCAAAGAAGCATTGACCTTGTATTCCTGCCCAGCCAATCAGAGAGCATTTAGGCATGTGCCAGTATCGGATCGAATCCACAGAGAAATTAATAGGGAAATTAGGAACGAATTAACCTGTAAATTGCACCGAAATTACTCCGCCCATAAAGCACAATTGATGCCAGAGCCCTGCACAATCCCTCGAGATGCGCTTTGACCTCCGTGTACAGATGAGGGCGCTGTTCGCAGGACCAGAGGTGTGGAAGGAAATCTGGCAAGCACAGCCGATGGAAACCGTGAAGCGACTGGCGGAAGCTGGACATCTAAACACAGACCTCTGACCCCAGGTGAGGTTTTACTCTCCCCCAGCTACAGAGAGTTCCGCAACGAGTGGTTACTGGAATTCCAGAACTAAACAGAATAGAATAGAATATCTTTAGTCACATTGTATATGTATTTTCTCTACCGAAGAAATATAATAAATAAATACATTTATCATTTTATAATTTATCTACAACTGGATAGTGAATTAAAGCTCAGTAGTACAGTCATATATTCCATTTAACGGTATCATGCGTGATACTGTGAGATTAAGATAATCTGTGACGTTAAGATAACTCCCTGTTCCACCCTGAATTATATGGGGCAGCAGGAATATGCTCTGACTATGAAGATAATGGCATAGGGATGCCAGGCATGTTCTTGTGCATCTTGGATGCTTTTCCGTATTATGCAAAGCCCACTCACTGCTGTGTCTCTGGCTACACGGCAAGCTGGGATCCATATCCCTGTTTCGTCACTCAGTTCTCATTCAGAATGTCGGTGCTCCTGGAATATAAGGTGGCATGAATCGCGGGGGTTCCGTGCCGGTGGAGGCCTGACGGCCGCGGAACCGGGACCTCGGATCTCACCGTAGGAGGAATCTGCATGTTCTCCGCATCTTTGCGTGGGCTTTCTGCCGCGGTCCTCGATCAGGTGAGTAGGCAAGTCTGAACTACCCGCAGCGTGTGTGTGTGTGTGTGTGTGTGTGTGCCCTGTGATGGACTGGAAATGCATCTAGGGTGTGCCTGCCCCTGAGTTTCCTGGAATATGACGCGTGACCCGGAATTGGGTGAATGGCCATGGAAGTTGGATGGATGGGTGGCAGTTTACACCAGACCGAAGAGGCCTTGGGAATAGAGTGTCGTTAATTTCAACGTCATCATGTCCTTAGAACCGTTAACTGCGCACCTTGATCTCAGTGATGAGTCACTGGGATAATCTTCTTTCCTCTAGGTCTCTGGTCAAGTGAGTCAATGGGTTCAGACACTGTGCCCATGACGGGAAGGTCGCTGGTTTAAATCCCACGGTTGGCAGACTGATGTCACCGTCGGGCTCTTGATCAAGGCCCGTAGCTCCCAGTTGCTTCAGGCACTGGTGGACCCTGCTTCATCAGTTTTAGACCTGGACTGCATGGGTCTGAGGAAGATGAGGTGACATGAACAGGAGGTTAAATGCACATCAGACCAGAGGGAGATATTTCCAGTCCAGAAAGTAAAAATCCAGACCAAGATTCAATTTCAACCAACCAGCGAAGTATAAAGAGTCATAGTCACAGAGGACTCAACTGGTTGGTTGAAATAAAATCTTGGTCTAGATTTCTACTTTCTGGACCTGAACTGTTCACCTCTGCATCAGAAACATGTAGACAGGCATGTCCAGTAGTTTCTGTGTTGGCTACCTGGATTGTCGGTGCAGTTCGAGCGTAATGTGAAGTACAGAGTAAGCCACTGTGGTGAAAAATGCTGAGCCAGTCAGGCATCTGGTGGGCAGCCCCAGGAAGGACCCGACCTCCAAGTTCCTCAATGGGGAAAGCATGGAGAGGCCGTGGTGGTAAGGATATCCAGCTGAAGCTCGGCTGGATACGACCACAGACGGGGGGGTGGAGGTGAAACCTGCACATCCCTCCACTTCTGTCCTGCTGTGATTGGCCACATCATCCGGGGGGACAAAAAAAAAAACAACAGAGGATAATAGGAAATAGCAGCTGTAAAATAACACTGAACGCCAGCTCTGGCTGAAATAATGGCCTGGCAAGTAACGGCCAGGTCCTTTCAAAGGCGGGAAAGGCAATTTGCGGTTGTCTGCCAGGCCGAAACCCGCCCCACCGCCATGCTTAGGTAAGTGCCAATTCGCCGCGGCGCTTTTCCTTATCTCACAGCCAGGTGGCTGCCCCACAGGTGCAGAAATGGGGGCAGCGGAGTGCCGGTGGGGAAGGGAGTCGGCAGCCAGGTCTGGGAGGGCCGCCATTCAGGTGTCAGCGCCCCCCGGTGGTGTCTTGGCAAAGCTGCACCCAGGTGAATCAGAGGCTGCATCTTACTCCGGTTAATCAGATGCACAGAGGCAGCATTTGGCAGCCATTCCTTATCAGCTCCAGAAATTAGCAGAAAATAAAAATGAAGTAGATCTATCTATCTATCTATCTATCTATCTATCTATCTATCTATCTATCTATCTATCTATCTATCTATCTATCTATCTATTGATTATCTGAGAGAGAGAGAGAGAAACAGCTAAAAAGAGTGACTTTATTCGCCCTGCTTGCTGCTATTTTTCATTCTACTCCTTGACTTTTTTCACATCCATCTAAAGCGAGAAAAAAAATAAAATAAAAAAAAACCAAAAAGGTCCCTGCCTCTTGGAAGCCATCTTGGCTTTCGTTCTGCCAGCCCAGGGCTGTAGCAGTGGATTCATCAGCGTTGAGGCAGCGATGGGCTGCAGTGGCAGGTGCCAGAGCGGAGTGGGGAGTGGGGGTGGGGGGTATTGCCTTCCGGGGCTTGCCAGTGGAAGCCAGGGACTCACCCTTTCTTTCACACCTTCGGATCGACGCCATCCCCATCCATCAATCCCCCTCTGGCATGACCGCTGAGCGGCATGGGGCCAGTCTGTTGTGGTCAAACGGCAGCCTCCATTGCGGCTGGAGGATTAACACCCAGCAGTGAGTGTTTACCAGACATGTGACACTCTCTACTTTAAGAAAACACAGAGAGCAGGGCTGATTAATGTCCACTGTGACGGCTGCTCCGAGCGTGGCGGAGAAGTGGCCGTCATTCCGGAGGACCCTGACCCTGTGGCGGAGGCCTCTGACTGCTGCCTCCACCCATGGGGTTACGTCTAATGGAGCCAGATCTTCCGCTTCAGCCCCCACGTCCGTGGGGTGAGATCAGACAAACCATGATCCAACAAGGACTCACATGAAAAGAACCAGGAAAAACAGAGCTGCTTGGCCAGGCTCGGTTTACTGGGAACGGCCCCTATAGAGTGGAGCTCCATGAAGAGTCTTACAGGCATCCATTACTTCCAAAGCTGCAAACTTTGGTGAACTTGTTGAAACTGCATGATCGTATCTGATTACATTTTAATCCCCCAGGCACAGATGATGCGTTAAAACATTCCGAAATAAATAAACAAATAAACTGATATTGAAAATTAAAACTTGTTCAAACTGTTACGGTGGCCGGGTTGTTTTTTTTCTTCTTCTTTTCTTTACTGAGGATACGTCTTGTGCCACAATAAGAGCCTCAAAATCTCTCATTAAGCACGTAATACCAACGCACCACATAACAGCCTAAAAATTGATGTGGTTGCCATGACAACATACAGGAGCACCTTCTGCAGTGGCAACCAAAACACTGAGAGGAAATTACATGATGAATTTAATGCAAAGGAGTAATTTGCCTTCTAAAAAGCCTGATGTAAAATAAATTAATTAATTTCATAAAAACAACTAAAAGCAGCTAAAAACTTTTGTAAGGCTTGAATAGTAACCAATAAACTGAAAAAATGTGAAAAATTTATCACGGGGATATATTTATCCAATATGTCATAAAACCCTAACCCCCCAAAAAACAAACAAACAACACGCATTTGAACAGTCAACATTTCAAAACAATCACTTCATTATTCTAAACTGAATTTAGTGTAATTAAATTTTAACAGCAAATGTATTATAAACTGGCTTTTTTTTTTTTTTTTATAAAAATGCTTCACAGAGGCAGACACACTTTTGCAAAAGCAAATTTTTTTGACACAGATAATTTTGCCGGAAATTTGTTAGGTGCGATTTTAAAAGCATCAGTCAGGGATTTTGTTATGGTTGTTTTTCACTAGTGTGATTACAGGAAGTTTGGGGCCTCGTCTGATTGGTTCAGCTGACCAGAATGTTTTTTGTGGTTGGTTGATTCTATTTTTTCTGTAGAAGTCGTTGCAATTTCATCCCTAGGTTTCCCAGCGACTTTCCAGACACTTATACTTGTGAGTTAATTAGGTGACCAGCTCCTTTCCTGCTTTTCTTTTGTTCTATCATTGGCCGGAGGGCTTCTTAATTTTCATATCTGCTACAGAGCTCATCCTTTCCCTGCCCTGAGAAACAGCAAGGAGCGGAAGCCCAAGACAGAATAAACTGCGATTCCTTGTCGAACACCGAGGATGCAACTGAACAAATTAGTAAAAGACGGACCGGTTCCAAGCTGGCAAAATAATTCCCCTTGGTTTTGCCAGTGTTTCAAATATGTGCTTAGACTTTTGTTGGAAGTTAATGGGAAGACTGCCTTTATACTTTGCTAGCGGAGGCTACCCAAGAGGAAATAATTTTCCTTTTTATGTTTTAAATTTAGCCTACTGCAGTGATGTAGAAGATAAAAGGGCCAATACCGAATTTATGAACTTTGAATTTTGCCCTTGGTTTGGGACAGCAGTGTTGGAGAAATGGGGCGAGGGGGATGGATTTTCCTGGTTCATTTTACTAGAACATTCTCCATCTATCTGAGATACAAGCTTTCCTGATATTAGCCTTCTGACCTATCGAACAGACACAGATAGGACCCTGCTCATACAGCCCATAACAATATGCTCATTGGTGTTTTACATACATAAAAGCGTTCTGAAGACAAAATGAAAAAAAAAAATATTGGTTCAGATAACCAATGAGATTGTAGAGGAGGTGGGTCCAAGCAGTCGGAGGAGGTGGGACAAACCAATCAGATGTCTTAGTCCAACCTCCTCTAGTTGCTTGGACCCACCTCCTCTACAATCTCATTGGTTATGTTTCTGAACCAATCATTTTTTTTCATTCTGTGTAAGTAAAACTCATATAAGCTAAGAAGTATCCAAAGAAGTAGTTTATTCTGAAGCATGAGCTGAACTCATAGCAACAAGCATAATGGGCTGGAGTATATTGTAGCATATCGCTCACTTCATCACCAATATGGCTGTCATTAGAAGCAGAGGCTTATGTTTATACCATGTCTGCATTAACGCGAGATGGCTTTTTAAAAGCCCGCGTATCATTGCAGAGAAAGCTAAAGTGATACACCTTATCAAGTGGCTTTTATATTACACACAGTGAATCCAAATTATTAAAAAAAAAAGAGACGTGACGAATCTCTTTGAAAGTGTATGCATTGAGGGAGTGTGTCTGCTGATCTGAGCTATACAACATAGAGCAAAAGGGACTTACAGGCCGTCTCTCGCCGCAGCGAGTGTATCTGCCAAATTCATTACTGTTAATTAATGCACCTCCTAATCCAAGGTGGCAAATTGGTTCGTTTACATCCATCCTTGGTCCGGTAATCAATGTTCTCCTGGACATGGTGTGACGTGAGTAAAATAATTATGAAACAGAAAATAGGTGTTCTAATATGTTCCGCGCTTCATGCACGCACGTGTACATACACACGCCTCTAGTGGGACATGTTTCAAATTTAATGAAATGTGAAAAAAAGAGCGACTCACAGTGTTTGTATAACAGCCGTGTGCCTAGCAATTCCCTGGATAAGGAATTCAGGTAAAATTTCCATCAGCACCGATCTGTGTGTGGAATTTTGCGTTATTATTTCAAGTGTATTTAGCGGCCTTACAAGAAAACATCAAAGAAATGTTACACATCAGTCAGGCATTAAACATATTAGGCGGGGAGCGAAGAAATGCTAATATTTGCTAATGTATGAAGAATATACGAGCATATACATGTATAATATTTCATGTTCAATTAAGAAATTTCAATCTATTTCCTTTTTTCCCATCTTATCAGTCACCACCAATCAGCATTTTGTTTGAGCTGCTGTACCAGTCATCAGATTCCTTCTCCAGCTTCAAGAAAGACCTCATGACTCTTTGGTTCCAGGAATTACTCTGACACGGCTCCATGCTCCCCGAATGTCGCAGCTGATCTGAATAGCTTAGTCTTATTAGGGTCTTGCTCAGTTTGGTAGATGCTGCGTAGCTCCTGCCCCAGTACTGTTTACATTCATTTGCAGGAGCTCACTGGAAGCTCGGCCTAACTGCACTTACGCCTAGTTGACTGCTTGAGAGCCATATATCTGTAATTTGCTAATTGCCTCATTTGTATACCCGCTAACAATGTCTGCTAAATGAAAGAAACGTAAATGGTCACCTAGCCAAGAACCCGTCACAACAAATAACAGAAACTCCACATGAAGAAGAACTTTGACTGAACAAAATCGGAATCACAAGCGAGTTAGGTAGGCAAGACGTGCTAAATTGAATTAGCCGCACATTTTATGTGAGTTTTCGACGAAGCCAAAGACAGAAGCAACAAAATTATGCTTCAAAAATCCTTGTGAGCAGATGCTGAACATGAACAGGCTTCATCAGCAAACAGGGACGTAGCAGCAGACCACCAACAGACGTGTGAGGCGCAGCGTGATGTTCCTGGATTACAAGATGTTCCCATACACCAAGGAGCAAGTCAATAGAGGTGCCATACAGGTTCTCAGTCAAACCAGAAAGGCCACCTCATGTTCCACGGCCACAAAGCACAAGAAGACCCTGGATGTAATACATCCACACTCGCACGCTATACGTCCACGGAAAAAATTGAGACCACTATGTTTTAAAGTAAATATTCATTCTTAAATCCCAGTTTAATTCTGGTTCTGCTGGCAGAAGGCGACACCGATCATCAGGATGCTTCAAGGTTCAAAATTTCTAAGAGCAAAACACAAGCATCAGGAGACTCTGGAAACAACGTGAAGCCAGACAGATGAAGGGCAGAAGCGACTTTGTAACGCAAGAGACGACCGTTAGTTTGTCCGTCTCATGAATAATGGGATGACGTCAAGTGACCTTCAAAAAGAATGGGAAACACGTAGTGGTGTGAAGTGCACTGCTAGGACACGTTTGTACCAGGATCCTAGAAGCAGGACTGAAGTCCCATAAAGCAAGGAAGAAGCCCTTCATTAATGAGAAGCGGGGAAGAACCAGGCTGCAGTTTGCAAGCACATTATTCACAGATGCACACTCATAAATTGATAAATGAGAAAAAAATGTGCTGTGGTCGCTTAATTATTTCCACGTCTGTAGCTGTGACCCAGTTCAGGGGCTGTAGGACACGGTCTAAGAGCCTTTGTAGATAATAATTAATAATAATTGATGCTTTATTGAACCCCACAGGGAAGTTCTCTTTATGCCTCCCCCAACTTGCTCTCTGTAGGTGACAGCAAGCTGTCCGGGAGGGGCAGCCCCCCAAAACCAAGCCCCAAGTGCCCGGGGAGCTGGGGGTTAAGGGCCTTTGTCAACGAACCAGAGACATGCGGAGGCCGGGCTCAAACCAGCGACCTTCCAATCACAGACACAGCTGCTTAGCCCACTCCTTCTAAAAATCCGCGCGATGAATTTTTGGGATATGGGTGGATCCTTCACGGCTCAGCGAAAGAAGGACGCATTTCTAGGCCGCGTTTGGAGGAGCCTTTGAAATGGGGCGGCCTCGTCACGCCGCTGTGACGCGTTTGGTCTTCGAATGCAGCTTTAGAAGGATGCAGCCCCTGAATTGCAGGGACACAGCTTATGGTACCTCAAGTCGCCATATTTAAATCGTCATCATTTAGATCGCATGTCTCCACTGTTAATATGCGCGGCCATGCAATACCTCAACCTCCCAGCCCTGCCCTGCATGCTGCGCATATTCAACTGCAACCAATTAGCTGCACTTGCTGGTTAACTTAAATGTTCTGCTCCTCCAAACTATTACAGAATAAAACTGAGAATAGAGTGAATGTCGCCTTAAAAACCCAGAACCCATAAAACTAAAGGAACAATCTGGTCAAAATCCTGAAAACTCTATAGCGTTGCACACGGCGTAGGTTCCGCTTCTGAGCTGTGCAACATACATAAGGGTGCTGCTGTGATTAGATCAGTGCAGAGTGAATTCAGCCGGAATGTAGCTCCTATCACGTCGTCCTCTGGTTAATACGAGGAAACGCAAAGAAAAGCAGGAGACCGAAAACTACTTTTGAGAAATTCTTCCGTGCAAAGTTTTTGGTCCCAAGTCAATGGATGACATCGTCCCTTTGCCATTTCTGCTCGACTTTCACAGCACAAACACAATGCCGTCTGCCATCCCGGAATAAAGCCTTTTGTTAATCCATCAAAGTTCAGCAAACCCCAAGATAGGTTATGATTATTTACTGCCTTCAGACCCATTTAAGACTGATACCCCACCAAGATTAATAGTGTGTGTGTGTATTGACAGTCAATCTCTCATTCTATTGGATCAAGGTAGGGATTCAGTTCATTCAGAACGAAGGCAAACACAGCAATCGATATTTCTCAATATTGTCCTTGAATGTACTAAAGCCTCCGTCCAAAGATGCCCTTCAGACGTCTCGATGACCACAGAGATGGAAGCGTAGAAGTGATTCCTGCAATGGCCTCCGCAAGCAAGGAGCTAAATGACATCAAGGTGGGGAGATTCCACAAGCTGAACGTGGACAAAACATGAAAAGCAGCTCTTACAAAAATGTCAAAAAGCCATTACTGTGCTTCTGTGCCCACACTCCAAGTTCAATGCAGTCAAACCCCTGAAACGACTTTGTGAATAAGGATCTTGTGCTTACAAGGTGCAGCTGACCAGAAGATTGACATGGAGATAGATATCTTTGGATGCCCTAGATAATGTCGCTTTCTCAAAACTGTGCATCCTATTATATAAAAACATCATCTAAATGTTTTTTTTTTTTTTTAAATAAACTCCAATAACTCCAATAGAAGCAATTTCTACTAAACAAAATCCCACCACAATCATCAAAATGCAGGCTGTGCTCACTGTCCACACGTGACAGAGATTCGAACATCATCAGAAAAGGGGCATCAGGGAAGCGGCTGCACCTACGACTGATGTGGATTAAAATTAGCGGGGGTTTACCCCCCCCCCCCCCACCTGGTCCATTAAACATTTGCCCCACTCTGCCCCCCCCCCCCCCCCCAGGGCCCTTTTGGAATTAA
>JAABNY020000037.1:13734322-13755203 GCA_015164015.2 Brevimyrus niger
ACACACACACACACACACACACACACACACACACACACACACACACACACACACACACACACACACACACACAAAGCTAAATATCTATCTATCTATCAGGCATGGGATGAGTCAATGGCCTGTTAGTTTCAAGGTCAGGTCCTGGATACGAGGATGGTTCCCCTCTTTGTATCTCGGATTTTGTTCCCAGGATCTGTTAAGTTTCACATCATCAGACTGTTAGAACAGAAGCCCGGAATCTGGAGCTGTGCTCCACAGGTTTTGTCCTTAATACAACGCCTTTATGGTGACTCCAGGTCCACAGTAGAGGTGAAATAACAGGACAGGTGAACCCTGGGGTGAAACGGGGTAATACTGAAATGGTGGTAATGACGCCCTGTGGTTTATGGAGAGTGTAAGATATCTACTTTTGCTTTATGGACCCACTTACTGCTTTTGGGCCAGCCTGGCCTGACTCAGTGGCCAAGATTACCTCCACTGAGCAATATTCTACCAGATTGCATTGTCATTGCGTCATGCCCGCTGAGGCCTACCCTGTCGGAGTACCCCTAACATTCACCCCACTGGAGACACACCACAGATGCCCCCCCAACACTCTTTTACCTGGAGCTAGGTGATCGTGGTGATACCGACAGATCTGGGAAGTTCAGGCATGGATCACTGAGCGAAAACAGCTGAAGAGGAACAGAAGAACCACAGGCCTGCTACTGAGGCAGATGATTTGTACGTTCCCAGCAGAAATGGGACTTTGCACCCAAGTGAAGATGAAAAGGGAGGAACTGAAAACCTGTTCTGTTGGCAGACATGGAAATCAAAAAGTTTACACATCCCACAACTGCCATGATCTTGCATGAGCCAGCAGGGATTGTTACAGAAACACTTCAGACTGGAGTTGAACAGTCGGGCCCTCCGGAGACTTGAGTGTGACACACGTTGGCCTTGAAGACTTTAAAAAGCTATACCAGATGTTGTAATTTCTGCAAAGGTTGGAAGGTAAATTTAGATACAATGTCATGAAATCTATCCACTTGGTGGAGATCTCCTGGAAACCTGGGGTTGGGTGGTGAAGAGCAGCAGTCAATGGGACAGTCTCTTGAATAAGATCTGTCACCTGTCTCAGTGGCCTGCTGGACAGACAGGGGCAACTAGGTGCAACTTAGGCCTCCTTGCAGCTTCATATGCAGTTGTGTCTTACACGACGTTGCATATTAATAGGAAAATCTCATGAACATCGTCAAAAGTCATCATATTTGCAGCTGATTTATTTCTGCTTTAATTCACTGATGTCTTTCTTGGCCATTGACCGGCAATTAGGAACCCACAAACTAGCAAACAGGCATGCAGATGTAATAAAATAAACTTTAGCCTGCTGAATATAACAATGTCCGAGCAATGATGAGATAGAGGAGCTTGAAATTTAAGGGCCAGTCTAGCCGGGCTGCAATTTGCATGATCTGTGTTTTGGCTCTTAATTGGATTGCTCTGTCATGGTCCCTTATTGATATTTTTAAGCTGTAGTTCATTATGATAAGTAATGAGAAGATTATTGACCGGCAGCTTCCAACTGCAGACTCCATCTGTGATCTAAAAAGACCTGTCAGTTATGGGCCCCAGCGGTACCAGAGACAGAGAGTCCTCCATCAGCCCATAATTCCAAACACACAGCACAGAGCTGTGGCCCTGTCAGTTATTGTCAACTATAACCAAACGTTAAAAGGGCCCATTTTCACATATTCCTTCTGAAAGTGTAATTAGGATGCCTACAGCGGAGGCAGCCAGAACTGTCTAGAATTTTCCAATTTCCCTGGATCCCGATTACTCTCTTCAAACAGTGAATTTTTATGAAACGTGATCAACTATTCTTTTTAGCCAACATAACAGTGTGCTTCATAAAAGTTATGAAGTGGCATTTCATTGGTTTGCAAAGCAAACAAAAATAGAATCTGTTTAATATTCAATATGGCGAAAGCTGATGTTAATCTCACACTGTACTTGTTTGGCAAACATTTAATCCAAAAACCAATAAGATTTAAACCCTTTGTTTACCTCAGTTCACGAAAGAACAAAATATAGTACAAATATTTACTACAAGAACAAGAAAAAGAAGAACAACTATAATAATAACAATAATAATAATAATAATAATCATAATAATAATAATCATAATGATAATACTTTATTAGAGGTATCTAAATTAACATAGTCAAATATTTCTTGAGACTGATTCAGCAGAGATATGGTAATATGAGGCTAACATTTACCAGTCTAATGACACATTACCATTTAAAGCTAATCTATGAATAAATGGTGAAAAATAAATAAACACATTACCAGCAGGGGTGCTCCAGGGGAGTTTGTCCGCTGTGAGATCATGCTGCTTTTCCAAAATAGAATATTTCATATTAAACGCAACAGAAAGCTAAGTAAAATATCAAAGTTTTTTTTAAACCCAGACAGTGGAATTAAAGTGTAAAGTCGCAGACGGGAGCTCAGGGTATTAGCATGTTGAGTAGGTAACACTTTGAAGAGGAATCCTATTCACTCACATGTGTTTGGTTAGATCTAATTGAACAGGCCTTATGGGGATATTAGTAAAGCCTTTACTCTTTTGGGGGGTCATTATCCTTTGCTTACTAGACTTTCCAAGAAGGCCTTACAATCAAACCCAAACTTTGAACACGTTGTCCCCATATATACATAAGTTCTCAGAAGAACCAAATCTCCAAATAAAGACATTGAACCATTGAGTTCAATTCATTTTTGTATAGGTCCCTTTCCTAAACTTGCCCCAAAACAGTTGAAGAATCAGAGATTAGGGTCATTTACTGACTTACAATGGTTCAGTGTGACAATAGTTTAAAAGAGGAGAATAAACCTCTGGGGTTCAAAGGTCAACTGGCTGCCTAACCCTGCTGGGGCATTGTGACTTCTTACAGTTCAGGAATGTGTCCGTCGCTCAGCTCTCGGTCATCTGCAGACCATGC
This sequence comes from Brevimyrus niger, assembly GCA_015164015.2. Taxonomy (NCBI): domain Eukaryota; kingdom Metazoa; phylum Chordata; class Actinopteri; order Osteoglossiformes; family Mormyridae; genus Brevimyrus; species Brevimyrus niger. The sequence continues at coordinate 13,737,307 of JAABNY020000037.1, forward strand.
GGCCTTCAGCTGGCTTTTGGCCCCCCTGTGGTGAGCACTTCCCCTCGGGTTTGTGGAGGGGGTGTCTGTGGGCCACTACAGATACATGCAGAAGCAGCATGGTCTGCTAACTGGCTAACTAGCTACAATGTACCGACTGCACTCGCTATTTAATTTGGTTTTCAAAACTTGTGCCGGGCGTACTGTAGGTAGGCCGAAAGTGACTTTTCAAGTAGGACATCCTGGGTACTGGGCATCCTGGGTACTGAGCATTCTGGGTACTGAGCATCCTGGGTACTGAGCATTCAGGGTACTGGGCATCCCGGGTACTGAGCATTCTGGGTACTGGGCATTCTGGCCTGCAGAAAGGCGAGTAACAGCAGAATTTACCAACTCATCAGTGCTCTTAGGAATAAACAGGAAAAAATCAACTTGATTTTATAAACTGGCTTTATGATACACTTTATTATAATACTCTGTAAATGGAGTCAATGGCAGAATAACACTTGAAAAATCATGCTAACTGTCTCACTCCATGAAGCTCTAGTGGGTTAATTTAACAGCTGTAGATCCCCCACTGAATTATTGCACAAATCGCTCGTCACCAACAGGCCCTGGCACCACCATTTATGTCACTATTTTGCCATTTTGTTATCATCTGACAGCCAGAGCTTGACCTGTGCTGTTCGACATGCAGTATTGACATAACGTCGCAATTTGTCGCTTACTATACTTTGTAAAGGTCAGTTGGGAATATTTATCTAAATTATTCTGGTCAATATATATTCTATATTATTTTTGTGTTATATTATTATACAAATTTTACATCTACAATTTTTCATATTTTGTTATATAGTATATTCTTTGATGAATGATTGACAATTAAGCTGCAGTAGCTATTAAGCTACAGTGAATGCATTGAACTGTCCACAATGGAGGCTGCAACATTCTCAAGAATAGTACAAGCTATGAGGTGGCGTTTGTCGCAAAAATAAGTCATGTAGTTACACGCTGGCAAGAAATATAAACCAGAATCAGAAGGAAGTGAAGGCTTGTCTAAAGTAATACAGTGTAGTACAAAAGGCAAGTGACAAGCTCGGATGCAAGTTCTCCAGTATGAAGACGTGAGACTGTCCACAATTCCGATAAATACAAAAGGATCCTGTGAATTATTTTTATCCTGGAATTTACCAGAATTTTCTCAGGGTATGAGAGGTCACTGAACAGTCTGAGCGTCAAAATGATGCAATCCACATGACATGACTGTGTCAGTCACAAACCTGCAAGCCAGCCGAGTACCTATGGAAGATTCCGGAGCAGTATTATGGAAGCATGGTGAGACATCCCTTCAGCTCAGACCCAGACCCACGGAGAATCGATACCAAGGCACAGTGATGGTGTTCTAGCAGCCTGTTTATGGATCACAGCAGATCCATAAAATGATTTGAGTTTTTTCTTTTTGGGGGGAGAGTTTTGGGGCGTGGCACTACAAAAGTATTTTTTCTTAGTGTTTAGGGTCAGCGTTGAACGAGGTTTGTAATTTTTTTGCTGAATATGTGCTCCTGGAACCACAAATCCTCAGTAATATTGACACATTAAGGAAATTGCAAGGCTTGATTGTTTTTGCTGGCTCTAAATTGGAAATGTAATTGGAGCTCGCAAAAGGGAAGCACTTGAATCCATCTAGTACTCGCTGTAAATTGGTTCATGGAAATCTGCAGCAGCTCTGGGGCAGAGAAGAGGCTGTAAGTAATGAGCATACGAAGTCCCCAGCCCCTGTGGACCCTGGGAAGGGACAAGGGGTCCATCAAACCGCAGACACTGAGGCGTGGGAGGTCTGGAGCTTGTCAGAGGCTGCACAGGACTCAAGGCTGGGGTTCAGCTTGGACAGGATGCCAGTACACGACAGGGCATAGACACACCATCACACGCTAAGGGCTATTTAAAGAGTGTTTTACGTATACAAATAGGTTCTGAGGTCAGACCAAAAAATTTTTGGTTCAGAGAGATAACCTGATTGAGTGGAGGGGGGACCAACCAGTCAGATGTCTTGGTCCTGTCTCCTCCAGTTGCTTGGCCCCACCTACTCTACAATACGATTGGCTATCTCTCTGAACCAACATTTTTATTTTTGTTCTGTCCTCAGAACATTTTTCTGTAAGTAAAACTCCCATGAGCATTTAAAGGTCGTCTAACAGAGTCAGCAGGGGAAAGCCACAAGACACAGAGAAAGCAGGGAGGGTCCACATTCAGGACGGGATTCAGATTCCAGCCAAACCTTGCAGGTGTGAGGCTACAGAGTGCTCTACATATATACATATGAACATGTATACAAAGGGAGAACCAAATCATATATTAATGTGCATGGCTGATATTGAACTTCAAGCAGAATAGCCTTCAGATCTTTGAGGGATGAATCCTTTGGTTTTTTGCGAACCTTCATTTCGTTGGTTAGGGGTCCCAGTTTTTGTGGGACTTTCCCAACCAGCCCTGCCTTAATTCCAGCTTTGCCGAGCCCTCGACGTGCCGTCTTTCTTGACCCTTGGTGCCAGAGGCGCTAATTCAGTTCTCTGATCATTAATGAGGTGAGCAGGGGTGGGTCTGGACTGCCTCCATCGCTGAGCCTCAGGTTCCTGCCGCTGCCCCGTTTCCTCACACTCAGCATATGACGACGCGAAGGCTCGGTCTCACCTCTAACCGTCTTGATATTCTTCGTTTAGTTACGTCGAAGTTAAAGACCCCTTTCGTTTGGCGATTCTATTGCGCTGTCCATTTCTTCTCTCTTTTTTTTTACGTACATATACATTTCCTTGCTTGTTCCATTAAAAAAGATAAATTGCTATTCCACAAGCTGACTTTGAACTACGCTCAATTTAAACCATTTTTTTTTTTTATCATTTGGTGTTTATGATCAATTTAATCAATGCCTTCTTGTGTGTGTAGTTCTATCTTGGCCTTAGATGAAAGAATCTAATTTCAATGTATGCAATAATATTGGAAAAGCAAACATTAATCATAAAAATAAAAAATATGAAAGATAAAAAATAAAATCAATGACGACTTATATAACAAAACAGAATAATTTATAAGTTCATTTTTGCAGTTTAATACTTGGAATGGAAGTTAGATCATCAGATAGTCTGTCATCAATTTTAAGTCAATGTTTTTTGTTATATTTTTATTAGAAAATGTAGTCCAAAGAACATATCATAATTGAACTTTAATAAATGAAATTTACCAAAAGAGACACAAACTAATATATGTCAAACGTCTGTTTTTGCTAGGTGTTTAGTAAAAATTATCTTTAGAAAATTCAAACCCACGTTTTATAGATTCCTTTTTGCAAAAAAAAAAAAAAATGGTGATATTTTTGGCTCCAAAATGTCCATCCAGCCATTTCCTGTAACCACTTGTCCTATTCAAGGTCACAGGGGGTCCAAAACTTATTAGCAGATCAGTCTTTCAAGTTATGTAGAAATGCAGAGACAGCAGCCATAACAGATTGATGCTTAAATCATGTTTCTGCTCCTAATAGACTAATCTTGGTTTGCAACATGAGGAAATTATCCAGCGACCCCTTGTACGTGCCGGCCAAACACTCTGGCCTGGGCACGATTACCTCTGAGGAGTTCTGTCACATGTCAAAAGAACTTGCCTCTCCTTGGCAAGACCTGCCCAATCGAACTTCTCCACCCTGTCTTCGGATGAGATCGATCCCTTCCTTTCACAGGTAGTCTAACGGTATTGCCTAAAAGCAGACAATCCGCAGAGAGGAGATAAAATTTTACTTGCGCCTGCTGTCTTGCGGATCATACGGCGGCTGTTTTCTTTTATCGATCGTTCGCTTTCACGTCCCCTTTGAAAAACAAATGATTACAATGACAAGGACAAAAAAATAGTTTTATGACTTTATTCTATTACTTTTATATGAAAGGCCAGTAAACAAAACCTGAAATGACCCTTACAGGCACTCTTACTTTCAACTGTAAGGAAGCTTCATGTTTCACACCAGCGTGTCACAGATGTCCGTGTCTTGCAGAGATGTAGATGCTGTATGGTGAGCTGTGATCAGGTGTCTAGCCATTTCTGGCGACAGCTGTGATTTATATGATAATATCCAGCCCCTAGGTTTATGCATAAATGCATGCGGTTTGCGATGGAAATGGGGATGCAAGTCGCATTTCAGTTCCGTGTGGCCCCAAAGCAATTAAAAATATCTTCAAGATCACTTCAAGATTGCTTAGAATGATTTGTAACACCAGATGAAGCCTTTTGCACCTTTGTCTGTGCATATATAAATGTTTTCTCTGAGGTCACCCACAAATCTGACATCACAGTTATAAGTATTATCTATCTTTAAATTCTGCTACATTTACAAAAAGGGTCTTCATTGTTGGAGAAAAGGACGGCGTTATATAAATGATATAAAAGCAAAAAACATAACTTGAAATTTACATTAAAAAGCAGTGAATGGCGAAGGCACAAGCAGACTATGAAAAGGTCACTTTTTCAGAACCAGGCTTTTCCCCGTTACCTCACTGTTTTCTGGAAAGTTCTCATCACATGTTGCACAATGTAACACAATTTTCCACCCTTTGATTTAAAACTACACACTACAAACAAAATAAAAATAACATACAGACACAGAGCTTGGGTTACAGGAAGGAAAAACCACCAGATATGCAGTTTGGTGGTTTGTGGATTGATGGTTCGTCCCCTGACCCCCTGACATTCGTGCCCCCACCTCGCAGTTCATATTTCTTTTCCTTGAAGGTCTCTTCACTCAAGATTTTAATTCTCTGAAGTTTTGCTGCAATTTTTTAGAAAGACAAAATGAAAGCATTCATCTTAAAAATAATTAAAGAAGGCCTTTCCTCCAGTGGAAATTTGAATAGGTCAGGTAATGTTGTTTTGAATTCATTCTATTATTTCCAACCAATAATTGAGTTACAATACAGGTGTAACAAAGATCCATGCATATTTAGGTATAAGGACAGGTTGAGGATCACCGTAATCTATCACTACAAAATGGTGATTCTGTGTGCGCAGGTTCTGTCATTAGAAGAATCTCACTTCTTCTCTTAATTGGGCCACAGAAGCATTACCATTCATAACTGGCTGGTCCATTAGGACCAGTACCACATTCCGGAAGCAGGTGTCAGACCACTCTTCTTCAAAGTCATTCTCTGTTCATCTGGGGCTATGTGCAAGTTGACATTTATAAAAAGCTGCTTTGTGAAATTTTAATAATTTTTTTTCTGCAGAATACCTTCACAAGAAAATTGTTGCTGAACCGACAGATTACGGAGATGGTCATTCCATGAATGGATAAAGCATGGTTAGTAGGGGGTGGGGTGGGGTGTGTTTGGATGCTGTACAGTACCAGGCCTGGGAAGGTTACTAGTTCAAGTCGCAGTTTTGGAAGAATAATGTCACTGTTGGCCTCTCAAGCAAGGCCCTAAACCCCAACCGTTCCAAAGACTCTCTAACCCCCAAAGTTTCCAGAGATGCTCTTGCCTTACCTCACGAGAAGAGGGACTGGGATGGGACACAGACTAAGCTCTCTGATTTTAAATCTCAATATTGTGTACCTCGTGTCTACCGCATACTTTTGGGCCTTAATCACACATGGCATAGTGGGCTGTGATTGTGCCCGAACAGAAAATATCTTGTGCTTCCAGCAGCAATAAGTGTAGGTTCTAATGTTGACCCCTGCTGTACTGCCCCGAAGAAATGGATCATAGATTATATTGCTACTTACCGCTATTAGTTACCATTTCTCAAAAAATAGCTATTCATAGAAACACATTTCAGCACTAAAGCAACAAAGTAAGAAAAATACCACAGATATATGGCATTCAGAAGCCTGGGGTGGTGTTTGAAAGATCTGATTGCCGGAGCGAGTTATGCCTTACACCTCCAATCACGCAGTTGTTCCAGGAATTATTTTAAATCCAAATGACATCGTCAGTAGGCTCTCAAACTTCTGTTCATCTTCATACCTGCTGTAACATTTCTAATCTTTGTTCACTGACTTCTAATTACCAGAACTGTTTTATTATGCCAAGCTAATATTTTACAGGATTTCAGTGATTGATCACAAAATACATGTTTCAATTTTGTTAGACCTGCGCTAGTTTTATTGCTGGGAAGATATTGTATGTTTCCTGTAGATAATCACCTTCTCTGAATTAACTCATATTGTTAATAAATATTTCGGCCACACTTTACTCAAGGCCATGCTTTAGTCATTTATAAACGCATTCATAACAAATTATAATGCATTCATAAAACATCATAAACACAGCTATAAATATTTATCAAAAGGCATAACACATTATAGGCATGTTTATTATGCATTATGATTGCTTTATGAAGCTCTCATCTATAATGCACTACATACACCTTTATGATGCATTAAAATGGTCCATATACATTAGTCCATAGCAGTGGCGGCTTAATGGTTAGGGAAGTGTACTTGTATTTGAAAGATTGCAAGTTTGAATCCCTGACCAACAAGGCACCACTGAGGTACCCTGAGCAAGGTACCGCCCCCAAGCACTGCTCCCCGGGTCCTGAATTAGCTGCCCCCTGGTATGTCACAATGTCACATATGGGTTAAATGCAGAGGACACATTTCGTTGGTTTTGCAGTGTGTGCTGTGATGTGTTAACAATGACCACTGATCACCAAAAATACCAGCAGTAAGGATGCTTTTCATTGCATTATAAAGGCATCTATAGTGCATTATAGATGATAGCTTCATAAGGCAGTCATAGTAAACATGGCTATGTTGTGCCTTTTTATAAATATTAATAACCATGTTTATAATGCTTTATGAACACATTATAATGCATTATTAATGTGTGTATAAATTACTAAAAACATGACCATAGGTAATATTTGCTTTTTATTTGCTGCATGTCTTTTTAGAAGAGCATACACAAACTCTCCATTCATCTGTACTTAGACCGCTTAATCATATAATATTTATAAGCTATTATTTCATAAATGACAATAATTGCTTTGACAGTTAATGCTACTTACAGCCATGGCCAAAAGTTTTGAGAATGGCACAAATATTCATTTTCATACCGTCTGCTGCCTCAGTTTTTATGCTGGCGAGGTGCATATACTCCGGAATGTTATGAAGAGTGATCAGATCAATTGCAGTGAATTGCAATGTCCCTCTTTGCTTTGAGAATGAACTTAATCCCCCCCCACCCAAAAAAACAATTTCCACTGCATTTCAGCCCTGAAACAAAAGGACCTGCTGACATCATTTCAGTGATTCTCTCGTTAACACAGGTGAGAGCGTTGCTGAGGACAATGCTGGAGATCACTCTGCTGACTGAGTTAGAATAGCAGACTTGATGCTTTAAAAAGAGGGTGGTGCTTAAAATAATTGTTTTTCCTCTGTTAACCAGGGTTACCTACAAGGAAACACGTACAGTTATTATTGATTTGCACAAAAAGGGCTTCACGAGGATATTGCAGCTAGTATGATTGCACCCAAATCAACCATTTATCAGATCATCGAGAACTTTTTGTGAGGAAGGCTTCGGGGGCCCCCAAGAATGTCCAGGAAGCATCCGGATTGTCTCGTAAAGTAGATTCAGCTGCAGGATCGGGGCACCACCGGTGCAGAGCTTGCTCAGGAATGGCAGCAGGCAAGTGTGAGTGTATCTGCATGGACAGTGAGGCACAGACTTTCGGAGGACGGCCTGGTGTCAAGAAGGGCAGCAAAGACGCCACTTTTCTCCAAGAAAAACATCAGGGACAGACTGATATTCTGCAAAAGGTACAGGGACTGGACTGCTGAGGACTGGGGTAAAGTCATTTTCTCTGACAAATCCCCTTTCTGATTGTTTAGGGGATCCGGAAAAATGACTGTCCGGAGAAGAAAAGCTGAGCGCTACCATCAGTCCTGTGTCATGCCAGTAAAGCATCCTGAGCCCATTCATGTGTGGGGTTGCTTCTCAACCAAGGGATTGGGCTCGCTCACAATTTTGCCTAAGATCACAGCCATGAATAAAGAATGGCACCAAAACATCACCCGACCGCCCAAGAGGAGCTTGGTTATGAACAATGACTTTTCCGGCATGATGGAGCACAGTGCCATAAGGCAAAAGCGATAAGTAAGTGACTCTGGGAACAAAACATCAACATGCTGCGTCCATGGCCAGGAAACTCCTCAGACCTTAATCCCATTGAGAACCTGTCGTTAATCCTCAAGAGGCTGACGAACTCCAAGCATTGATCATGCAAGAATAGGCTGCCACCATACAGGATTTGGCCCAGTAGTTGATTGACAGCATGCCAGGGTGAATTGCAGAGATCGTGAAAAAGAAGGGCCAACGCCACAAATATTGACCCTTTGCACAAACGTAATGTAATCGTCAATACAATCCTTTGACACTTATGAAATGTTTGTAATTATACTTCAGTATACCACAGAAACATCTGGCAAAAAGATCTACAAACATTGAATCAGCAGACTTTGTGAAAATCAATATTTGTGTCATTCTCAAAACTTTTGACCATGACTGTACAGACAACAATGTGACACCACCAGACATGGTGACAAACTAAGAAACGCGGCTCCTATTAGGCCCTCAATATGTTGAAACAATAAGATTTAAGGAATGTTTCCAATCCCATCCAAGGTTACAATTAAACCGATCCTCTAAATGAAGGTATTGAACGTCAGAATTACAAATTTGCTTATCTGACTCAGTTTCTGGGTGTTTTTTTTATTTTCTATCTTCTCCTCAGATGTGACATTTTGGGTGAGAGGCACCTTTAACTTTGGATTGGCAGAAACCCCACACTTTGCCACCTGGGTACCTCCCATTAACACAGTACACTGAATGGCTTACAGTTTGCCATTTCTGGCCCTGGATAGGTCATTCTTTCCTGGCTGCTGCATCAAGATTTTGGGGAGCAAGAAAGAGACGTGCATAGTACTGTTGGAAAAATGGCCTATAGGTGGAAAAAAAATCCAAGAATGTGATGTTTGCTGTTTGACTTGTTGACGTTTGCTGGGAGGCAACCCTGTATAAATAATAATGTGGATGAATAATGATGACTGTAGTCTGATGTCACGTCAGTCCATAATGTGAGACAAATAGTCTGCGCCTTAGTGTTTTTAAATGAAAAATATCCCAATGACACGATGTGGAGACCAGCAGCAGAATGACGTCAGCAGAGGCGGATCTAGGGACCCTGGGGGCCCAAAAGCAAGAAACTCCATGGGACCCTCAAAGGCACCATCCCCTGACATGTACATTTTTTTACTATTTTAGTGTGAAATCTAAATAAATAATATCGACAAAGAGGATTTATTAAACAATTGCTTTATTTCCCCTTTACTGTGAAAAACAGAATACACAAATACAGCAGATTTGTTGTTGCAATGTACTCTGTGGCCGGGGGCCCTCAACAGGTTTTTATAACACTTGTAGTTCTTAAGCTTGCAGCTTAAGTTGTCCACGGCGTTTAAGGTAGTATATTGAAATGGTTTCACATAAGCTGGTTTTGAAAGTAACAGTGAAGTTTTTTTCTGGTCCAAGAATGCAGCTGCCAGTCATTTTTTTTTTCTTTTCTTTCAGCATCACCCCATTTTTGGATATCTCAGGAAAAACAGACAAGTGACAGACTGGTCCTGTGACGGCATATTTAAGGTGAGCTCGGCAATCTCACATTTTATGCTGAAGCGCTGAAATATCTGCTGCACTTAAAGTGGACGTGAAACACTAGATGTAGTTAGCATACTTTACGAGATGGATTCCCACTCTCGAAATCCTTATTGGTTTAACACTGCTGGTGAAATTTGATTAAAAATAACAACTAATGCAAGTTACATACATTTTTCAGGCAAGTGTAGCGCTATCTTGACCTAGCGTAGGATGTCATGTCATTAGGTTGGCTTGGAAATCCTACAGTGGTTGAAAACTATACATTTCACGTTATATTGTTTTGTTAGCCCCCCACTGTCTTATTGGCCTACTACTGCTAGCCAGCAAACTTGCGATATTACGCACTTGATAATTAACTAGCAGACCTGCTAGCCGCCAAACGGATGGAGCTACTTTTATCAGTCAGATGATTGTGGATATTGATTTTTGCAATAAAGACTTTGCTAAAGCAGTCTGTTTCATTCACATATACGTGTATATTATGCAAACTAGAAATGTTCATGTTTACCTCTAACTTAAAGCTAAATAATGCGTACATGCTGTTCATTAAGCATGATTTATTTCATTTCAAAAATACATTCTTAACCAAATGAAGCCAGGGACTACAGAAACTAAAAGTATCAGCCGTGATATGAATTGATAGTATACTGAGCGAAAAATCACCCCAAGTACAGTATCACTGGAACAGTAAAGAAGAGTCGATAATAATCCAGATCACAAGCAAAGAACAAGCCTTACAATGTATCCAAGGCAAAATACATCTATTCATTTCAGGTTAGGTGATTCTACAACTACTTCAGGGCTTGGTGATTTACATCAGCCTCATGGCGTCAAAACCATTCTCATCTCATTCTCGTCTTTGATTCCATTGTCCCAGATAACAGTTTTCATGTTTGAGATGAGGTCTGAAACTACCTATGAACTAGTCCATTTGTATAACCACATAAAATTGTCATTATTATCAGTTTTCAGACTGACGCAACTGTAATTTGTGAAATGGTACAATAGATCCATGGCGAAAACATTTTCACTGGTAAAATAACAGCATGTAACTGTTTATATTTGAACAAATATAACCTTTCTTGTGAGTCCAGTGTATTACCTGGGTTTTTGTGGCACTTCCACACTACATGTGCTCATTTATTTAACTTTATGGAGAATATACTTGGATCTCTGTACTAGTTTCTCTATTAAACAATCAGAAAGGGGTTAAAAAAAAAAGCAGCAAAAACAAAATGTGAGGATGCAACTCACACTGAAAGCAAACAAACAAACAGACAAATAAACAAAATAAGCATCGTCTTGAACAGACGTTCAGAATTCTAAGAGGTCTGATCTGCTTCTGTGTTCTAGTTCATAAGAAGTGGTTTTGTTAATCTTCAGTAGTTTGGCATATAATCAGATAGTGTTAAAGAAGTGGTTGTACAATGTATACATATGTGGCAAATAAACAGCTAAGGAAATTTAGGTCTACACAGTGGAATGAATGGTATATATGAAAGTGAATACGAAAGCTTAAACAAGGAGACCTGATGAACACCAGCGTGTCCAATCACAGCGCTCCAGGTTTTATATAAGGAGTAAATCTAACCCACTTCTTTGCCGTTACAGCTATTCGGTTCTCCCACCTCCTCCTCCCCACCACCTTCGGCGCCCCGTCCTGCTCCGGGGTTTGGCTCCTTCGCCTCCTGCCTGGTCGCCCAGCCAGATCTGTCAGCTTCAGAGAACCAACGACCAAGAGACGGGCTTCGCCAAATCACTGTTCACATACTTATTTAAATGTGTTCAAATAAACAGTTGTGAACTATCTATCGAGGTCTCCTTGGTTGAAATGATGTTGTATAAATAATGAGTTTTAATTTTACATTATACACATTGAGTACCATCATCTTCCTGTGGTTTCAGTAGAACAGCTGTACTTGATGACTGATGGAGGTTCCTGTCAGACAATGAGCTGGTGAGCTGGTCTGGCCCCCAATGTAAATATTGTGAACATCTCTGTGTATTTTTCATGTATTGTGTTGTTATTGTGCCATATGTGATGTCATGTGCAGTGTTAATGTTATATGATGTAAGTAGTGGTATGTGTTCCCCAGTGTGTAGTACACATAGTCAGGATGGTCACCGCTGTGGGTAGACTGTGTGTATGTGTGTGTATATTGTTAGAATGAATGACATACGCCATTAAATGTCGTTTTTGCGCTTTCTGGCTCAGTGGTATTCTGCGTGCCACGTCGGACCACTGTGTCACAATATAAATGTATCGTTCATTCTTTATATGTATAACATATGTATAATTCATGTTACTACATGTAATAATTGAAACACATTACAATACAGAAAAGAACAGAACCAGTGGTCTGATGGGCTTCTGCTCTGCCTGGCTCCTAACTGCTACGCTTTCCCGTTTCCTCTGTTTCATCAGTCTCTCCTGTTGCTAAATCTCATGCTCTCCCCTGTTGCTAACTCTCGTGGCCTCCCCCTCTTATTGTCTCATCTGTCGGTAACTTTAATGACCTCCTTTTCCTCCAGCTCTAATGGTCTCCCCTGTTGCTAACCACTTATCGCTAACCTTTTGTTTCAGAGGCTCGCTGTTCTAGCCAGCTGGGGTAGAAGGAGTTCTTATACAGGGGCTATAATCACTGAGGGGATTCTGCTTTATGGACTGTTCTACACCACAGTAAGTTTCTAAAAGGCCGCAAAAAGTTCTCCTAATGGTAGATGGAGCATCTTCCAAACAATCAGCAATGGATGGAGATTGTAGAGTTCATACTTCAATGATTTATTCGGCATTCCACGTGTGTTCCCAGACCATACAGCTCACAAAAATGTCCTACTTCCTGCTTCCTGTTTGGCCCCTTGTCATCCAATCAAATTTCTCCACATTCACGCCTATGCGTAAAACTTAAACAGTGCATTATAAACAATATTAATATTAAAATTTATGTTGATCACTTGAGCAATTTCAACAAAAATTATCTTGCGAAATCGTGTATCAAGCAAGTAAATAATAATACACTTTCTCTCCGTCAAAATCAATTTTTGTGACCACTCCTGGCCCTGAAAATACATCATCGTTCCAGTTTCTCCTCCGTGCCGTCAGTGGAGGGACAGCTAACGGGCAGCTGCTCCTTCACCTACACTAACGGGCCAAGGGGAGCACATCCAGGGTGCACTAATGAGACGGAGGTCCGCGTTGCCTCCTGGACTCGGATGCGTCTCTGAGCTGTCCGCTTCCTCTCCGGTTTTCAGCATCCACTCCACGCCGACTACAGATGGCCTTTAATTCAGCTGTCAGGCTGAAGCATCAATTTACAGGCCTGATTGTCAGTTTGATGAATTTACTGTCACGGGTATGGCGAGCCGCTCAGTCTGCGGTGTAAGGGACGGTAAAAGCTGACGTGAGTCGAAAGTTTTTGTTAAAGAAAGATGCCCAAACAGTGTTGGAGACCCAAACTGAGGAGTGTAACGGAACAAAAACTGACTGAGTCGTCTATGTTGGTGAGATTCAGCCTGACTGTTTCCCTCAAATACCGGCATGTTCAATACATGTCTAATGACCACAGGTCTGCACTTTAATGATTTTAATGGAGCCTTAAATCTCAACAATAAAAATAAGCAGGCTGTAAACTTTCTGGCCCATATTTTCATTTAAAATGTGCACTAAAGGGTCCTTGTCGGATGAGACAAATAAGCAAGCAGCTTTCGAGAAGTGAAGAAATAAGATGACAGAAAGGGGCAATTAACGCATTTTTGACAGTGTTGAGTTAAGGTTATCATCCTGAGAAGCTGTTGGCCCCCTGCTAACTCGGCCTACGTAGCAGCGGGGGATTGGCTGCTGACACAGCAGCGTCATGCTGGTTGCCGGGGAGATGATTACAGCGAGCGACGCTATTTGCTCTCTGTGGGGGGCTAGACTCGCTAATGGCTGGAGGGGGAGACGCAGCAGAGGTGCAGCCAATCACGCCCTCATAAGATTGCACAGCTAGCAAAATATTACCGAGCTCTAACAACTGTGTGATTACTGGGATTTTATTGAGAAAGGCTGTGCAAATAGCATTCTAGAAACCCTCATATTTGGCCTGCTGATTGGTTAATTGCTGCTCTATTGCCCATATAATTACACCCCCTGAAAACTACCTAAGCATCAAATCCCCTTTATATTTTGAAGATCATCTGTCTTGATTTTATTTCATTCAGATAAAACTTGGGCAACTTCCCCTTGTTGAAAGCAGATATCAGATAATAAATTACAGAATCTTTCTGTTACAGAAAGTTTTGCTAATTCCTTGGTTATGGTCTTTTGGCAACTGCTTGCTATTATCTTGTACGTTTCACTTGTCTAGTAGGAACCTAGTCCTCATTAAGTTTTGATCTAAGTAGCTTTTTCTTGTTGGATTCTAATGGCGTTTTGTGTAGCCCTTGTTCCAGTACTGTCCCGCACCTGTCGCCGGTCACTCAGCGGAGGCTCAGCCCATCAGCCTTTCTGCCTGAGCTGCTCCTTGACAGCTGCGTGCTTGTGATGTATTACCTTCCTCACTTGTACGTCGGTTTGGACAAAATAATAAATAATGTAAATGTGAATGAATGACTGTAATCAAAAAAGGATTTAGCGGGAGAATTTTAGGTCTGCGGTCTGGAGGTGCTTTGCAAACTTTTATCTGCAGTGATGGTGGTTTCCACCACTTAAACGACCCATTCGCATGGGATCCTAGTGGTTTGCCCCCCTGGTGGCTACAAACAGTCACTACAAAAATATTAAATAAACACATTCCATATTTAGGAGATGTTAAGGTATAGCTAGCTACAATATCCTTACGCTTCTTATTTATTGCTAGCTATTTGTTTAGTTTTTGAAAGACCTGGTGGTGGGGGGGGGGGGGGTGTGTGGCCCCACGTCTCAAGATTTAAGACACTTAGCCAAACTTTGTTTGTGTCTCACCAATTGAACTTGCTTGGTTAACCTGTGCTATCTTAATGTTCCATTCGTGCAAGACCACTACCTCGGAACATGGTTGTTTTCACATATCCCATCATGCTCCCTTTTTTAAAGGCACACATGCACACATAGAGGTGAGAGTGAAGCATCCCCTCATTCCTAGCCCCTTTCTACGGCTGGTGTCTTGTGACCTCTCCCCATAGCTGTGTTAGGGCAAATATTTGAGTTCTGACCCCATTTAGTCATTAAAAGAAAGAAGGGAAGAGGTGGAACAGGCAGGAACCCTGGCTGAAATGAGACAATAACACCATGTTTCATGGGCGACGTGCAGACGTCAGCTTGTCCTCTTCATCTTTTATTAAGATGAAAGAAGCTGTGGAATAGCTTCTGCTTCCTAGGAGCTGCTGCTGCAGTCTGCAGTAAAAATGTTGTCTTTCACCTCATTCTAGGCACCTGCAATCTTACCTGACCCCCCCGTATGCGTCTCTTTGCTTTTAGCGTCCGCCCAGGAAGGGGCGTGTATTTCAATCACAATGCATGCACATCTGGAGACCATTAAATGCTCTTCAAGGAAAAGGCTTAAGCTGTAATTGTAATTTCTGCTACGTTTTTATGCTCAGGTATGTGCCATTTCAGTTTTAGGCTTTTGTATTCCAAATTTCGTTTTCAAAGCTAAATCCGAATTCTTTTATTTGCAGAGGGGTCGCATGAGGTGCGGAATTAAAGTAAAAGAGAGCCGCCAGGCTGGCGGTCCTGGGGCCCGTAACGGCGGCCGGAGGGAGCGGTCAATAAGAAAGCAGCGGGGCATGGCGGCCGTGGGATGGCGGGAATCGCGGCCAGCCAGCCTCCCCTGGACAGGATCGCTCCTCTGGCACGGAGTACCAAGACCAAAATACCAACAGCCTCTCGGAGATCCGAATCCGAGCGCGACTGCAGCAAACTGCTCTCATCTGGGAAGTCAGATATTTGAGTCAACAGACTGTCACCCCGGGGATCAATGGCTGTCATCCACGACCAGACCTCACCTTACTCACCCTACACTTTGTGTGGACTCTCCATCCATCTCTGTGGGCATAACCCTAATCCTAAGTATGACAACTTGATCCTCTACACGGCCCTAACCTTAACTATAAGTAACCAAATAAAATACAGGACTAGTTTAGTTATTTATCATATACACATGTTCTTATAAAATTAACTTTCCCCTTGTGGAGTCAGTAAAAATGTCCCCACAACATCAAAATGATAAGTTTCTATCACATTATGGTTATGTCTAGTCCCCACAATGTGATACATACATGCCCCCCCCCCCCACACACACACACACACAAGCATGCACATATATACACATTTATTAATTTATTATTGTGTTGTGTTGATTTATTATTAACAACATTTAAGTTTAATAATAAATATACACACTTATATAAGTAAGGATACTCTTATATATACAAACACTTTATATGTACAAATGTAATTACAGTATAAACCCACAGATGCACACACCCACACACATATGCATATGCATTTATGTCACACCACAAACACGTTCCAAAGTTCACACAGACTTATATAAGGAAGGATGGTCTTATACATGCAGACACATTATAGGTGCAAATATAATTACATTCTGTTGTGTATAAATGCACAGAGACACAAACACACACTGAGACGCATGTTGTTGCATACAGAAGCACACATCGTACCCCCCCCCCCGCCCCCGACACCCACTGCATCGCTGCATGCGCTCTGCTGACTCCCGTAGGCTCACACGCCTTCATTCGGAGCTGCTGAGTGACGCCTGGCATGGGTGAATCGGGAGCGGACGCGCGCTCACGCGGCCCGAGCTGCAGGCCCAGTCAGCCCCGCTCTCCCTCCCACAATCCCTGCTGCTTATCTGCTGGCCGGAGGCACTGCTGGCGAGGCAGGGTGGGGGGTATGGGGGGTGTATGGCTAGCGCGAGTACAGCAGCATGCACCTCGGCTTCTACGAGGCTCCAGCACGCTCCGGCGCCTTCAACGTCGCCTTTCCCCGGAACCTCGGCGCGAAAAACAGACACGGAGAGCTTAAAAGAAACGGGGAGGCAAACGCGTATTTTTTTCATATGGCTGCAATTAACAGGCGCCGAAACGCGCACGCCGGGGCCTCGACAGGACCAGCCGTCAAGACAGCGGAGCACGCGGCGTGTCACCGTGCTTCAGGGGAAACGCCACTTCACACAAAAACGCTCACACGTTTCCTGGGCTCTGACGCAGTAAAAGGCAAAAAAACACACTTTAAACATGCTTCAAAATCCTGATAAAAAAGCACATATAGTAAAATCGTAGAATCTGCTTATACTCGTGTGAGAACCAATAACATTCTTTTTTTTGTTTTGTACCAAGAAGCCAACTTTAAAAACATCTTTGTACACACAGTCTGCTTTTTGAGGGTCTACTATGCTTGTAGGGATACAAGGTTAGCAAAATATACACAGAATCCAAACAAATCCATATGGCATCACCCAAGACTGTGCCCCCCCCCTCCCCCCCCCAGCCACCAAATATTTCAAAAACTCAATAAATAGTAAAGTCAGAAAATCATGGCTAGCTATTTCTTTAGCAGAACATACTGTTTCGGCATCTGCTAAATAAGGAATGGGTTTATTTAATATTTAGTGTATTAAGTGTTTGTGGCCAGCAGAGGAGCCCAAACTTTCGGGGCGCCTTGCGAATGCGTGGTCTGGGTGCTGGTGAACACCACTGGTGCCCAGAGCTGAGCTCACACTGGCTGCCAACACAAGGCAGATGGCTGCCCTTGTCTAGGCTGTAGTCTGAGTCTGTGCCTCCGTCTGATGTCCTAGTCCAAATATGTAGGGCTACACAATCTGCACGGCGGGTATCTAAAACTCATCTTTAACACAGACATACGTGCGCACATGCAACACAAAGACGTTAGGTCTACCGAATTTCTTTATACAACAACAGAGGAAATCGAGAGAGTTCCATTCTTCTCTTCAAAGACTATGTTTATAGGCCATTTGTAAGAAAAACGTTACTGCTTTCTATAACTGTTTTTACCACTGCAGTAAAGGCAGTTTTTGATTCTTGGTACATTAGATTTGCTCCTCCAATACCATTCAAGACATGAAAAATATAACAGTAATACATACTTATGGAGGGGCGGCATGGTGGTGCCGTGGTTAGCACTGTTGCCTCACACCTGTGGGACCCGGGTTCGAGTCTCCGCCTGGGTTACATGTGTGTGGAGTTTGCATGTTCTCCCTGTGCCGTCGTGGGGTT
>JAABNY020000037.1:13765233-13777023 GCA_015164015.2 Brevimyrus niger
CTGTCTGCATAGGCCTGCGGCTGCGCGGAGAGGGGGGGGGGGGGGGGGGGGCCGCGGCTGCGTGCCCGGGCGGGGGTGGGGAGGGGGGGGGGGGGGGGGGGGGAAGCAGATCCCAACAATGACAGAGGGTGAGACGGTGAAATAACAGGAGAAGATGAGGAACGTGAGATGAAAGTGAGGAAAGACGATAGAAAGGAAGGAAGGAAGGAACAACAACGTCATGAGAAGCCTGAAGCCAAAACACGTACCACAGCAGACTCTCCACCAATGAAAAAGAGGCTGTTAGAAGTGGAAAATGATATTTTGTCGTTTAGTCATATTAAAATGTGGGGGAAGCAGACTACATGCCCATGTATGGTATGTGGCTTAATGAGTAAGGCCTCTCTGCCCGTGATTGGACAGTCGTTAGTTTGAATCCCGGGCTTGGCAGTGTAGACACATCTCCGTTGGGTCAATAACCAAGACCTTTACCCTCCCCCCAAATGCTCCAGGGTCACTGAATGGATAGCTAACCCTGTGTTTCACTCTCACCTGCATGTCTTACAAGGAGAGCATGATGAGATATGTGCAAACTAAAGAATTCCAATGTACCTCTTGATATGGCAAAGTGCCCTTTAAAACTCAGAAAGAGACCTCATCTTACTGTTTGACTGCGTGACAGCATGAGCCATAAAACGACTATGTTGTGCTGATAAGAGCCTCAAGGTTTCAAAAGCAGCATGGCAAGAGCAGCTGTAAGCGACATTATTCATGGCATTATTTCTGTTATTTTGCAAATAACAGATCACATGCAGCGTGAGCCAACAGCCACAAGGATCCATTCCTGGGCCTCTATTTTTTAACTGCTATAAGCTTCAATTTGGTCAAATCTTACAAAAGATAAATCACTTTCCTTTTTTCCTTTTCCCTTTGTCTCTCTCTTTTTTTTAACTATATATTACTTGATTTGTCTTGATCGCTGTACATCTTTTTTCTTCCTTTTTATTTTCTTCCGTTTCTATATAACACACCTTGAATTGCCTGCTCTGTGTATGAAATGTACTATATAAATAAACTTTCCTTGCCTAAAGATACAAACAGGTGAGTCACTTTAAAAAAAAAAAAACAACAAAAAAAAACTGACCACCTTTTTTCTTGGAGAAAAGAACAAAAAAAAACACCATCACCAGAAAAACCAAGTGAAATGCAAAAGAAAACTGGAAGCCTGGAGGGAGAGAGTTGGCTACCCCTCAGCGGTAGGCGGTGGGCTCAGGTCGTGCACCGACACGCATCCCCTGACCTGGCTTTGGGCTCGGTGCGCGGCCTAAGCCGAGACATCCAGTGGTGGTGTGAGCTGCTCAGAGCCTGACCCCTTCAGAGCTGCTCCATCTGATGTTGGAGCTGAAGCAGCTGGTTGAGGGTCTCCTTGCATCTCTGCACTTCTGTTGCTGACGCCATAACTCTATCAACAACACATTGAATACTACTGCTCTTACTACTACTACTACTACTACTACTACTACTACTACACTACTACTACTACTAATAATAATAATAATAATTATTATTATTATTATAAACCATATGTCTTGATCTACAAAAGGTATACGTTTTCCAATAAAAAACAAAATAAGGAAAAATACAAAAACCTCAGATTACTTGGATGCAAGATTACAGCTTTGGCAAATGATATTACTGACAGAATGAGCTGAATATCACTGGCAACACCCCCCATCTTAATTATCTCGAGGAAAACACAGAGACAAGCAAAAACCCAGAAAATGTCACCAGTTAGCAGCTAAAGACCATTTGCCATCAATTAAAGAGCCATTGATATATTAGATTCAATCACACAGGGTCATAGTCTGTATTGTATATTTCAGAAAACAGGGTCAGGCAGTCCCTGGGGCCAGTGGGGATTAAGGGGCTTGCTCAAAGGCCCAATGGTGACATCACACCGCTGAGGCTGGGATTTGAACAAACAACCTTCTGATTACACATGTTGCATTGTAGCCCAATGAGTAACACACCTCCCACTAGCATTATAGTAGTGAGATTTCAATTTGTTGCCCTTGACTAAACATCTCTCATTCTTTTAATTATAAAAACAATCGAGTGACTGAGACACATATTTCAGGCATCCCTGTCAATAGGCCCACGCCAGCACCCCCATCCCCTCGGCCCGCTGAGTGCCTATCGATCCCTGGGGCAGCGTGCGAGGACGGCCTATCGATTCGGTCCCGGTTTATTTTGACTCCCGGCGTGAGCAATGACACGTCACACGCCTTGTCAAGTTTCAGCCACTTAGAAATGGTGCGGAATTAATTTGAGCCAAAGGTCAGCCTGTAAGTTCATATATCGCACACATGGGAAAAGGACTGACAGTGATCAGGCTGAAATCAAAAAACACAGTGAAAGTGTGATTTTGAAAATCAGGCAATTCACGTGTGAAGCTCCCTGAATGGGCCTAGAATACTTCTCTATATTTTTTATTTTATATATTGCTTTGTGGTATCTGTGTATTTTTTGTCTTGACAGCATGTTTCAGTTGTATACCCAGGCCACCACCTAAATTATTCTGTGTGTTTTATACATGGTGAATACAAGGATTCTGATTCTGATTCTGAACATCGCTGGCTGGTCCACATGACTCGATAATTGAACATTTTCAAAGCATCTTGCCCAGATCTACATTTCAGAGGGGCAAATATATCTAGACAGCATCTGGCTACTAAAACAAATTTTCCATTTCATTATGATGCAATAGATCATGCCGACAGAGATGTTGTGACACCTTAGAGTTATGTTTTTAATTATTCTTCTGATATGTGTTAAAAATTATTTTATCACAAACTTCAAATGGTCTTTGTGATTCTTCATAAACAAATTATGCTATTGCAAAATATCATCATTTGATTTTTGGCTTATCTAACTGAAAATTAATTGCATTATTAATTATCTCTTGCAATATTAGACTGAAATGACCTTCTTATAAATTTCATTTGATCATTTTAGAGCTTTACATATATTTTCCAACAGAGACAATGAATTTTGAATCAATGTTTTTAATATTTTCAAAGTATAAACTATTTTGTTTTACATTTTTAATATTTTACATGTGTAATCAGATTTAATCCAGTTCATCTAATTTTTGCATTGGGAGATTAGGGTTATATCCCAGTCTAGGTTCAAGTTTTACAGAAACATGGGTCATTAAATTCTCTTGGGTTTGCAAATACTGTACTGTATTTTGGCCTCAGATCTGAAACCTACATGTTTCCTAATGAACAGAATTGCGAATTCAGATGTAAAACGCATTTCATGTAAACATGTGTGGTTTATCAAAAAAGACCTTGAGCTGTTGCCTGGAGATGTTGAGAGAGAAGATGTTGCTGCATATCAACACAAAGAGCAAAAAGGGAAATAAGATAAAGACTTGTTTTGACTAACTCTACACATTTATAAGATCCCCCAGCACAACCCTTCGGGGAAACCAGGCTGGGCTGTAGGGGCTGCATTCTATCAGCCACTGTATTAATAATTAAAGCCAGGGATCCTGACAGGAAATTGAACTCAGAGGCCAGTGTTGTTTTCCAAACCATTAAGCCGACTTTCAATAGCAAAGGACTTAATCATTTTGACCAAGTTGAGAAGAGGGAGGGGCCGTGTTTCCATATTCACTTGAGAATAGCACCCCTAGTGCTTTGGGGGGAAGGGGGTAAGCAAGACTATTAATCCTTCAATTGCTACGGGGTGGCATGAAATGTTAAAAAATAGCTAACATGTGACCTCTTTTCCTGTTAATCAATACTGAGAAATGAAAAAAACAATCCCCCCCCCCCCCCCCAGTATGTATCTGCCTCGGACATAAACAATCTTGCTTGCGTCCAGTTTTGGTCACTATTGATTTTCCTGCCTCCCTTTCGGCCTAAACGGCGCCCCGGCAACGTTTCTATGCAGTCAGTAATGTGTGACTTCCCACGGATGGGTGCCCCCTGCTGTTTCACAGCGTGTGCGCATGCCTCACACTCCTGTGTGCCTTTAAGCAAAATAAATCCTAAGATAGACTGAAGTGGTGTAAAAGGGATGGGAGGCAGAGGTAATGACTCGCCATCATTCAGTCCTCAGGCAGCCGATTCCAGGGGCAGCGGAGAGCAGCGTGCCACTTCTCATTTGATGCTAATGATATGGTCCATCTTCATAAGTCCGCGGCCGGCGTCCCAGGGCGGTCCCCACAAAGTCGATGGTATCACTCTGTTACCGGCTCCTCTGCAGGCGCAGGAGAGCATAACAGAGCAGCGTCCTTAGGAACACTGTGCGGGCCTTAGTGCATGATAAGTTAAGCAGAGCGAGGTTTCCTCATGGTTCTCTGTACTCACTGTGCACACTGCGCAAATGGGACCTTCACACACCAGCGTATGAAAGCCAGAAAACTGATATTTTTGCACACACCGTGGAAAAACTGTTTGGCCTCCCACTAAAAGCCAGCATTAGTTCACAACATCAACGACAAAAAGGACAGGTAAGGAAAAAATAATAAACAATAAATAAATAAAAAACATTAACAAAAAAGCAGAGATTTATAGTGATACATAAAGTGACAGGGACATATTGGTGACAGTGTATATTGTGTATTATGTACTTTAACAACGTCGTCTGTTTTCAAAGTAAACAAATCCATTTTAGAAAGGTTCAAAAGAGTTTGTCACAGGAGTTTCCGAAGGGATTTTCGTTCATTATTTTTCTCCCGTCCATCTTGACAGCTTTATCTGATGAATTGATTTTGTTTTGCCCTTAAGATAACCCTAACTGTATGCGTTAATTAAAATGTCTTTGAAAATTACAGGCCACCCCTGAACGGTGACCCCTGATGGATCCCAAAAGCTGCCCGTTCTCCATTCCTCCTTTGAAGAGTGCCTCTCGTCCTCCTCTTCTGCTCGATATGTTGATCGCATGCGTCTCCCATCCTGCATCTCCACGTAAAAGTCACCGTGTCCTTTATAAAAAAAAGGCCCGGCAAGTTTTGAGTTTGGGAACTAGAAAAATAAGCACCGTGCCCCTGGTTCTGTGACGATCGGCTCTGCGGTCTTGCCGTGTTTGTCTCTATTTTGGAGGCTCGGTGATGTGAAAAGTATTCATCCATCTGTCTGATTTTCAGAGACATTTGCACATTGTTTACGGTGAGTGTGAACAAGCCGTTCTCCAAACGTGCTGAAGAAGTCTAGACAGAGCCTGAAAAACAAACCAAGGAACACAAATATTCCTCTTCATTTCATTCTTTTTTGGTTGTAATTAAATTAGTTTGTTTTCCACCCCACAATAAAGACAAATGAAAGGATAATTAGGGTCGGCTGTTTCCTTGCGTCAATAAAAACTCAGCCAGCTCTAATGCCACATTATTCTGAGCAATTTTTACACACTCAGAATGTCACATGGCCGGTCGGACAGGAACATCATTCCCATGTCAGAGGACAACCTCCTCAAAAATCTTGTATCTTGTTGATTCTTTCGTGATAAGGCCATAGGCCTTGGGAATACTGGCCGGGTAGAGAAGGTGTGGTAAAAGATTCAAGATTTAGGAGCGTATTGTGCTATCCACAGTAAGCAGTCAGTCACACCACGCAATGAAAATGTTACCCTGCGTGTCCCAGACGTCGCACGTCTCAGGGACGTTTTGGGAGTCTCCCACAAATAGGCAGCAGCTCCCTATCGCCTGTGAGTGATGCACAATGTCCCGGAAATCTGCCCTTCTTTCCTTCAACAGTAAAATTAGCCAGCAAGAAGTTTCACCTCCGCCACTTCAGTCGGCAAACTTCACCGGTGGCGCCTCAACACTGCCCCCCCTAGGTGACACTAGGTGAGGCATCTAATTCTTAATATTGTCATTGTATCTGTAGATCATACTTTGGGTTGCAGTGTTTTGGCAGCATTCTTAAACGCATTGCTATTTGCCAGGGAGGGGGGTATAACCGTAATTCCACTCAAGCTTAGCCAGCACCACCCCCACCCCCCCGCCTCCACCCCCCCCACCCTGGGTAACCCTAACCCTAAAGTGCTTACAGTAATACAGTAAATATGAGTACAGTTATGGCAGTAAATGCGTAAACACGGTGTTTGGAAAGTACGGGTGGGAGAACCGGGGGCTTGCAGTGAGCAGGGCTGTGTCTCCGAAGGTCCCTTACAGGGCTGGCTGGGAGGAAGGACAGCTAAGGACAGGAAGCTGTAGCAAAAGACTGCCTTATAAACATAAAGCGGGAACGAGTGACAGGGAGGTGAAATCAATACAAAAAACATGTGCTGGGAAGAAGGGACAGGTGGAACCAATCAATACAAGCAATGACAGTCACCTGACCCTTGCCACAGACAGACAGGAGTCCCTCACTCATTCATCTGATCCTGAAGATTTCTGGAACAATGTTCGATGAATGTAGAGAAATCGAATCAAATAAAAGGTTGACCCTGTTGAAAACCGGGATGTTTCATTTCATCACGATACTGGTAGCTTTCCAGCATGGATGCGGGGAAATTAACATGCGAATTGCAGACCGGCTGTTTCATCTGACTTTGAAGCATAACTGTATGAAGGCGCAAAGATATGTTCTAAAAATTGTGGAAGAACAGTAAAACATTCTGATCAAGTTCCATTACATACCACTGACTTAAAAAAAAACAGCCATTTTGTGCATGAGACCCCACAGATGTCACTAGGTACAGCGGGATTCGAACCCCTTGTTGGCTGGTGCTCCGCTAGGGGGTCTCTCACATAACTTTTATTTAGAAAAAAAGGTAAAATATCAAAATTTTGAGCTCTCTTCGCACGCACATTCCCTGCTTTTTATCTAATATTCACTTTTAGCTGGAGATCTGATAACGCCCAATATCAGAAATGTGTAGACGCACACATACCTGTGATGGGGAGGGGGGACTATTTTCTCACAGTGCCGTGGAAAAAGTTACACATTAAAAATGTTCTTTTTGTTCTTCAGTTCATGTCTGCCGGAGGGTTTGCGAGCGACTCGGAGGAAACATGCGGGAATGTAAATACAATATTCAGCAATTTATCCCTGCACACCACCCCAGCCTCTGTGAAGAGCGCAGAGAACAGCACATTTTACGGCGCCAAATAAAAGTCGAGCCTAATACTCCGAATCCATACTGAATATAATTTATTTATGTACTAACGAAGGCATGAGGCTGACTTGCTTGGGAGGGTGCTCTGTGGTTCAGTGGATTTAGACAATGCTTCAGTAATCAGTTGGTTGCTGGTTCAAATCCCAGACTTTGCTAAGAGATTTCGCTGTTCACCTATGAGCAAGCTTCCTCACGCTCAATGTGACCAGGGTCATACTGACCCTGATTTCTCAAGAAATGTACAAAACTATTAATTATCTGTTAAATGACAATAGAACCCCTCCTTCTTTTGGCCCTTGTTGTATAATTCTGGTCTGACCAACTAGGATCACAGCTAGTCACTGAGTCCTTCATCCCGCCCGCTGATGCCCCCCGTGGTCCCTGAACATCGCCCGTTGGTTGCGTACCAGCATGCATGTGCACAGAAGGTCGTGTGCTCCCAGCTCATGCTGTCCTGTTGTGCAAATTGGCGACACAATGTCTCACTGGAGGGTAATGGGTCTGGGGATGGCCCATTCAGCTGAGCCCCTGCTGGTGAGGGCGGCCCGTAACACTGTCACGTGTTAGGGACTTCCTTCTGCTCATAATCACGATGGGGGGTGGGGGGGGGAGGTCACTGCATCTTACCCTGGCTGTGGCACGCCGAGAAAACAATATGGTGGAGGACTCTTGGTCACCAATCCAAGACCGGGCCAATCAGATTGGCGGAAATGGAGCATGATTTAATGCAGAAATTGAGAGAGAATTCAGGGGAAAAATAAAAAAAAAGCAAAATAAAACAAATACATCTGGCGCCATTGTTTTATGGTGCACTTTGTCAGTTCCTGCTAGGTGACTTATGTAATTATACAAAGGATAGGGGAAGATCTAATCAGTGTAGATGAACTCCTGACTGGAACGCATCGTTATCTAAAGGTCTATATCGACCAGTGTCCTCACAGAATGGAAAAAACTGTTTTCGCAAGTACAGTTCCTGTAATTTAAAAAATACGTGTATGAGTCTGGACCCTGCGACGTCTGGGATCCTGGCCAGGGCGTCCCCAGCCTAGCGCCCAGTGCATTCTGGGATATCCTCCAGGCTCCCTGCCACCTCATACTGGGTTAGTGGTTATAGAAGATGGATGGATGTTTTTTAGTTTTTGACCAGTGGAACTGCGGCAGCTTCAGCTCCCTTAACGGCTCGATTCCGACGGCTCTCCTGATGGATGGATGTTTATATACGGCCTGCTGTGGGCTTTCGAAATTTTATTCTGATATAGTGTCGCGTTATGGGACAAACCGACTCGCACCAGATTAAGTCCGAGGCCGTCCTTTTCCATTACGCTGTGCGGCCACTTGAACAACATCCTGGTTCACGGCCGCCAGATGGCCTGGATAACGAACGGCAGTGATCCAGTGCAGAAACACGAGATGATGACATCATATTCTGACCAGTAGCGACATCACTCAGTGCTGACGGAAATAAAACCTTAGTTGCCATTTGTTCAGGTAGACTGGAGCATGTTAGTTATCACACTTCCCATTATGCTCTCTTTTTCAAGGAAACACCCACACACATAGAGGTGGGAGTGAAACCTGGGGCTCTGAGGACTAGCCAATTAACAAGTACCCCGGAAGCATTATGGGGGTGTGGCTGCTTTGCCATGCACAGAATTCAAACCCCTGATCCCCCAATCATAGGCCACAGACTGCCTCCCCCCCCCCCCCCCCCCCAAAGATCAAGAGATGATTCCAACTGAACCTTCTAAGGATTTCAC
Organism: Brevimyrus niger; assembly: GCA_015164015.2. Taxonomy (NCBI): domain Eukaryota; kingdom Metazoa; phylum Chordata; class Actinopteri; order Osteoglossiformes; family Mormyridae; genus Brevimyrus; species Brevimyrus niger. Next base: position 13,774,101 of record JAABNY020000037.1, read on the forward strand.
TTGCAAAGGTACTGGCATGTCCCTCTTAAGCTTATTAAACCCACCCTGTAGATTTGCCCACCGCGACAGGCCCACTAGAACTGGTTAAGGGTCCTTTAAGTTCAGCTCAGTCCTAACCACATGTGAGCTAGAATTCATGTGATTCACGAGTAACTGCAATTTCATGAATCCCCTGATTCTAAGATAGCAGTGTGCAAAGACATTTATTTGGATTTAAAATATTGATGTATTTCAAATATTCTTTATATTTTTGTTTATGGCGTGTCTCATGTACGGCAGCATGATTTGTCTGTGCAATTTGGTCTCCCGGAAGTTGAAATCTTCCTGTTGGTCACATTGCACTTTTAATTTACAGGTTTTATTTTTCTTTTTTTCTTTTTCCTGGCCCGGTAGTATGAAAATGTATTAAAAAGTGCACTCAGCAGTGACTGCCAGGCGGGGGGGCTGTCCGGAGACGAGGCACTCGGCCATCCAAATTCATTAGCACGGCCTGGCTCATAAACGGCACGCTTCGGCACAGCCGGATAATCCGATAGCGCCGGCGTGGCAGCCGCTGGAGGGTGCCGGCATATAGGAGCGGAAACGGATGGAATTTTTTATTTTTTTTTTTTAAATAAAGCTGCCTGTCAGTCACTCGGTAATCCGCCATAAAAATAAAAAATTCAGGCAGACTCAAGAAAAGCCCCCGACCGCGGATGAAGGGCCTCTCTCAACCAGGAAATCGGAAGAACAAAAAAAAGTAAGGCCTAGCCGCCATATTAGTGTATTTAATCCTATTTTCTCTTTCGAGTGTTTGGTAAAGGCCCAAGTAATTACACGTCAGACCCGCTGCCAAGCAGTTAGAATTACAAAGCAGGGCCCCGTGCTCCGTAAAGAACTGAATATGCCGCCTGACGCGTCAATAAGCCAATGGCTCATCTTCTGGCCTCCCTTTTCTCCCAGCCTCATGCTATCGATCGGTATAATAATTATTTCACTTAATCTCTCGGCTTTGGGTGCGCATCCTCGTAACCCCCTTATGCTAACGTCTCCTCTGTGACCCCCCCTCCCGGGGGGTGATTGCTAGGGGCCCATGTTCTGAGAGCTGTAATAGAACCGTCAGCTTCTCGTCTGGTCTGGGCCTGCACCTCAACTGAGACGGATCGATCGCTAAAGGAGTGTCAGGGTCTCCTGGACCGGCAAGCCCACGGTGATGAAAGCCTGCTGGGATAGCGATCTCATGTTTCTGTCAGTGCACGCGTCTCAGCGCCGGTGTGTCACCTCAAGGTGCGGCTGGGTCACACTTTGGGTGCAAGAAGGTTCCTCTAGAGTTCTGCTCCCTCTTCCATTTCGCCTGGTCACTCACAAGCTGAAGGTCCTCCCCCCCTGTTTAAACCAAATTTGGGCAAATTATTACGGAATCTGGTGAAGTATGAAAAAGAAATCTAATGAAAGAGGGGAGTGTGTGGCTATTCAGATTTTAACACTGTGCCCATCACCTGAAAGTCGTTGGTTCAAATCACAGGGACAGCAGAGTGATGTCGTGCTGGGCCCTTGAGCACAGGCCCCAACTGCTTCACGGACGATCTGATCCTGCTTCTTCAAAAGTGTTTGTCGCTTTGGATAAAAACGTCTGCTAAATGAATTCTAAGTGAAAACCACAGCGCCACCTAGCAATGAGAAGAGCAACAACCTGGTGTTAAATCCATTAACATTTGTGACTGTGGTGAAAGCTGAGGCATGACCTAGGTCCCAGAAGAGCTGCAGATAAATGTTTTACTCGCCTCTGAGGATTTCTGCTGCTCTGGGATGGATGGGGCTCATGGGGACTGATGTAAAGCCCTCTGTAGGAAGAGCTGTTTGCCAGTAAAGGATTAGGAAAACCGCCCTCCGGGGATTTGCTGGTGAGCGCTGGGGGTACCAATGTATTCCCCATACAAAGGTTCTCTTATCCGAGACAGATCAAGGAACTGGCACTTCATTATGAAACCCTTATTCACATAATTGGTTCTAGAAACATGCAACACCTCTTATTGTGGATGTTTTATACTGAAGGACTCCATGTCCAGAAGGTTGCAGGTTTGAATCCATCGGTTTACAGAACTCTCATATTACCACTTGGCCTTTGAGCAAGCTCTTTAACCTCATAGTGTGTGGTGTAGCAGGTTAGGAGTCTGTGCCTGTGATCTGTTGGTTGCTGGTTCAAATTTCTGCCGTCACCTGGTTTATTTTGCTGGTGGGCTTGTGAGCAAGGCCCTTTACCACAAACTGCTCCAGGGACCCTACCTTCTCAACCAAAAACAGTGTTGTTTTGGATCAAACGTAAATGCACACATTGGGTGGGAAAATGCACGTTATGTTCTTTTCTACGTGGAAAGTCATAGATGTCTATAATTAATTGGTTTCAAAGAGGAGGAATCTAATTAAACACTCCCCACTTCTGTGGTACACTACTCAAAACAGATTATGTTGAGAAATTAAACTATTACTGTATGTTTTCTCTTCTCTCCAAGCTCCATTGATTGATTGGATAAATTGATTTTTTTTTCTTTCTTTTTTGTTGAAGTCATTGTAGAGCAATGTAAAAACCAATTAGGTTTTCGTGTCACACAAACAGCTTTCATTTGCTGTGAGCACCAAGATTCCATAAGTTTATTCCTTTAACGTAATTTGCTTCCTCAATAGAATAATTCAGCACTGCAGAATGATAAAAATCAAGCTAAAAAAATCTGTGTAATCCAACTCCGTACATCAGTGTTCACCCTCCACCCCCAGGTCCATGTCTTTGCTGCATTCCAGCTCCCTCTGCCCAAACAAAAACTTCAGCCCCTATAATCCACACCCCCCCCCCCCCCCCCCCCCCCCCCCCCCCCCCCCCCCCACCTCCCTGTTACTTTTTATTGTTTCTTTTTTTTTTTTTATCTATTTTTATTATAATTGTGTT
>JAABNY020000037.1:13777488-13815015 GCA_015164015.2 Brevimyrus niger
AGAAATACAAACCCCCCCCTCCCCCCCCACTCCTCACCTCGCCCTATTCACAACCCCTCAACCTCCCCTCCCCCCCCCCCCACCCCTCACACACACACACACACAGACCTGTACTCATATCTGCAGGGGGACCATCTATTTATTTCAATAGGCAAAACCTTAATCCCAGCGATGACGACCTTATCCCCTACCCAGTCCTGACCTTAACCATAAGTAACCAAACAAAATATCAATCTTTAGTCATTTTAATTTTTTATAGTCATTTTAATTTTAACAGTTTTTTAATTGCAGTCACAGATTTGTATAAAACTGAATTTTCCTTTGTGGGCACTGGGAAAACACTTAGTCATGACGTGCTCCAAAGCACTGTGTCCAGTGTTTGGATTGGTGTTTAAGCTATACAGTATAGTTCAGTACAGTACAGTACAGTACAATACAGTATAGTAAGTAGCATAGAACAACGGTAGGCCAGAACCAATCCCCACCCCCACCAATTAAAAACTGTACGAACTCTAGCAGAGATATAATTGGTGTTATCTATAAAGGTTCCGGTGCACTGCTCAGTGTTTCTGCATGTACCACTGCAGACACCCTCTGAATACATGCATCACGCTGTCAGGGTCAGACTGTTTTGCTCAGCGTTAAATGGCTGAGATGAATCATCTGCATGGTTTTGATCATACTTAAATGGCTGACATAAATCATGTAATTGATTTTGATCGTATTTTGATTGTTGGTGCCAGACACAGTGGTACCGGCGTCTCAGAAACGCCTGCCCTCCTGGGATTTCCACTCATTACGGTGTGCGGAGTTTACAGAAGACGGTACGGTAAACAGGAACATCCAGTGAGCCACAGTTCTGTGGCTGAAGGCGTCCTGTTATTGAGAGTGATTAGAGGAGAATGGCCAGACTCGTTAAAACTAGCAGGACGACCACAAATGCAAAAATAACAGCCCAGTACGGCACCGGTGTGACGAAAAGAATCTCTCAATACATTTAATCTAACCTAGAAATGATTCTGGAGGCAAAAATGGGTCCTACCTGCTACTAGCTAGGTGTTTCTAATAAAGTGAGTCTTGCAATATTAACTATGTGTCCTTAATAATGTGGCCACTATATATTCAAGCCTTCAATGCTTTTTTTTTTGGGGGGGGGTGTGTGACTCCAATCCTTCATAGGGAAGTTCATCGTTGTGTGATTGTAGCAAGGTTAACTATCATTCCAGAAGGTTCAAAACCCATATTATGTAGAAATGGTTCATCATATGATGAATATGATCAGACTTGCAATTTTATACACTGACTTAAGCTTAAACCAAGGAAGATCATTGACTTTCAGTAGTGCTTGATGTTTTTTTTTTTCAGCTATTTACCATTTTAGGTTCAGATTTTTACAGGACCCTTTTCACTGCAGTGTTTATAAAGGACACCGTTTATGTTGGCATTACAATAATACACAAGGAGGGAAAAGCATAAACTGATTTCCTCTCCGAAGGACTGTTCATTTTTATGCATGCCATTAGGTCGACACTTTAGGACAGCAGTTTGTGGGAAATGCGAGTCCTCTCTCTTTGTGCGGGGAACATAATTCCATAAAAGGAGGTTAGACGCACACCTGCAGAGCTGAATGAGCTGCCTTATCACCCTGGGAAGCTGCTTCAGGGACCCGCAAGACCTGGATGTCATCTCCCTGTTGCATTATTCACCATCAGCCCGGACCGACGAGTGTGCACCAAAAAAGAAGGGAAAATGCTTACCAAAAGGATTCTAGTCTGCGTGTAGCTTAGATCACCAGAAGGTTGTGAGTTTGAATCCCATGGCTGACAGAGAAAGATAAGCTTTGGTATAGCAGGTGGTCTGACATATACAATTAAACATAAAATAAAAGGTTCAATCAAGACAAAAAAAAAAACAAAAAACGATAAGACTAGAGCCAAAATGTCTGTGCCACATTCATGGTTGATCAATAATAACAAAACAAAAGTAAAAACCATCTGAGTTGGGACCTTATTATTGTTTACATTAAGCATTCATTAGCTCAAATAAAAAAGGCCATAGATTTTTCAGGGGTGTCCCCCATGTCCAGATGAGTGAAATGTGCAACGTTAAAAAAAGTATGACATCACTACCTTATCTTAGTCAATGGCCTCAGTTAATTAGGCATCAGGTTCTCTTGTTAAGACCCATTAGGTTGGGTACGTAGTATGTTGGGTTGAGCCAAAGGCAATGGTCTTAAGGTCATGCTCTCTGGTTTTTAAATTCTTAGATTATATTCTCTGGTCCATAGATTAAGGTCTATGGCGTTCATACTCTTCAGATGTTAGAAACTATAAAGCATCATTTATTTGAAATCAACATGTAATTAATATTGTAGTTATTATTATTTTTAAATTATTAATTGTACACGCACAATGTCCTTGTCGTCTTCCATATCCTGCTCTCATTCTTACAAGTCGGATTCTGCAATTAATCCTGGTGCAAAAATGCTTGTGATGTGTATTTTCATACCTCTCCTGACATTTTCCACCGCTCACTGAGAGAAAAGGCTGCAGCGCTCTAACGCCGTTTACCATCTGGGGAACGATTGATTTGTAATTCCAGCAAAGAGTCATCAAGCTGGCTAAGGATTTTGGGTTGAGCCTCACACCGAAAGCCTCTTAGGTTTCATCCTGCCTCACATGCGGACGGCAAATGTATTGTCGCCCTCGACTGGAGGTGGGTGAGTGCATTCCGAATGCGTGATCCGCTCATTGATATGTTTGTGTGAGTGTGTGAGAGTCTCAAGCAGCCAGCTCCGCTCATTAGACAGAATAGATGCTCTTCCCTTAAGAAGTATGACTGCCAGAAACCCCCCAGGATGCAGCCAGGCTTCCCGTGGGCCCTGCATCCCAGCCCTTTGAAAAATAGTCTATGAGTTATGGGGGAAAAAGCTGCATTCACACCCACACAGTCACACAAGCTCACTGAACTCACAGCACCTTTCACACAACCGATCCAAACAGCAATAATCCATCACTAGGAATAAAAAGCATCCCATCTCCCACTCCATTCTGCTTCCATATGGATACAAAAACGTTGTGACGTTTCCTCCCACTCGAACCCCAGGCCTCTGGCCTCTCACGGCACTCAAACACCATCCCCACTCATCAACTCCTCGTAAACCTAGCACCTAGATCTTCATTTTAAGATCTTTTAAGTTTATTCGACTTACCTTCACCTCTAAGCAGCTACCAAGTGATGCCGTGGGGCCCTGGTGTTTGGTGGGGTGGGGGGGGGCTGTTAGCTACAACAATTCATTATGCTAAATATTAAATAAACATATTCTTTATTTAGTAGATGAAGTCTACTCATTAGTTATTTATTTTGTTTCTGGAACATCCTGGGGTGGAGGGGGGGCTTTCTGAGTTGGGCCAGAGAAACAACAGAGCCTCTTTGTCTCTAAGACAGGTCAAATGTTCTGCTGTGGGAACAGGATGCGGTTTTGATACGAGGTTTGCGGAGTTCCTGAACATTTCCATTTTCGATGTTTGATGGGATTGGATTAAGAAAGAGTGGTATGCTGGGATTAAGAAAGAGTGATATGCTGTGATTAAGAAAGAGTGATATGCTGGGATTAAGAAAGAGTGATATGCTGTGATTAAGAAAGAGTGACAACGGTAGCCAGTCCCAGGCTGCAGGATTCCTACCAGAATAAGAGGAAAATGATGCAGCACCAAAGCAAGAATTTTACCCCGTGCCTTTTCAGACACCGGCGCTCCCTCCTCTCCTCTGATATTTAATTCCAGCCCAGGATGTCACCCTCTTCCTCGCTGCAATGAAGACATTTAAATGATTGGTTGCCATGTGGGTTTGTAGTCTAATACTCAGGAGGCTTTCGAAGAGATAGCCAGAAATCAAATTACACATGACCTTTCACAGCTGCCAAATTACCCCCACACTCGACTACGGAGCCTTAAATCGGCCTTGCGGGACAGTCTCCGCGCTAACTAAGGTGCCGTTTCTCGCCGTTAACCGGCTGAACAACATTGACGAAGACAAGGCAAAATGATCATAAATGGTGTTCTCCAAATTAACTGGAGCCTGGTATCTCGACTCGGCGCTGTACAAATAAGACAACGACCGCAGTGGCTGGTGACGTACGGAGATAGAGAGAGATAGAGAGACAGGGAGGGTCAAAACAGGAAGAGGAAAACAAAAGGCCATATAAGGAAGAAATGCTTTATTTGCACAGGTACCCTCATGCTCTCCATTTTAACAGACACACACATTTTATATATATGCATATGCTCCTAACAGCTGTTCGCAAGTTGAAATGTTCATAAGTCATTATTCAGCGGAATTTTAAGGGTATATGCAAGTATTAAGGATTAGTAGTGGCCGTTAGTCGTACTATGCAGAACTGGCACGCAGAAAATTTGGACTTATAGTCCTCTTCGTTCGTATGTCTGAAAGTTCGTAAGTAGAGCAGCATCTGTATAGACACACTAGATAGATAAATTTGCAGGGTCAGTTGTTCAGGGATGTGAACCAAAAACCTTCTGTTAACAAGCACATATCCCTAACCCAGTGAGCCATAAACCCCCCACTGGGCTCCATTAGCAATGGAGTTTTTTTTTAATATATATATATAACTAATGACTAAACTAAGTCATAATATTTGCATTCTAATATTTTTGCTGTTATATTGTTCAATATTTTTGGTAAATACTTTGAACTTCTTCCAAATTCTTTCAAAATTTTGGATTCCTCAAAATATGATTGCTGCAAATAAACATGATGCATTTTGTTACTGTATTAAGTTGCCAGAGAGCAGGGTGGTAGAAATTGTAGTAAACGAAAGTAGAACTGAAGTAAACATCAAGTTTGAGGATTAAAAAAAAAAACATTAATTGTTTAGACTGGAGAGAGACGTGGCAGGTCGAAGCCATCGACCGGAGGGATTCCTCCCAAAAGGCTGCTGCCCCTGAAAACGTCATGTGGTGTCACAGCTGTGGAATATAAGGATTATCTTTATGTTTATATAGTGCATGTTAATATAACACTGCGGCTCATACATATGACCAATCAGAACTGGCTGTTTGAAAAGGTCACCTTTACACCTTGGCTCCTTTGTTAATTGATCTGGAGAAGATTTGTATCCATGATGTGGATTTGTGACATAACATAATTGTGATGTAACATTCCCTCTTTCATGTAAAGGGTGAGTAAATGATCTTTGATATTGCTCCCTACTTGTGAGCGAGTGTGATCACTTTATTTGAAATTGGTTTCACGATGTTTGTTCACTCTGTCATTAATTGCCATTTCAGATGTATTAATGGCATACAAAAAGCTGCTAAAATGACTCTCATGGGAGTTTTACATAAAGAAAAATGTTCTGAAGGCAGAACAAAGAATGATTGGTTCAGATAGATAACCATGTTGATATAACCAGATACATAACCTCACATTGGTCCTACCTAGTCCTGTTGCTTGGATCCACCTCCTCTAAAGTCTGATTGGTTATCTCACTCAACCAATCATTTTATCACTCTGCCCTCAGAACATTTTTCTGTAGGCAAAACTTCCACAAGTTTAAATGATTCAGGTAGTTAAATCTCAGCTGACAATCTTTTACTAAAATATAATGCAGTGCAATAGAATTATGTTATTATCGTTGTAAATAAAACTGAAACTAAAACTGTAAATAAAATAAAATGAAACTATGTACTCTCTTTATATATAAAATAATAATCATCATCATAATAAATATTATTATTAATAATAATATTCTCATGGTAAGGGAATCTAACATATTGTTGTAGACAGTTTGTCATATTTAATAACTTTTTGCTGGCGAATATCTACTAATGGTTTGACTAATGGTTTGATTAAGGGAATGACGACAGTGTCACTTCAGTGATGTGAGTCAGCTGATTCTGGCTCTGTGTCGAGACTTATGATGCATATTATGATGCTTTAATAATTTAGTTTCTAAGAGCTTGAAATAAAATAACTATGATCCCACATCCAAAGAAGAGTATTTTATTAAACTTTCCCGTTGCCTTTTCTATTCCTTGCCGCTTCAGGCTGGATGGGACTTTCATTACAGTAAATATTCATTACAATGTTTTAGACGTTTAATATTAAATCTTTTAACACGGCATTTTGTTAGGAAACAGGAGTGGCTCCATGAAGCTTATTAAAGAGCAAGAATGAAATGTACAAATGAGGGGTACATCCTCATCCTTATAATGACTCAGCCAAGGAAAATTGCTAATGACTCATTTAATTAGTAATTTGATGTTCAGACTGAATGAATATGGACGAGGCCACAGTGTCCTGCTGAGACAGAGTAAGGTTGTAATATACATTTCTTGCCGACATCTATCCTTGCAACCCCTTATCTAGTACAAAGCGCAGAGATATTAACATTTCCTAACCATAAACAAGACTCATAATGTAATAATATTAATATTAAATTAGCAAAAACGCCTGCAGCTTCTCGGATGGAGGGCAAATAACTGGAAAGAAAATAGCTGCAGACACATCCGGCGCAGTTCTATGATGTCATCGAGGAACCTCAAGTGGATGCGATGTGTCTGCTTGAAAGAGGGTGCTGTTGGAATTACGTGGTGTGAATGTCTTCTTTGGAGAGTCACCACCATGAATTGCCTTCCGCTGTGCACTGGAGACACGGGCATTTCCAGAGGGCTGCGATACCCTGAACATGGAGAAGCGAGGGGAACCCGGAGCATGTCAGATACGGCAGCAGCTTTTGGTAATGGAAATAAAAAGACTGTTATGGAAGTGAGGGGCTGAAAGAGAGAGAGAGAGAGAGAGAGAGAGAGAGAGAGAGAGAGAGAGAAAGGAAGGAAGGACTAAAGGAAAGAAGGTAAGAAAGGAAATTGATGGAAGGAATGAAGAAAGAAAGAAAGAAAGAAAGAAAGAAAGAAAGAAAGAAAGAAAGAAAGAAAGAAAGAAAGAAAGAAAGAAAAAGAATGATGGACGGAATAGTTACCCATGGCTATAATCTCTGCCTGCTTTTCCCCCCTGAAGTCCTGTCTAATTACAGACCTGCAATGGGCATCTACCTCCTGGATCACCCACCAAGGTGAGGGTGGGGGCCTCAGCGAGGCGCAGCCCCCTGCATCTGGGCCGCCGGTCGGGGTGAGGTTCACCCTCCCGCTGCCCCGTAATCAATCAGCCGCGGGAGTCGCTGTCAGCCGCTGGCGGGCTCCGCGTAATTAAATGTGCAAAGATCAGCAGGTGTCCCGCCAGCGGAGCCGCGAGTCCGGGCCTCTGTGGCCTTCATGGGAGCCGCGATCACACACCAGCCAGGTTCCGCCGCTGTGCCAGCAGTGTGTCAGGCCCGTCCGTCACCGGGTGACTTATCTCTCTGCCTCCGGGGAGGAAGACCCTCTTTACATGCATGCTGGGAGGATAAAAAGCTCCTCTTAAGGCGTAATTCACTCGCAGGAAGACCCCCCCCCCCCCCAACTCCCACATGCTTCACATAGGCCATAATGCCAGCGAAACAAAGTCCCCCCCCCCCCGAATAACCTTGGAACTCAAGCATTACTTCACCCAGCTTGCTTGCATTTTCTATAAAGTCACAAAAATGGGCAAAAATCAAATGGCCCCCAGAGTAGTTGCTCCTCTGACCAGGGAGGATGTGTCGCCGTGACGACCGGTGCTCTGACAACCTCTGCATTCCCCACCATCACCGTCTGTCTTTCAGAGGCCTCAAAGGGCAATGGGTGATGATGGGAGATGGACTGGGCCGTGTGTGTCACTGTGGGTGTGTGTTTGCTTGTGTGTTACTTACAGTATGCATGTGCGTGTTTGCGTGTGTGTCACAGTATGCATGTGCGTGTTTGCGTGTGTGATACTTACAGTATGCATGTGCGTGTTTGCGTGTGTGTTACATATCAAACTGGTACATGCAGGCTGCAGCAGTATTTAAAATCGGAAAATAAAAAGTAGCAGTTTAAAAATGGTAATATTTTTTCTTCACATATAAATATACCTTTATTATATCATTATTTTTATTAAAGATTTATTTTTTTCCCTTAATAACCCATAGCATTCTATTTTCTAGGTCTGTGCACTGTATACTTTTTAACTTCTTTACACTGAGTTTACATGCCTGCACTGTGTCGTTACACTCTGTCTTTGTGTTGCACTCTGTATTTGTTTGTCTGCACTTCAGACCTCATCGCTGAACGCACCAAAATTTCCCCTGGGATCAATAAAGTTAATCTAATCTAATCATATATAAAACAGTGAAACCCGGCACTCATAAGACAGTAAGCGAAAACCAATGTATTGTGTTACATTTCTATTCTTATTTCTTGAGAGAGAGCACTGGAATTTGCTTAATAACCATGAGCACAGGCTGTAAACAGAGGACACAAGGATGCCAGGGAGATACAGGATTGTGAAGTCCTTCGGATTTCTGCATGTGTGTAACCCGTATTCCAGACGTCACTCACCAGCCTGCAATCTGCCTGACTTTAACTGCAGAGTTTATCGATGTTAAACCCCCCCCCCCCTCCCCCAAAAAAAAGACTTTAAAAAGAACACAACACAAATGTGTGGCCACATGGAAACAAGGATTTATGTGAGGATGAAAACATTTAAATGTAATTTATTCTGGAGAACATTTTACCAGTCGTGTTCTTAAAGCTTGCTGAGAAAAGGAAAAAGGTTGGATTTCAGAGAGCTGTACTTACATATAAGACTTATTTCTATAAATTGATCCAGAGTTTCATCCCTGCATTTCTCTTTTAGTTGTAGATATAAGCTCTGAAAACATACCAAACAACTGGCAGATGCCGCCTGGGGAGGGTTGGCTGTGTCTGGGACCCCGTTCAAAAAGTCCATTTGGGTCATGTAATGACTGTTTGTGGCCCAGAATCCTGGGGATCCTGTGCAGAAGTGTAGTTTCAGTGGTGGTACATACTGCTCTGGATACTGCCTTATCATGCAGGGCAGAAGGTACATCACTTAGGCCAATGTCAGTAATACTGTAAGCCTTGACCATGCAGGCGTGCTTAGGTACTGTTCCCTGATGTACAGTCCTGGGCAGTGGCGGACATCTTTTTTTCCACGAGTCACGCTGCTAAATGTGGAGTCAGTATAAATTCTGCTTGCAAAATCTTGCCTGACGATACAAATTCCGATAAACGTGATTGGACGTTTATTGACAAAAGAACGGGCCTTTAGCCAATCATCTCAGTGCAGCTCAGCACTGCAGGTGGGGTTGGCCAGGGAACGTGGGAAGGGTCAGCTTATTGCAATTCTCAATAACGTTGCCGCAAAAAGGGAGAAAAGAAAATGCGGCTGCCTGGTTTTTTTTATTTCCTTGTTTCTATCTGCAGACAATATGCTGGGCTGCCCTGAATATTCATTCGTTGTTGTCTGTGATACCAGCATTGCTTCGAGGTGTCAGCAAAAGCAGCCTTTGCCAAGGACAAAACACTGTAGGCCCACGCTGCATCCAGATCCCCTCCATCCATGTTCATTCACATTACTGACTGCGTAAAACTTAAACAGCTATATTTTGCTCCATGCTGGGTTCTGAAATAGGCCAGCTCTCTGGAAGAGGTAGATAAGAGTGTCACGTCCAGCCCCGCCCTACTCGTCCGATCCTCAGCCACGCCTGAAGCTTGTTAGTCTTACCACTTGTTCCTGCCCTCTTGTTAACCAGCCACAGCTTCCTTGTGTTTGCTCCTTTGTTCGTCGTGTACGTTAGTGTCTCTCAGCCCTATGCTCCCCGTTCAGTCATTTTTCTATCTTCACGTGTGCAATCCTGCCTGGTCCCCATAACAAATGCCCCTGCGAGGAGTTTGCTCACCCACAGCCTGCATTCTGGTCGTTCTTCTTTACCTGCAGATGTGACATAAGATCTACCAAAGAATGTGAGTAAGTAGAGGACTCAAATTTTCTCCTGTCTAAAATCCAGCACAATTTCCTGAGAATCTTCCAAGGAAATGAAACAACTCTTTTTTTTATTATTTTTTTCCAATCTATTGTCTTGGCTTTTTATTTTAATGTATACTGCCATCTCAAGGTCATATTGCACTGCTTGATTTGTTTTACTGTTTTTTTTTTTTTGTTTGGGGGGGGGGGGGGGGGTTGAGGTACTACAGTATAAAGCCCCCACATAATATTGCTGGCTATTTTTACTTTGTGGTGCACTGTAGACATTGGTGGGAGGAACCGTCAAACCAAAAGCCAATGAGAATCTCACTCCAAAACAGCCACACCAATCACCACGCTATCTGTCTGCTTCCTGCACTGTGAATCGTCCTTTAAATCCAGTTATTAGACTGTAAGTCAAATCAGGCTTTGGTCTGGTGTCAGCTGCCACTCATTTGAAGATGTACACAACAGTATGATAAAGGGTAAGCTTGGCTCAATTTTGCTATTATAAATTTTCTGTAATAATCTCCTCTCCTCTCCTTTTCTGAAAACATTAAATACAAACCCAAAAATTCAAGCTGTACTCACCTTTGACTCATCTTGCAAAATCAAACAATTTTCTCAAACCTATATTATATAGGTTACCGATGTCCCTCAGTGACATTAACTGATCTGCTACCAACAGAGTCTTGTGTCTTACCTGGGATCCTATCCTTCCTAGCATCACCCCTGTTTACCTTTGTTCCATCCTGAGCTGCTTCATACTGCTAGCACAGGTGGAAAGTTCAGCTTCACAACATACAATCCAGACCAAGATTTTGTTTCACCCAACTAATTACTTACCAGTGAGTTGCTCAACTGGCTTGCTGAAACAAAAGCTTTATCTGGGTTTGTACTTTCTGGACCTGAACTTTCCAACTCTTACTGTCAGTAGATGGTCTAGTGTTACCAATATATGTAAAAATGCATGTGTATATACTTGTCTTACATGTTATATGTTATATTGGGGCGCATTCACCAAGAGAAATTTCTTGTATGTGTAACATAGTTGACCATTAAAGATCTTTCTGATGTTGTGGTTGGATACTTAACCCTAGCAACCTTACTGTATCTGAGCAGGCCTGGCCAGTGTTGGGATTTGGATTTGGGAGGGTAATCTTCCATTAAAAGAGCCATGAAAGAGTGATGTTTCACGGTGATGCACAGAGCAGACCCACCATAATGGAAAATCGCAGATTCGGGCTGTCAATTATACAAATGAGGGGCCTGCTGGAATGGGTTATCTAGGATTATCCCGAAATAAGACAGGCCAATTGATCTGCTTTAATGGGCTTAATCTTTTATGATAGAGTGTTTTTCTAACTTGGGGGATGGGGGTTGCTCACTGTCTTCTCCAGCTTGTGAAGCCACCCTCCCAGACTACCCTGCGTTGTAATTTTGAGCTGTCTGTCTGGTCAGATTGGGGAAACAATGGCCTATTTAAAAAAAAAAAAAGTCTGTGCTTAAGTGCTGATTGGTCAGGCCGACTGGGGCTCACGTCACTATTTGATGTGGGGAGGCGGGGCTGGCCCAGTCAGGATGGGTAGACACACCCCCCACCCATTAGGTGATGTAGATCACTGGTGCCTCACACGTCTAGGACCCGAGTACAAGTCTCCACCCACGTTCCATGTGTGTGGCGTTTGCATGTCCTCCCCATGTTGTCATGGGGTTTCCTCCACGTACTGTACCCCACACCCCCCACCATAGGATTTCCTCCAGGTGCTCCAGTCCCCCCCACAGTCCAAAAACTGAAGTGGCTGATGTTGATTGGAGTTTCCAAGCTGTCCACAGATGTGCCTGTGTGAGTAAATGGTCTGACTGCCCTGCCATGGCTTGTTGCTCCATCCTGGGGTTTTTCCTTGCTTCTTGATTTCAGAAAATGGATGGTGAATAAGGCAACAACATTTACAAACTATATTGGGGAACTCTGGAGATAATCACATATTCTTCCTAATCTTTTTTTGTGTGTTTTTTTTCCCTGCCGAGGGTGAAAGTGGATGTGAAACTGGGGAATCTGGAAAATAATAGCTGGGCGGATTTTTCTAAAATATTCCCGGGGAGCCCGAAAAGCAGAGTTTACTTTGAGCAGGGAGGCTGCAGGTCACCGAGGCCTGGGGCCGCGCTTAGTCTCCGCGGTGGAATCCTAGCTGCTCCCCCGCTGTGCCGGCTTGGCCCCCGGCGCCGCAGTGCGGGGCGGGTCGGGCCAGCGGGGCTGTCATTCTGATGGATTCCTATTTCCCAGAGCCAATTATGCGAGGCTGAGTTTCCCGGAAGCGGTGCGTTCGTCTGAAACGGGACCCTGCTGCTCCAACAGCCCTAAAAATCCAGCAAGTCTGTTAAAAAGTATGAATTTTAGGAGAACAAAGGAGAGTGAGTGAAGATCCCCCACAAACTTATGGTGGAGAGGTGTTTACTGAAGTGTATTAAGTGCCAAAGCTGTACGTTTGGGCTTCTTTATGGGAAGGTAATAAATAATAAACGGTAACTATGAATAAATCAAAAACTCCACCCTGAAACGATTTTATGCAGGGGTAGCTGTTGTAGATGGGGTCCCACTCAAAAAGTCACTTTGGGTTCCCCCCAATGTAGTGACTGTTTGTGGCCAGGTGGGGGCTCACAAACCTTGGGGGCCTCACATAAATATATGAGTGGTTTGAGTGCTGGTAAACACCGCTGATTTTAAGTCAAGTGAAAACATACTGATGTAAATTATAACATTTACTTTTATTTATTTTTATACGTGTAATTTGCTTTTGTACAAAGTGACCTAGAAGTGAGGCAGCTAAAACATCACAAGCACGCAGCTGTCAAGAGGCAGCTCAGGCACAAACGCTGATGGGCTGAGCCTCCATTGAGTGACCGGCGACAAGTGCGGGACAGTACTGGAACAAGGGCTACACAAAACGCCATTAGAGCCTAACGCCATAAAAGCTATTTTAACAAATAACAAGTAGAGTAGTAGGAATTAATGAAAGTGCAAACTACAATCGAGGTTCCAGAAGTGTCAAGTTGAAACCCTTTCAGTGGAACGGGCAACAAGGACAGGGAGCTGGGAGAGTTAGTATTAGGGTGACATCACTGTCCTACAAGGACTGGGTCTGATGACATTTTCTGGAGGTTCTGAAGGGTTCTGCAGACGGTATACAGTTGGGTAGTTCATTTCACCGGCCCGGAGTTGCGTGGTTCTTGTGAATCGCCATTTCATAACACCGCATTCCCGTACATGGAAGGTATGACAATAAGGCCCACTTCACTTGATGTGATGGAGTCACACATGAAAAAAATATGAGGCTTGTTTATACACGGTCGAGGAGTCACCGGGCGGACTGTAAAGGGCGAGGCGGGTTGCGGGTCGTGACAAGCAACCTAGCGGAGGCAGATGGTCTTTCATTAGCGGCTGTGAGAGCAGCTCCAGGGACCTGAACCTGGTGCCTACAGGGAGAGGATGGAGAGAGACAAGGGGGGAGTGGGATGAGAGCATTTCAGCTGATTGAGTCCCTGGCGCACTGCTGAATTTCCAATCATCCACAGGACAAGCTGGCAGCCCTGTCAGTAAAGAGGCAGCGTCAGTAATCCTGGACATGATGAGTGCCAGAACTAGGGCCTGAGCTGGGTATTCTGACAGATAAAAGCTTTTTTGCTCCACAGTGTGACAAACCAATACTTTGCAATTCGTTTAGTGTTTTAATCAGATATTAGCCAGACAACACCTTGCTAGGAAAACTGTGTGGCTTAGGATACTAAAGGTTGGATCAGAAGGTTGTTAGTTCAAATTCCATAGCCAGAAGAATAAGTTCACCAATAGACCCTATCCCGCAGTTGCAAAACACATTGTCAGCCAGTCCCTAGAGCCTTTGGGGGTTAATGGTCTTGCTCAAGGGTCTAACACTGACATTAGAACCTACAACCTTCCGGTCAAATGCACTAATCACCACACACATCCCTCCCGTTTATGAAACGTGGAGGGATTTTTTTTAACTCAAAAGAGTAGTGGGTCTCTGTGAATCTCCAACATCACGCCGGCTTCCTGCCCTGCAGAGGAGAATGGTTCAGGTCCAGAAAGTAAAAATTCAGGCCAAGATTTTGTTTCAACCAACCAGTTTCTCTGTAACTCAATTGCTCGGTTGAAATAAAATCTTGGTCTGGATTTGTACTTTCTGGACCTGCACTTCTGCTGCCCTAGTGCTCAGAGCTCAAAGAACACTCTCTGTGGCTAATGAAAACCTGGCTTTATAAGGGACCTGGAAAGTTCCAACACAGCTAGTAAAAGTGAAGGAATCGGCAGCTGCGTCATGTTCTATTCATTTTCATTTGTGGGATTTCTTTTGGGAGGACTGAGGTAACATTTCAGAAGATACCTGATTTTTTCCATTGATGTTCTGAAGTTATTTTCAGCTGAGTAAAAAGCTGTGTTTGTCAGACTCCAGTTTGCCCCTCGATGTCATGAACCAGCAATGTTCAAATGAAGCTTTATTTTCCATTTGCAATAGAACTGTAGAACCGTGTTTGTCAATCCGGTCCTAGGGGACCCACAGACAGTCCATATTTTCGCTCCCTCTGGAAGCTGGAAGGGAGCAAAACTGAGGACTTTCTGGCAGGGAGCTTGGAGGAAGCAAAAACATGGACCGACTGTGGTTCCTCGAGGACCGGGTTGGGAAACTGTGTTAAAATGCATTTTTCTCCCACTTGTCTACATTTCTTATCGGTTTTTAAGACACAGACATTGCAAAGAGGCTTGGGCTTTGAGTGCAGGGTCAGCTGTCCAACCAGTACCCCTGGAGCATTTTTTGAGGAAGCTAAGGGTGATGATGACGCTACTCTGCAGAGACAGGATTCAAACCAGCAACCTTCTGATGACAATAGAGACGGGGGCCTAACCTGCTGAGTCACACCCGCTGTGTTATATAGGGTTTAGCCGTTGAGTCTTTCAGGATGTATTGTTAAATATCCCCTACATTTTCTCTTCGGAGATCACTAGAGGCCATCCATTGTCGCCGTCGACATTGAGGAGCGGAAGAATTCAGAGGCAGGACGAGGATCTCTACAGGCTTGTTAATTTTTTTTCAATTACCTAATGGGATGTGATAACCTTCAAATTGGCCACAGAATATGAGAGTGAGCACCTCGAACCTATCTGGAGGAGAAATCTCCCCTTCGCTTATCTTGGTAATGAGAAACGTAGATGTCTATCTCCGGTCATCGAGCATCGCAAGGATCGTCTTTAGCTATGTGTCTTTGCTTGGTCGTCTCTGATTGGGTGTCAGCTGCTAAGGGGTGTGGCCTGCAAATTAATCACATGTCACCCTAAGGAGACCTAGAGCCAGAAGAGTCTACTTGTAACCCACAAGAGTCTGCTTGTTTTTTTGTTTTTTTTTGCTTCTCTGCAGGTTTTTATTGCCACTATAGGTCACCAACCTGATTTACTGTAACCTCGGAAACAGTGTGCCTTAGAGTGGATTTAGTTTCTGAATAAATTCACAAGGATTTATGAAGAATTTACACATTGCGATGTGGTTAATATCAAGCGTTTACATCAGCACTCAGGTACTCAGGTTTAATCGGACCCTTATTTTTGGCCATAAGTTAAAAGTTAATTAGGGGTGTGCGAAGGGTTAATTTGCTGCTCAGCCTGCAGCTAATTTTGAACCGGAGCAGGAAAAACACGACATTTGCTGGACGCCGGCTGTTCCCCGTGACATTTTCACACGCCTGTTCCCAGCTAATGCCACGGCATCTCTGCCATCCGTAATTTGTCACCTGTAGTCTAACAAGCCAATTAAAGTCTGTCCCCGTACCCACTGGGGCAGGGCTACGGCTGGCCTACAGGTGTTTGCAGGCCATACATTAGCTGCCCCCCCCCCGCTCCATGGCATCCCAAAACAGTTAGGAGGGGGTAAGTAATTAGGTTCTTAATCTGTTGTCTTTGGTGCAGTGTTAATGTTGTTGACGAACTTCAAAAATGATTCTTCGACGGGGATTTGTAATTGGTGAAAACAAGGTGTGAATATAATTGAAAAAATAATTTATGATGCTAAAATCTGTGACAAAATGTACTGACAAACTTAAAATTTATCCAATTAGAAGTAATGCCCTTAGTATGTGTTGACTGTAGTTGTGCACAGTTGTGTGGATTGTTGGTGTAACCAGTTTCAAGCGCGTAAACTTTGCAATGGCTTAGGCAACATTCATCACAGGGTACTGTATAATCTCCGGACGGTATGACAGGATGAAATTTTACATACCACCCAAGTCTGGTCTGTGCCACAATCAGCTTTAGGTAGGAAAAACACATCCCAGCATATAGATGCAGTTCACATTTAACGTGGAAAGATAGCAAGACTGAGTGCAAGCTATATGGAACAGTAATAATGCAGATAAACATCACAAACGTGAAGCACAATGAAATAAGTAGAAACAAATACAGACACTTCCTGCGTTACAATGGTCTGCGTTACGATATTTCGAATTTACGATGAGTAATTGTCACTTTCAGTACATTGTTCAATAAATTACATGTGACATTCAACAGTTTTTTCGAAATTAGGTTTTCTGTTACTGATTTTGCTCAACTGTAGGCTAATGTAATGTTTAAGCTAGGCTAGGCTATGATTTTCTTAGGTTAGGTGTACTGTATTAAAACGCATGTTCGCCTTAACATATTTTTGCCTTACGACTGATTTGTCAGAACATAACCCCATTGTAACCCGATGGAGAGACTGTAGTTGATTTTTTGAATTGTGTTTGAAAAGTTCACTGTCATGAATCTATTTGTAGAAATAAGTATGAGCCAGTTGGATTTCACTAGTGTGATACTTAAGTGATTTTTTTAACAAAATGTGAAAATGATGTATTAGACTATGGCTAAACCTGTTAGCATCTCTGACTGCATTTATTGTGGATTCAGTCAACTTACAGTAATCTAAAACTTTAATCAGTTTAATCGACTAAATACCCTGTAATTTTTGGAAACTAAAAATAGATAAAAACTAAAAAAAAATCAGATGACTAAAACTAAATTGCGTTTTCGTCAAAAAATAGACTAAAACTGAAACAAAATACATTGTCAAAATGAACCAGGCTTCAATAAGGGGCACTGTGGCTCAATGGTTTAGCATAGTGTCCATAATGAGAAGGTTATTGGTTCAAGGCCTGATGGTAGCTCAAAAGTCGTCAGTGAAGCCTTGAGCAAGGGCTTAAAACCCTGATCACTTCAGGGACAGTCTGACCCGGCTCACTCAAAAAATATTCATCACCTTCGATCAATAAATGTATCCTTGGAGTCTTGGATTGCTGCACGTGCTGGCTAATAAATGCTAATTAATTAATCTTAAGTGTTTGTTTTTTGCATACCACAGTCAGCTTTCCGTTTCTGGCCGAAGGTTTGCATGCTGCGGAGACCAGAGCTCCAGCCAGGCGGAGGATTCCAGGCCGAAGAGGAGATTAAGTGGGAACCCCCCCGGATTTATTTTCATGAGTGCCCCCCCCCCCCCACCGAGTCTCCCACGCATCCAAAATGTCTGACCCGAGATTAGGTGACCAGAGCAGCCGCCGCAGCACGACACAGCAGGCAGGAGCTTCAATGCTTTGCGAAAAAAAGAAGAAGAAGAAAAAAGCGAACGGCGAAAACACTTTTCAGGAGCGACGCAGCGTAAGTTCCACGGAGCGAGAGGCACTTTCCGTTGTGATGCGATTACAAAGCCTGTGGTTCATCGGGAGTGTTTAGTGGATTCATTTAACTGCTGTATGGAATATAACCTGAATTAAATTGGAAATGTGTTTAATAAAAAAAGAAATGAACCAAAGGAACAGACCCCGATGCGACGATTCAATGGACTGAAGAAGAATTAAAGCGAAGTAAAACAATGGCCTGCCGAACGAAAAACAGGGTGACTAAAATGTCTTTAATATTAAGTATGGGATGATGATTCAACACGGAATGATAATTAAGTCCCAGGGAGAACATTCCAGCTCCTCTCCTTGTGTCACAGGTCCGCATTTGCTCTTGGCAGGCTGTTTTATGCATCTGAAGAGGAAACAGCCGCAGGAGACGCTTCTGTGTCTCTGATCAGAAGGTTGCTGGATCAAATCCCATGCTTGCCGGAATAGCTGCCTCTCCTGTGTTCCATTGGGGATGACCCTTAACCCCCCTCCCCAAAAAAAAAAAAAAAAAAACAAATGTTTCAGGGGTGTTGGATGGATGGCTGACCCTGTACTCAAACTTCATATGTGTGTGCGTGTACATCTTTAAAAAGGAGAGCATGATGGGATATGTGGAGACTCACTAACAATTTCTAATGTGCCAATGCTTGTACAAATGGCAGATACAGCTTCTATTCATCTTTTTTTCTTTTTATGTGGGGCCGTGGCAGGACAGTGACGGTCCAAAGCCACTTCATTGACAGAGGACTAGCCAATCAGTCATCCCTACCCATAACCCCAGGCCCAGGTAAACTAATCCCACCCGGGTTTGATTCAGGGTGCAGATCACATAACAGAAATTACCTTTGAATTCAAAAGGGGGTCTCTGCTTCTCAGACCCAAATCATATTACTCACACAAAGCCTAATTTGAGTGTGCCATTATGTTGAAACATCACACATTAACCAAGGAGCCAGAACTGACACAATGCAGCTGGAATCGAACAGCTTGCCAAAGGGAAGACAATGAACATCCCCAGCAGAGACGTAAGCCGCAGGAATGTGTATAAACGTGCCATTCATTCATGTACTGGATCAGGATCCAGCCTGTATCCACTTAGTATTGATAGTATGGTGAGTACACTCACATTGGACATTTTGCCACTAAAGTGCATAGAGTTTTAAGTGTTTTTACATGTGGTTTAAAACCTACAGTATACCCCCCTTAATAAATGAAACCTATACTTCATTGTCAGTAAAAGGAGTGCTAATTTGTACCTCTGAGGGTACACTCACTTGGAGGCTGTCTGCTAATTGTACCCTAGGTGTAGGTAAAGACATGGACTCTGAGGGACACTTTGTACCATTAGGGTACATTAATGTTGTTTATACCTTGGGGAACAAACCCGATCAGGGCTGTATCCTTTTTCTGTCAGTGTACCAGCTTCTTGGATAGTATAGAACAAGGAAAGATTCCCACAGGACAAAAAACATTGTCATATTCAGAGATCTCTAATTCTAGATTCAAATTTAGCTGTCAATGTTCTCTGATGAACAGCGATTTGATGGTGCTCTTTCACAACCCCCTCCCCTCCTCCCCTCCTGGAATGTCTGGGTGAAAGGAACTGGGAAACATACTTTAAGCACTTGCTGAATGACGAGGTCACTGAAAGTCAGACCTAGAATCAAACAGAAACGTTCTGAGAGAACATACAGGACTCAGTCAGCGCAAAATGGCAGACAACATGCACACTACCAGTCAGAAGTGTTTGCAGACACATTTTCTACATTTGCCTGTTACTCACTTAACGTTTACTACAAATCAATTTTAATTGCTAACATATAAATATGCATTATGTTCACCATTTGCTTACCTTTATTAGCAAGAAAATCAGTCATATCTGTGATTCATAATAGTAACCCTCCTTTAACAGTTTTAACAGCAGAGAAAATTCGAGGCGTTCTTTTCCACGGGGGACATTAAATACTGCTCTGTTTCATGGGTTGAAACAGTCTGCTTGTGCATTTAAAGTTAAAGGACAGCCTAGAATTTGACTCTGCCATCACCACACAGCAGTTAATAGGATGTCAGACATGCACTGTTACATATTCCTTCCATGTTATACAGGAAATGTATTTTATGTAACTTGTATTTTCATTTATACTTGTTCACTCAACCTTCCAGTGCTTAACAAGAATAAAATAAATCTGCAGTTTATGAAATAAATGGAAAAGTTTTAAAAACCTGTGGCATGCAGATACTTTTGACTGGTAGGGCACAATAACATGCAAAAAGTAAGAGCTGGTATGGCTGAGCAGGCTAAGGGCGGAGTCCAGGCTCCAGTCTGAATCCCGCAACTGGCAAATGTTCTAAGAATTCTCCCTTGGACTAAACAAACATTATTGTATCATTAGCCAATTCTCTAGGCCACCCACTAAGTGCGGCTCCATCAAACTGCTGCCCAGGGCTCTCAAGTGTCGCACATTGAGCGTGACAGTCACTCTTTTCAGTGTTTTGTCACACGCTCACGCCACACATTGTATTTCTCACGCGGAAAAATAATTTGTAGGCTGATATGCCGCAGCGCCCAATATCTCTCAGACCGCGGCACAGTAGCGCCTCACTTTGAAGCAAGCATGTCTCCGCTGGAGTCCGAGAGCCTGTCACTTACCAGCCAATCAAAAAAAAAAAAAGAAAGGGCCTACAGAACAGCCAATCAGAAAATAGTACTAATGTGTCTGGGTAAAATGCAAAACAGCAACCAATGAAAAGGCATCCTGTCGAATGTCACCCCTGTCTGTCATCCAAACATGAGAGCCTTGCTGCTGCCACTGTCTTCCCCGTGGTGCTCAGGTCTGGTTAAGCTTCTGACTCCATCTTTGTCCTCATTGGGTGCTAACAAGTTGACTCCAATAACAAAAAGCCAGCTGAAATTTAGATTGGGAACTAGGTCTTCCAAAGACCTCTTTTACCAGAAAAGAAAAAGCCATTTTATGAAGTGATTGACTCCTCGAAGACAGTTAGCACAAAACCTAGCACAGACTCTAGGAATGGTTAAGTATAGCTATAACTATGGGGATATTTAACTTATTGTGTTTTCACCAAGAGCTTAGCTAATTACTCAGCTAATATACCTTGGCTAATGGACCAAATCTAGATCACCAGCAGACTCCCTGTTCAAAACCCTTTGTCTCCGCCCCATTCCTATTTTTTTTTTCAACTATTACTCGCATATACTATCTACACATTTCCCAACCACATCTGTGATCTGTGTTCCTGCTTTCTGTCGAATGTCTCGGCCCCTTTATGTGTCTGACATTTCAAATGACTGTGAGAAAACAAGAAAAAAAAATCAGGAACAGCAGGTGGCTGGATGGTTGAAGAAGGGGAGTTTGCACATCGTATAATAACCAGAAAAGTGGACCAACAAAAAGGTTTGGATTGTAAAATAAGTTATGTCTTTCAGAAAGACATTGACTTAAATTGCCTGGATGGATACTGAATAAAATGTACCCCACACAACTCTAAATGGAGACATTAACTCCCCACTAGTTCCCACCTATTAAATCATCATGTGGGCAGTCTCCACCCCCAGTCCCATCTGCGGCGACTTCCCTCTACTGAACCTGCTTCCCAACCATCTGACATAGTGCCTAGTTAACTGGTTTATTAATGTCATTCCTGCCTCCACCGCTTCCTCCCCCAAACAGAGAACTCAAAAATAACACTAAGATTAATTAGCAAAAATCTCCGTCCTGTTTAAAGAAATCAATACTCTGTAAAAAGGGCCAAAAGAGATACGGAACGGAAAGATGCGGACGAAAATCTTCATCTGAGAATCACACCTGCACCTTGTCCTCACCCAGGTGTAAAGGCTAATTAAAATCTGCACAAGCTGTAAAGCAATTATGCAATTAGATAACGATTTCTTTCAGAGAACTGTACAGCTGTTGTGTGTTATTTGAATAATTAGCAGTAGAGTTCTTTACACAAACACTCCATTTGCATGATGTGACCAAACGTTAAATTAAAACAACTGGTAATAATTATCTATTTGTCCATGCAGAGAGTCCTCTACCATTAAACATTTTTTTTCTCTTTAACTGAATTTTTTTTTTTAACCAAAAGGGCTTGCAATTATTTTTCTCAGATATTTGTCATCTTCTGTAATAATGTCTCCTTGGCCTTTTTATGTGTGCCATTCCGTGTTTCATGATTGATTAATCAGTCATTTCTGTAATAGTTCACAAAGTACTTTAGCAATCATGAAAATAATTACAATATTTTAACACGTTTTACCTTTCAAAGTTTCCAATAATATTGTTGAGTTTCATTTATATGCTGTGACAATCCTGCCATTCTCCAGCTAGCTTCAATCACTTTGCTTTCTTTCTTTCTGTTCCTTCCACATTTTTTGCCATGCCATTCATGTGCCTGCGCAGGCCCGCGCAGACCCAGCACACAATGCAGCTCTGCATGCGCATAATGAGATCAGCCTCTGCACGCTCTCGCTCTATAACTCTCACTGGCCTCAGGGACTTCATGGCTTTAAATGTAATAAGACTGAGGACGCATATTATGTAATCGGTGCAGAAATGTAAAAGTTAGTATTTCTGCGCATTATGCAAGCAAGAAGAGAAGCCAAACATGATTTGAGAAAGCAGTATCTTCCTCTTGGCTCAATCACAAGCGATTCACCCATCCATTTATCTTCAAACTGTTTATTCTGGACACAAGTACTAGGGGCCTGGACCCTACACCCTACAGCGTAGGGCACAGAGAGCAGGTGTCCACCCAGGATAGATTCCACATGCAAGTACAAACTATGTGCAATTTAGAAATACAGCAGCAGCTCACCTCATTTTAGACAACGATGTAATTCACTCAGCCTTGGGCCACACCAATTGTTACCTGATGTGACTTTTTTTCCGAAAGAGCTGCTTGGGATCAGACTCAAATCCCTGTCCTTGAAACATGGTGGATGGTAGGGTCTGGATGGTTTATGATGTCAAATGTCATGGAAATTTCCAGAACAGGTGTCCAGCGTGTGCTGTCAGGATCACTGCACGAGCCAGTGGGGAGTCCAACACTGAAGCCTGGAGTAAGAAGGCTCAGAAGGATGTTATAATCATGAGAAAGTCAGACCACTTGATTAAAGAAGAACATTCAAGAGTCCATCCATCCATTTTCTGTAATCGCTTATTCTGTTCGGCGTTGCGGGGGGGTTTGGAGTGTATCCCCAAAGCTACGGGTGCAAGGCAGGGAACAGTGTAGGATGGGGCACCGACCCACTGCAGAGCGCACTCACACACTGTTACAGTATATTCAAGTGTTTTTGATATAAATGAGAGGCCAGAGACTGGATTGTAGTTTTCAACTTATTAGGAGACTCTTAAATGTGATAGGTAACATACCGGCTGTTCTGCAGCAGTTCCCAGAGACGTTAGATCGCTTTGCTTTCGCTCCCTGCTGCATTCTCTGCATCGGACGGGCCGACACTCCATTTCAGTCACTATCTGCTTTATTTGCATTGGCGAAAACAGGCAGACACCCTCAGAATCCAACAGGAAGTCCAAGGTGCTCACCTTTCCTTCAAGTGACAAAAAAATAGGCACAGAGCAAATGTGGGAGGCGATTAGTAACCATAGAGGGACGAAACAGCACAATGTGGAAGGAAAAGACCAAAGACATCTGGTAAGTGAGCTGTTGTACATTTAAGGGCAGATCAGGTCCTATGGGGCCAGAGTCCAGCAAGCTTTAGATTAACTGGGAGTGAAGTGGCTTCCAATCCAGACCACGAACCACAAGTTGAATAATACAGTGCTGACACAAGGCTAAAATCTGAATGGGCTCACGTCCTTGTAGACTGTGATTCCTGTCTACGGACCATTCTCTCTTTAAATCCTAGTTTAAGCAAAAAACTCCATTATTGATGCCGTGTGTGGAAATGAATAGCCGTCGAACATTGGCAAACATTCTTAAAGACCACACGGGACCAGACCTTCAGACCTCCAGAATGCTTCAGCCCTTCAGACCTCCAGAATGCCTCAGACCTTCAGACCTCCAGAATGCTTCAGGCCCTGCTCTCTTTGTCAACAGATCCTTGTCACCTTAAAGAAGGTTTTTAAAATTTCATTTAATTTTCGTTTCATTTTCTTTCTGTCTCCAGGAATAATTTTGGTAATTAGATTCTAAAACCAGTGTTTCTTGTTTTGCTAAATAACTGGTTGCAAAATGCATAGTTTGGTTTTCTTTTTGTTTTTTTCCCCCTATGTTTTCATGATTCGGTCCAAGTGAAATGATTTTATCCAGAAGTAAGTGAAACGTTGGTCGACCTCAAAAAGCACTACACCGTGCCACAGATGCCGGATTTCTGGGAGATTCGTGGTATCTCAGGAAGGCATCCTTTGTATTAATAGACAAAGATGTCCAGCAACGGGATGCGTGCCAGACTCGTCTCCACTGAGCTGTGAAATGTCAATCAGAAGGTTCTAGAACACAAAATCAAAACTGAACCATTTATTTGCTTCTAGAGTCTGTAGTTATGAACATCATGCCGGCACTGCAGTCAGTCTTTCTCAAAAGACACTGTTACTCCATAAAAGCAAGATAATTCAATAAAGAAAATCATAATCCAAAAACAATTAAAATTCAATATACCTTGCCACAGGGCATAAAGTAATTTTACCAAACAAGTAAACGAAGCAGAAATGAAGCTAATAACTCAAATAATATATGTAAAGCAAAACAAAACTAAGGCTAAAAGATTATACATCATTATCCATGTATTATCCAAGCCAGGATCAAATACACTTATTATGGCTATAATTTTTTGATGTTTTTAAATATTTCCTGTTAAAATATTAGGTAAACTATGGGTCTGTAATCACACCGATGATTAAAGGAAAATGTGTCAGACAACCAGCTCCTTACCTTTCTCTCAGTAGGAATGGCGAATCACTATGTCATTTTCTGGGTTTTGATAAGACTGAGATATTGGGGGCGGAGGATTAGGAATAGAAATCATTATTTAATGCCTTTCGGTATAAAGTTACTCTGACATTCAGACTGGGGACGCTCCTGACATTTTCCTAAATCTTGGATTGAAATTTAAGATTAATCCTACTCCAATCACCAATCCACCCAGAAATATTAAAAAGTCTGTTGATAAGACACAAGCGGAGGAACCATGAAATGTATCAACAGTTGGGAAAACTGTGTTACAGACAGTGGATCTGCAGAGCAGGTAATGGAAGGTTAATTGGCTTCGTATCTGTCGCTGACTGATGAGTTAGCACACTCTACCGTTGGGTTATAATCTCCTTAAAGCCTGTTAATCATCCTTAACTTATGCAACAGCATGTGTAAGACAGACAGAATATATATATATATATATAAATAAACATATATTCATACGCATACATATATAAAAACGTTTAGCATGAACAAATGCCACTGAGCTGGGCTACTATGCAATGTGCTTAATTCACTGGAGTCCAGAAGGAAAATGAAGGTTGCCAAGGTAACAGGTATTCATACAGTCATTGCAGTTTTACCTGATTGTATACAGTACCTTGGTTGGAATATCTGATGAAAAACAAATCTGAGGAAGGTCTGGGGAAAAAAAAAAAACATTTTCACAGCAACTCATAGTAAACTTTGAACTGCTGGCGCTAACAGCTTTTTCCTGCTATTTTGTGTTCTTTCCAGCTCATTAATAGATTACACTTTAAAGTGTTTTTTGGGGGGTTTTTTTTTGGACCCTGCATTTGCTTTCTGCTAAGATGAATTATTTCTTCTGTGAAATATGTGAATTTTTATGTTGCAGAGACACCAACCCACAACATTTCATTTACTTAGCAGATGCTTGGTTTGGATAAAAGCCGGAATAAGTAAGCAGGATCGGATAAGCCCAGGATCAGGTAAGCCTTGCAGAAATTGGGGGTCATGGACACAATGACGAAATCGGTCCACCAACCATGGGATTTGAACCGATGACCTGGTTACAGGAACAGTGTCCTGACCTGCCAAACCATACCCAACCCCCAACAGAATAGTTGCAAAACAAAAAGCAGAAACCGATTGTTTTAAGCAATCATATTATCTCCAGTATGAACAGGAATCTTGCAGAAATCTCTTAACAGTCAAGGTGCTGAAGAACAGACCCGTGTGATTTCAGCCATGCTGCTGTGATCTGACTCCCTCCCGGTGCTGTTCCGCATGGACGTGGCATCTCAGACCACTGCGGTGCACCTGCGCAGGTCCCTCCCATCCCGGATCAGGTGCAGCATCAGCAGAAATGGGTACAGTGCCTAACACTGATCATTTCTTAAAACACCTTTTTGCTTCTTTTCCCCCAGATAGCTGGATGGTCACAAGGGCATTTTACTCCAGGGGAGGAATAGAATGCATGGAATCTGAGCCTTTTTTTTTTCATAGCAAGAGCTGCCTTGCAGCTATTGATGGCCCACATCCCAAGACAGGTACAGCAATTCTGCAGGCAGGGAAACGACTGGTGGTCAGCGGAATAAATGTAATCCATGATGCCCAAAGAATACCTATACACCTAATTACCGCCACACTCATGCAGACGCACACACACATCTTATTGGGCCACCCCCGCTTGGCCCTGCTTGTTCGCCCTGAAAGCACCACGTCTCAGGAATCTCATGGACCGGGTTCCATAACTCTGTAACATTCCACTAAAACGTATTTATGTTGCTGTTGTTATCGTAGTTATTACAGGAGGTGTTTTTCTCCAGAAGCACAGAAACATTGATATTTTCAGGAACCGGTATCTAACAAATTGACCTTTTTCAAGCAGCCTTAAATCATCAGAGTGACATCAATACAGAACTTTCTGCACCCCCAGCCCCCCCCCCCCCCAGTCTCTTACTGAAGCCACATGCATCATAATTTAAGTCAAATTAAAACTGACAAGTGATGCGTTCTGTTTCTCAATTAAAGTCTCCCAGAATTTGCTATTGGAATCTTTCAAAAACATTCCGGCTCGAGATTGGTGACCCGCGGCAAATAAGTTCGACAGTCACATGTGAAGGTGCTGGTTCTGCCCGTTAATTAGCATCACGGCCCACAAACAGATTGCCCGTCTGGTTTTTAGCTGCGAGGCGGCAGCGAGATGTTACAGAGCTATCTGAGATCTTTCATCAGGTGCCAGCTGGTATATCGCTATAAATCGAAAAGTTCACTGTGACCAATCCTCAAATATGGTCTGAGTGAGAGGGCATCGCCAGCTGGTGTGGGGCTTTCTCGCTGTATGTGATGCAGGGCTGCACAATACACTATGACAAAGTCATGCTGTTAGCCTCCGTGGGTTAGGGAACTTAGAATGGCGTCAGAAGGTTTGGATAAAATTGTGCGCTAAATAAATAAAATGTCATGAACAAGCAGCTTGCCGGCTAGTCTGAGACCTTGAGATGGGATTAAAACCAAAATCCGTCTCCTCCCATGTCCAGCCAGAAGTAGGGTTAAACTGCTGTAATTCTGAATAAACATATGCAGAATACGATTATAAAACTTGATTTAGTTACCATATTTAAGTAGACCAAGTCTAAAATAGGGCCAAAGGAGTAACGCTATATAGGTCACTTAGGAATTAAAAAATCGCTGCTAAGCAACAGATTAATAATTTTAGCTGCACATTAAATGAAAGAGAAATTCAGGCTTCCTGTAAACAGCATCTGAAGCCATGTGTGACCTAACAAGCTGAAGAAACTTACTTGTGTGTGTGTGTGTGTGTGTGTGTGTGTGTGTGTGTGTGTGTGTGTGTGTGTCAGATATACATTACATTGTTGTCCCCAATGTCCCCACAATGTGATAATAACCTGTTATTTTGACATTATGGGCTTTTTCACAAGGGTGACATTCAATTTTATAAAAAATCTGTAACTGCAATCAAAGAGTATTTTGTTTGCTTATTCATGGTTAAGGTTAGGGCTGGGCAGAAGTTAAGGTTGTCATCGCTGGGATTAAGGGATTGCCCTCTGAACGAATGGACGGGCCCCACAAAACATATGCGTGCAGGTCTGTGCGTGTGTGAGAGTGGCCTCCTCATCCTATGCATTCTGCCACCAGGGGATGCTCTTAGAGGTCTTTCATTCTCAATTGGCAGTGAATTCCCCAATTTCCTCATTGACACCCCCATGCTGTTTTATTCCTGCTTTGAGTTCTCTTCTCCAAATGCCTTGCGTGACAACAGCGCGCAAGCACAGGGGACAGCCTTCCTCAGCGTCCATCAGGGAGTCGTTTGCAGACCTGGCTTTTTGTTGTTTCTGGGGTCCCGCTCAAAAAGTCACTCGTGTCGAAGCTAGCTGGTTAGCAGGACATGCTGCCTCAACATCTCCTAAATAAGGAATTGGTTTATTTAATATTTAGTGTAAAGACTGTGTTCAGCCAACAGGGCGGGCCCACTCAAATATGTAGTTTGAGTGTATGATGATGTACACGTGCTCTACTCCTCCAGTAGAAATATGGTTAGATCGCAGGTATACAAGTATACAGCGAATCCTCATTTGTGTCTAATCCACTTGACATATGGAGCGATCGTCTTTGGACGCCGTTTGAAGGAATGTGGAAAGTGTGTCGCAGCCCAATTGGGCTCGTGAACTGAATCACGCATCAGAGGTGTGTCACAGCGGCTCACTGATGGGTGTAATCCAGTCTGAAGTCTTTTGGCGCTTTCCTGCGTGATTCGAGCCTGTGATTAATTATTCAAAGACCTGCGTCCCTTTTATGTTTATGTTCTTTCATGGAAATAGATTCCACGCTCCCCCCCCCTCATGCCAAAAAAAAGAAAAAAACCTAAAAAATTAGGTGGTGATCTTTGCCGTAACCTATGGCAACAGCGACCCTGGTTTCCTGCAGCAGTGATAATTTGCATTCATTCAAAGTGCGCTTTTGGGTGGAATTTCGAACCTGAATGGGTTTTAAAGGAGAGCCCCAGATTTGAAATCTTATTTTAAATGGAAACCAGGAATATTGAAACAGATCCTTAGTGATTTCCTAAGTAATATTGATAAATATAACCTTTTTTGAACATTAATTGTTTAAATTAATAACAACTTAATTAATAACAATGTGTATTGCCTCACACCTCTGGGGTTTGGGGTCCAAACTCCACCTCTGTTCTGCATATGTACATATTCTCCCCCTGCCCTGCAGATTTCCTCTGGGGACTCTGGTTTCTTCAGAAATTCTCAATTTAGCAAATCGGGGTTTCTAAATTGCCCCAAAACTTTTGCCGCAGCTACAGAAAAAGAAAAAAAATCATCCTTTATTTGACATTTGCACAAACACATCAGAATGCTTCTCAGCGCCTAACCCATCATGCTCTCACTGAGACACGCAGACAGGTGAGAGCAAAGCTTCAGGGTCACAGCACAGGGTCAGCACCCCTGGAGCTGGGGGTTAAGGGCCTTGCCCAAGAGCTGAAGGACGAGCGATTATTCTGCAGAGGCTCAAACCAGCGACCTTCCGGGTACAACCACAGAAGCTCAGCCAGCGGAGCTCCTTTTCCACAGGCAGGAAGGTCTGCTAAACACACCACTAATAAATAAACAAGTCTTAGTGTCACTCCAGTCTCCAAGCCCCGCCCACTCTGAATAATAAACACACCTCACATATTTAACAGAAGCTTTCATGTAAAGTATTGTACACCCCCTTGCTCCACCATTTTGTTGTTAAAAGAAAATGACAAATTGCAATAGTGACACACCTGTACTTCATGGTGATCTTCTTTTGTCTAGTGTTATAAATCTCAAAATCTCGAGCGATAGTAGATATCAACAGAAACTATAGAAGACTGGTGAGCGTGGTCCAGGCTCATTAATGAGTCACTTTCCTTACAGCGACAGCGTGACAGCATGGGCGGGGCCACCTCTGCAGCTTGAATATTTATGACATCATCAGTCTCTATTTCACACCATGACTTGATACAGGTGTGAGCAGTTTAAAGTGATAATACTCCAACCTCACAAATGCACAGTACACCTTACTGAACAGAGTGATAATATAGGCAGTTCCCAAGCTGAGAACACCTGACTAAAGGAAAACTCACACTTACAAACAGACGATACCATAAAGTCTATCATACTAAAAAATCCGGTAAAATACAATGACTTTTAATAACAAACACACACACCACTTCGTGACATTTGTGAAAACAATTTGCAACTTCAGCAATTTCTCAACTGAGGTACAGTACTGTCTCATACGAAGTTACTTTTATTATCACTGTATTATTATAAGTATGGCATTACTAATATTTCTTAACTACAAATTTGACTTATTTGCAATGTCTTTTCTTTATTTCATACCTATTTCATTACCCTTATACTCGATTTAGCCATACTTTGTGCTTCCGCCATTTCTTCGGTTTATTTCATATTTATTCCATGAATATGTACCTCTGCAGTTCCTAGTTGCATTTCTGCTATGATGTTTTTCTGAATGTCTTTCTTGTGCTTTGAGCTGTCTAATCCTGTCACATGTTACTGACTGGATGGCATGAGTGAGGATTCCTGGGTACGGATGTACAAAAGGCAAACAAAGAATTTGGAATCTCTGACCCAGGAACCAGAGCACCCAGGGTGACACTTTATTATGCAGCTTCATCTGGCACATTGTGGTCTTCCGGGGACTTTTATGGCCTCGGTTTGTCATCACACACCCTGCGTAGGGGAGAGGGGGGGGCACATTGTCCAACGGGGAGCTGTTTGCTGAGCCAGCACTTTAGCAAGTTTCAACTTCCTGAAAGGCTGCGCACGAGGGCCAATCACAGAGCTGGGCCGAGCCTTCAGCCCAATGGCAGAGAAGGGCTGCGAGGCGGGGACCAATCGCAAAGCGGTGCTCTGAATGAGAGTCAAGCAGAGTAGAGGTTCTCATTCTTTCCTCACATTCTTTTCACACCTAATGAATAATAAGCGATTTGAGCACAGCTTGTGACCTGTTGGTGGCATTATGTTCCAGGCTACGTCTGCATGGGGTACGGAGAGTCGCCAAGGCCCTTGGCAGGGAGGTGAGGTCTCGCATGGCTGACAAATGTCTCCTGAACATCTGCACACCCCAGATTATGATTTCTATTGCGGGCCAATTTGTTCCACCTGCCTACAGAGGAATAGGTCTACATCCAAGAACTTGGATCCGAACATGAGGGGGTGCCGGGGGGCTGGATTGATATCGGTTCCGGAAACTGCTCCAAGCTTCCAAGCTGGAGGTGTGGGGAAAGGCGCCCGCTCAGCTGGGAGCAGGCGAATCCGGCAGACAGACGCAGCCTCTGAAGATAACAGACAAGTCACAATGCCGACTCCTGCTAATGCAACAAGCAATAAATTAAGACTTTCTCACTCCTTTTATCTCTCTGTACCATTCATCCATCCTCACTTCGAGGGGAAATAGTTGCTACTGATTCCTTCTGTTACGCCACACAAAATGTGATTTTCACACATGAAAGCTTAAAAACATACAGGCACCATATCCTGTATGGACATCTCAATCTCTCCCCCCCCCCCTCTCTCACTCAGATGCTGTTCCAGAGAAATAGGAAAACAGGAAGTGACATCAGTTGTATTCTAGAAACCTTATGTACTTCCATCTTCTCCCCCCTGAGCAAATTGCTGTGGCATCCGTAAAGGCCAGGCTCGGGGTGAGGATTAATCTGCCCCCCCCCCCACACGCACACTTTGAGCCGGGAATGAGCTGGACCCCGACCCTTCCCGGGACCGGTGGAGACGCCCCCTCAGATAACGACAGGGGCCTTGGAAGAGTTTATAAATAACAAGAGGCACCAATATCATTAGGATGATGGATGAGTGACCTTGCTTAAAGAGTTCATCGACTCCCCCTTTCCCGCCTCTCCTCCCAGCCTCATCACAATCCGTTCTCGGAAACCCCCGCGGCAGAAAAACAATCCCCGCGCATTGCTGCACATTGGCCGCCGACGGCCACATCGAACCGCGGACTAAATTAACAAGCTGTTCTCTTGCCAGTCATTGGTTGGTTATGAATGGCTACATTTACATTTATTTAACAGACACTTTTGTCCAAAGCCAACGTGCAATTGAGAAAGCAGGGTCCAGGGGACCTAACGGTGACATCACTCTCGCACTGGCAGCCTTCTGATCACAGGCATGAAACCCTAAACACACAGGGCCACACATCACCCAACAAAACAATGTTTATGCCCCATTTCATCCTGGGGGGGCCTTCATATGAGGCTAACATGACAACCACCACATTACTGAAATGCACATCAGTGGTGTGCTGCAGTTGTTGCTAGTTATGTGCCTTATTCCATCCATCCATCCATCCATCCATCCATCCATCCATCCATCCACCTTCCAAAGCCTAATCCAGAAACTTCAGACGTTCCCATACAGTCCCCGCCCAGGATGTCCGCTGCAGTCACGCTGAGCAGCTCCCCCCTCTAACCTGCTTCTTACACTAACCCGGGGTGTTTGTGGTTCAGAGCCCGCAAAGTAAAGTGGCTGCACTTCTGGCAGCCAAGGTGAAAAAGCAGGTTGGCATGCAGGTGCTAAAAGAGGGGGGCTACTGATTACTTCACTTAGCTTGGGCGTGTGATCTGACCAGAGAATCTGCTCTGATTATCTCTTATTAATACCATATGGGTTCACCCATTTGTAATCCGATAATTATAGAATAATTTGCTATAAAATTTAGCGCCTGGAACTGCAGGTTCGTCACAGGAGAGGCCGGGATCCGTGTGAAGGATTCCATGGTGGAATTAGGGCTTGTGGTTTAGATCTGTGTGAGGGGTGATTTAGGTGATTTTATAGCTTGTTGTTCCGTGAAATCCCAGCTTTGGATCGAGCCTACCAGCCCCAAATAGGTACTGATTTTCTTTACTACTACTACTACTACTACTACACAATAATAATAATAATAATAATAATAATGGCATTACTAATATTTCTTAACTACAAATTTGACTTATTTATTATAATAACAATATCGGTAATTTTTCATACACAAGGTAATAAAAGTACGATGCAACAAATAGATAAATTAGATCGTTGTGAGACTTGAAAATTCTTGCATATATTTAGCCTCTGATAAATATGGAATCTACTTTTTAGTGTTTTACAATATTACTTAAGTGCTATTAGTAATAAGAGTAAAACCACTGACCTCAAAACCAGTAACCGATCAAAAACTACATTTGTCACTTTCTTTGACGGACAGGCAACTCTTCACCTTTGCCGGTCTTTGGAGATTCAAACTATTCAGCTTCCTGAGCCCAGATTGCTTAGTTGGTAAATTGTCTGGTTTTTAATCTGAGCATCCAGAGTTTGCGTCCCTGTTCCCCTCTCTATTGAGCCCTTGAATAAAGTCCCTAAAAGCCCCACTCCCGCAAAAAAAAATTAAATGCCCCAGGGATAAATGGCTGACCCTGTGCCCAGATAGTGAGGAGTTTCACTCTCACTTCTGTATGTGTGTGTATGCCTGACAAAAGGAGAGCATGATGGGATATGCGGGCATTTGCACAACCCTATGCATGTGTACTTGTAATCACAACCTTGATGCCGAACAAAGACTCAAAAAACATAAGCACCCCCTGTAACGGAATGCCCCTCCTATACTGCAGCCGTCTCAACCTTGCTGTTGGTGGCAAGTGTAAAAAAGACCAAACATGAGCCACGCTGAGCTGCACAATTCATTAAATCTCCCCCCCCTACACACACACGCACACATTTGCTAGGAAGATGTTCTCTCCATTTGCAGCATTCTTATACATTATTAATGCTCTTATTATGCCCTGCTGTCGCAATCAGAATTCAATTTATTCCCGCGGTCTCGACTTGGGTCTTTCCTGCTTCCCTGCCTCCTCGACGTTTTCTTGCCGCGTCAGGAATCGTCAGCATAGTGCTGGACCTGTGTCCCAAAGCACAGGAGTCATCGGTAGGCCTGACATCCGCCGGGGAGTAAATCAGGGCACAGAGCGCGGTAATGAAAGATCGGCTTTTTCGGACTGGTGGAGAGTTAACCTAACACATTAATAATGCCCGCGCAAGCGTGACGACCCTAAACTCCTGAAAATTAACGTGCGCTTAACGGCCACCTGTTGCCCAGCCCATTATCTATCAGCTGAGCCTGGTAATGAGATTACTGACAAGCTTATTTTTATAGGTGTCCTAATATTTTGTTCCGAAGCAGAGGTCCTGGAGGCTGATATCTGAATGGGTTGGTGGACACAGTGGCTTATTCTGGCTGGGGGTTTGGATTCTCCTAGGTTTTGGACCTGGATTCTCAAAGCCCGTCTATTCAAAAAGCAAACATGGAGTCTCTGCCACATGCTACACAGACTCTTCTCCAAAGGCTGAGAAGAACATCAGTGACCTATTTTGCCGCCTATGGTCTTCTTGGGCCCTGCACTTTAGATACCGTGAAATTCCTCCAATCACTGCCCTTTGTGGGCCTGGGGAAATGCTATTTCATGCCACCGTATACCTTTATACCGATGGTGTTATAACGTGCAGAGCACAGACCGGGGAAGCAGGCGAAGAGAGCCATGGATATGAACAAAGACGGGATGGCAGAACTCAGGAAACAAACTTAGACGCGAACTTAAATGCACAAGTCCTATGAAAAACAACTTGAAACAGCTGATGACACGGGGATTCCACATGAGGTTAAGGAGGGGGCGTGGCACACAGGAGGATCAGACGAGCGGGGAGTGACAGATGGTATGAAAACAAAACTGGCCACTTGACTTGACTTAAGTAACCAACAAAGCGTTAGGAGCCTGGGTGGAAAATAAGGTGCTCCTTCTGCATTCTGGAACATTCCATCTAATCAACTGAAGTCAAATATGAAGATTCATTGAGGTCTAATGTTATCTATGAGTGTATATAAGCAGGTATAAATCACTAAGCATTTACTTTCCCCATAGCTTCATAATGAAATGCAATTGAAATGCTTCTCTCTCATCTTTGGGTTTGATGTGACAGAGCCGTCAATGAGGCTAACTTAGAAACTGGCCTTTTTGCCATGCACTCACTGCGTCAGAATCACGACCCCAGCGCGGGGGGATGCCTGGCGAGGTTGCAGACAGACTGGGGGTGGGGGGGGGGCACTCACTAACCCCGCTTTTGATGCCTCTGTGTCCTCCAAGAGACCTGTGAGAAAAGGGGGCACTCTCCGAAACAATGGTGGAGAGGGATAAGCAAATCTAATACCCTGGCTCTTCAAAGACAGCACTGGCAGGAGTCAAAGGTCGCGCGAAGGCTGCCCGAGCGCAGAGGATGATGAAGACGCCTCAGACATATGAAAGCACGGATTAGCAGGCTTCCTATATCAAAGGCTTCGCTCTCCCATCCAGTCCTTGTCCCGGCTTTTCCGACTGCCGGCGCTGGGAAACAGTTGATCCCTACAGTTCTTGAAGACGATCATCTTTTACGTGGACTCGAAGTGACTCTTGGAGTCGCCCCCCTTGCTCGAGTTCAGGGAACGTTTCAGAACATCGTAGAAACTCCTGATTTGCTTCACACCCAGTTGGGTGACCCAGACCTGCTCTTCCAGACTGGGTGAAACGGCCATATTCTCCTGGTAGAGTTAATCTTAGGGCTCAAAGCTCAGTGTATAAGCATTAGTTTACTTCACACCAGCCTGCATTCCTCATCTAAATATTATCACAAAATAAAAACTGAAACAATCATGCCGCAGGATATTTGAAGCATTTCAAGTGTTTTCAACCCAAAACTCTTTTCAGTTTGATACAACTAAGACGACAGAAAATGAGAATATAAAGTGTGTCACCTCTCTTGGATGGACACTGCAGGGTTTCTGTTGGGCCTTTCCAGATGAGGCTGGAAATGTTGGTGCCATGATGTCAAGAAAGGAAGATGGAAAAAGAGGAGCTGCAGGCAGCGCGACCCACCGTCCTGGAGGCCGAGCACCGAGGCCCTGAGAACGCGGAGAACACGGAACCTTGGGGAAAACACGCCGCTCATCTCGGCTTGAGTGGAAGTCACACAGCGATTCCGGTGGCCATTGCAGAGATGAGGCAAGAAGCCAATCAAGAGGAGAGATGAAATTGAGTGTGACCCCCCCCCCCCACACACACACACACACACACACACACACGCACACATGCACACCCACCCTCACTGCACTGGCGTTTCTGGGGCCTGCCCTCCCTCTCCGAACAGATCATCACTAAGAATCAGGCGTGGTTTACGAGTAGTATTTCTGAAGGACCAAGAAATTTAATTTCAAAATTAACTTACAACTGAGCCCATGCCCTGTGACTCCTGTGATTCCAAGTGAATTTGCAGATGATGAAACACAAACATTCACAGGAACACAACCAGGGAGTTTGCGTGTAGTAAAGCAGTGGGGTGGGGGGCACTTTGCAAGGCACTGACAAATGGATCAGAGCCAGTGAATACCGTCACCCAAAGCCATGCATTTGCATGGAGCCCCTGGAGCAAAGCCTTGAAGGGGGGGCACTAAACGAGCACCGTTCACTGAACACGCTTTACACCTTCGGTGGATGATGAACGCGAGCATGAGCCTTGTTCACTCTGGCGAGCGGGAAACGTCGCAGGCG
This sequence comes from Brevimyrus niger, assembly GCA_015164015.2. Lineage (NCBI taxonomy): Eukaryota > Metazoa > Chordata > Actinopteri > Osteoglossiformes > Mormyridae > Brevimyrus > Brevimyrus niger. The sequence goes on from JAABNY020000037.1 coordinate 13,813,661, forward strand.
CACCAGAAGCAGCAATAATATGAGAAGTGACTTTCATATTGTGATATGAAATACGGTGTGTTGTGATGTCTCCGAGCTGAGCCTGGGAAAATGATTACCTGATGGTCTTGATTTTCTCGCGCGTTCCTTGTCTTCATCCATGTTGATGTGCTCCAATGCACTGGCGCTGACGCTAATCATTTGTTTATATCCATAAAGACTCCATACTTTCAAGTAGGAGCCTGACGCTGGTGTCATTTTAATTGCCGATGAAAAATTTCACTCTGGATTGGAAGCGGCTCATAAAAAAGTCAGAAGCCATGAACAGGAAGCAGTTCATTTTGGAACTTTGAACGTGACCTAGTTTGTTTTAATCTGTGTGAACTGGGCAAGTTCTTGTTAAGTGTGAAGGTGCATAATACTGTCCAGGTGGTTTGACAAATAGTCACTATGCTAAATCAATAAACACGTTCCTTATTTAGCAGATGCTGAAGCAGCATGTTTTGATAACCAGCTAACTATGATCTTCCGACTCTACTCACTAGTTGTTTATTTATTTTCTGAAACATATAGGGGGTGTTTTTTGAGTGGGGTGCCAGGACCAAAAAACTAGCCCGGGGTAGGAATGCATGGTGCACACTTTGTAAGGTAACAATGTCCTCCACAGGCAGTCACTTCATTTGAATCCATGGGTACGGGCTTGTCGAATGGTAAAGGACTATCATGTTTTCAAGATCCCTTGTAGAGTTCAGACAGACAGGCAGACAGACAGACAAGGAGATAGGCAAAAAGATAGACAGGAAGTCAAACAAAGAGACAAGCAGACAGATAGACAGACAGGCAGGCAGGCTGGCGGACAGACAGAGACAAAGAGACAGACAGACAGATAGACAGACAGGCAGGCGGGCAGACAGATATACAGACAGACAAAGAGACAGGCAGACAGATAGACAGACAACAAGACAGGCAGATAGATAGACAGACAGACAAAGAGACATACAGACAGATGGACAGACAGACAGGCAGGCGGACAGACAGAGACAAAGACACGCAGACAGACAAAGAGACAGCCAGACAGACAGGCAGGCAGGCTGACAGACAGACAGAGACAAAGAGACAGACAGACAGATAGACAGACAGGCAGACATACAAAAAGACAGGCAGACAGACAAAAAGACAGGCAGACAGATAGACAAACAGACAAGTACACAGACAGATAGACAGACAGATAGACAGAGACAGGCTGACAGACAGACAAAGAGACAGGCAGGCAAACAGAGAGATAGATATGCAGACAAGCAGGCAGATAGATAGATAGATAGATAGATAGATAGATAGATAGATAGATAGATAGATAGATAGATAGATAGATAGAT
>JAABNY020000037.1:13819150-13831862 GCA_015164015.2 Brevimyrus niger
CCGGGGAAGGGCCGCCCCCCCCCCCTGGGAACTGGAGCCGTCTCTTCATAGGGGGATTAGGGGAGAGGAGTCTGGAGCCGGAGATACCGGCATTAAGCCCCGGCAGCTGGCTTGGTGTGGCAGACACCGGTGGGGTCCTTGGGCCCCCCTGCTCTTTACTGCTGGCCTTTCTGTTCGCCCACGGTGGGCAGCCTAGCCAGCAGGCACAGCGCACACTCTCGCTTTCCCCTGAGAATGTTTTTCTTTTTCTCCTCCTGTCGTTTTCATGTTTCACGGCCTGATTCCCCAGTAACTAGCTGCTAAAATCCGCTGACAGGCGTAGAGGAAGCAGACGTGGCCAGTGAACATCACTAGGGTCACTAGTCTGATAGTTGGGTATTATCATGACTAAAGGCATTTTTTGTGATTAAGATTGTGTTCTGAATCTTCTGCTGAATAACCAACCCCCCCTCTCACTTGAGGTAGTGTGCTCTACCTGTGATTTCAAAGGTTGTTGGTTTGAGTCACATGCTCAGCAGAGTAACCACAGTTCCAATAGGCCCTTGAGCAAGGCCATTAATCTCCCCTAAAAATGCTCCAGGGAGGCTGGATGACATCTCATTGGTTGGGTCCACCTCCTCTAGATGCTTGGATCCACGTTCTCATGAATCTGATTGGTTATCTGCATGAACCAATCGTTTTTCCTTCTGCCTTCAGAACTTTTTTATGTAAAATTCTCATGAGCGTGGATGGCTGACCCAGCACTCAGACCACAAGCTTTTCTCTCACTTCTATATGTGCATGTGTCTTAAAAAGAGTATGTTGGGATGGAAAGAACTAGCACACACAATGTGCAAATTCCACCAGGCAGGTGGCTGTGACCTCACGGAGAAATGCTCCTGTCCATCCAGCCTGGAGAGAAACCGGCAAAATTTACCGTCTGAGGAGCCACACTGCTCTGTGCTCATTCCCCGTAGCGACGGCCAGTCCTCAAAGTGTGAATTCCGCTTCAGATGGAGTAGAGGAACAGGGGGAGATGAGGAGGCATTTCCATGGCAACAGTAAAATGAAGGTGGGAAGGTGCCATGCCCACGGTGACCTCGGCATCCTCAGTCATTAACCCGCATGCCACAGGAAAGGCATACTCAGCCTTATCGCTGAGTCCCGCCCACTGCAGAGCCCCAGCCAATGGTGCGCCGCCTCTCGTCGCCAGGCCGAGCCAAAGGACAACAATCGATTCTCCAGCTGCCTCTTTCTAGAACTAATCACTTTATTGTCAGCATTAATGTTGTTTAGTATATACTTATTACAGCTTCCGGAACCTTCCTCAGCAATTAAAAGATCCCACCAGAGCCTTCAGCCACACTGGGGAGTTTCACAGCACTACAGACATTTCATTGAAGTGTCACACTAAGATAATTTCTTTAGCTGTTCGATCCTCTCGTTCTGATACTGAATGGAGATTAATAGGTAATAGTACACAGTGTGAATGCTTATTTTCCAGGGAAGATCTAAAGAACTCGTGCATGACGGGTGAGGGTTGGCCTTCTTCATGTGGCTCAGGCGGGCTAGTTTACATCATGACAAAAAAGGTGAGAGTGATTCATTGCCTCCCCACATCCTGTCTGTCACTTAATTGCTTGGGAATAATTAAAGGTCGACTGTTTCCTGCGCAGGCTCGATAAAAGCAAAAGAATATAAAAGTCACTTCAGACCCAAAAAGATTGTTTGAGACACACTGAGATTTATCCAAAATTACCATAAAAAATATTACAAGCAGTTAATGCATATGAAGGATCAAATATATTTTACTGCAATAAAAATATATATCTTTTCCATTCATCTTCCAAGCACTTATCCTGGACAGGTTTGCTGGGTGTCTGGAGCCTATTCCAGGCAATCAGGGCACAAGGTAAGGGTACCACCCTGTATAGGATGCCAGTCCAGGCATCACATGCTATAAATATACACAAAAACACATATGTTTTTGCATTATGGGCAACTTATAGACTTCTGGCTCCTTGGAGAAACGCAGAATGCCAAGAGGACCCAACAGAAAACAGAGAAAATGCTAACTGGACTAACGGAGCGCAGGCAGGATTCTGACCTCACTGTGGCATCACAGTGCCACTGGAACTTCGAGTCTGGACACCGTGCTTGACCACAGGTCAAAGGTCAGAGATATGACCAACAATTGGCTAGCTGCAGTATGTAACATTCCCACTCAAAATTTTGCTGCTTCCTGCAAGTAGCCAATCAGCACCATGGACAGCGACTCTATGACCGCCGGCAATCAGATAGTTTGAAATTACTGTATGTTATGATGCCTAAACTTGATGTATAATCCTGGGATGGTCACATGATCATAAATAGCAAACACTGGTGGGCATAACATGTCAATGCAACTCGGGAAGCCATGACAGTACTTCACGTTTTACACAGTAACGTTATAAAGAAGTGTTTACGACATTTGGTACGCCAAGGTGCAGCAAGTTGAAAAGACTCTCCTCTTTGTGTCAGTTTCAAAGCTGCTCACTGCTGATTTTAATCAAAATGCTGTAAAAAGAAAATCTAAACAAGTAAAAAGCATGTCAAAATATTAAGTATAGGTTCTTATAAGATACCATAACTTCTGGCGCAACTTAAAGGAGAAAATACGATGCGTTGCTAAACAAAACGTGGAGCCCTGAGAATCTTGGTGTGTCTTTAGCCCTGAAGCCCTGCGGCAGCCCTCGCACGGCCTCTGCCCATAACCGTGATCAGTCGTGCTTTGACACGGCCCTCACAATTATTTTTGACAAGAGAAGGGGGAGAGGGAGGCGGGGGTCTACAGAAGAAGGACCTTTCCAGATCTTTCCACGTGCGGACAAACACACCGGTGGACACAGCCAGACCTGGGCAATTAAGGTATCAAATACCATGTATCAAGATAACGTACTTTTTGTTTGTATTTTAAAAACTATTTGAACTATCCTTTCAGCAGTACACTGATCCAGTTGATTAAGTGGACAGCGTTTAAGAGCGACAGCTTCTCTCTGCCTAACAAGCGTGCCATTAAATGCCCAAATACAGACAGTTAAAACATGTTCAGACCTGTCTGCTACATCCAGGATCCCCACGAATCTCTGCGAATCTCTGTGATCACCGAGATGAGGGTCAGCCTAATGTAACCGACAGTCTTATGTATACCTAACAGTTTGCGGTGGGCAGATTGGTGGCTCTGAGGTTAAGGGATCTGTCCCAGTCATTGGAAGGTTGCTGGTTTGAATCCCAAAAATGCCAGGAGTGATCCTACGCCATTGCGCCCTTGAGCAAAGCCCTTAACCTGCAATTGCTTCACCCTGGGTATGATGTTAACCTACATCCAGCCCTGTAAGGAGGTCCTCCAGCTCGCAGGGAAACTTGAGGTTTGGTGGCAGGATTGACAGCCATTCTAACTAGTGTGGTGCTGAGGTGTCACCCACTGCATAGCTGTACTCAGGTTCTCATCCCTAAAGGTGGTTTGTTGTGTAATCAGTTCATGCTCCTTACCCCTCTCTCTCACTCTAACAGCTTGTTAACGGTTCATAATTGTATAATTATTAAGTTACTTGCTGTTGGTTAACAGCTTCAGCCATCGCAACCAGTTTATATGTACCAGTAATTAACTAACTATTAGAGGGTCAATCGTAAATATAATACATTATGTGTCAGATAACCATTCATGCAATGAGATGCAAGTACCTGGTCCTGCTAACCAGCTACCTCGATTAGGGTGCAATCATTTAGTAATCAATTATTCAATTATCAACCAATGGACACCTATTCGAAAAGGTGAAAACGGGCATTTTAGCACTTAGTCAATTTTTAAATGATCAATATGACTTGATTTTATACATCCCACAAATGTGATTAGAAAGTAGTAACTGAATTTGTAACGGAGTACTCACCCAGTTCCAGCCACAAAACCTATGCAGGGGCCACACACACATCCACAGCCTAGTAAAAACATGTATTTAAAGTCCAATAGGGCTAAATTGAAAATTCTGTATATAAATCAGGTATTCCAAAACACCCAAGAACAGGCAAACTTACATGCAAGTGTGGGTGAAAGACGTAGACATCTCACAGAAAGAATTTTTAAAGTACAAAAATACAAAAGATAAAAAGTATTTTGACACAGAATGTGAAGCTATTTTCGTAAACCCAATCAAATACAAATTATTAATCCTTTTTTGTATCTGAAATTGGCATTTTAAATAAATGTATCATAAATACTGAAAAAAAGATAAAAGCAGACACCAGTAAAACCAGGGCTTCCAGAATGATCCAGCATGGGAGGGAGACTCTGTGTTAGCTGGCGCAGGTTTGTTGTTTCTGGGGTTAAGCAACCCCCCCCAAACCAGTGTTTCAGAAACTAAATAAACAGCTGCCAAGCAGTCAGAAGGTCATAGTTAGCAAGGCGGTTAGCAGAACTTCTTCAGAATCCCTAAACAATATATGCATTTATGTCACATTTAGTGCGATGACTGTTTGGGGTCCAAACCACGGGGGCCCCAAACCGCGGGGGCACCAAACCACGGGGGCCCCAAACCACGGGGGCACCGAACCACGGGGGCACCAAACCACGGGGGCACCAAACCACAGCTCCATGATTGGATGGTGGTAAACACCAAGGGGGCTGTAAGCTTCCTACTAGCTACTAAGCATCCATCAAATGTTTCATTAGTTCATGTGTTTTTTTATTGTAGGCTTCATGCTGTGGGGAGCAACACTGGTCCAGTACCAACTGGCCAGTTCATTGCAATTCATCTGAATTACATGCAGAAACAGTGATATTAATGCATCAGAAATGGATTCTGATTTTATTACAGTTTCCACCCAAGATCAGTTTGATAAGTCTGCACTTTCTGATATGAGCACAATTGGTTATTGTAAGTGACATTTTTGTCTATACAAATATAACTTAGCCAGACAGTTATGTCTATTGATATTTTGGAATTAATAGGGAACATATACCACAGTTTAAAAAAAATTATTGTGAGATATAAGCAGAATTATGTCAACTGATGTCCGAACTTTGAGAGAGACTTGTTTTTTTTATCCTGATTTCATCAAACAATCTGGGAAAGAGATCTTTGAATGAAACTCTTTCAGACAGCTAGTGAAATTAATGTAGTCGTCATGTTCTGCTGTATACCTTTACCTAAAACTGGATCTGTAGCTTATTTTTGGGTACGGGCTTTCTAATTACTGACATCTGAGCTTTTGGCTGTTGTATCACCTGAGGAAGAAATAACAAGGCTGTCATCCTTCATGCAAAACAGTGCAACCCCTGCCCAGAGCCAGGGGTGACCTCCACTGCTAAATTATATATTTCATTGCACGATATATCTCAAGCTGGAACAGTCTGAGGGGGAAAGCCACGTTTTTTTTGAATGCCGCGGAGCGTTCCTGAATCACCGGAGGACACGGTTGTGATGTGCGAGTGACATACGCGTCTGGTACCGCGAGAGTCAATCATCTGTCATCTTCCCAGCTGTGCCGTTGTTGAGCTGTCACAAGGGGAGGGAGATTAAAGGTGCGTTTGGGTGTTACCCACAAGTCCCTGCTGCTTCTACTTCAGACAGAGGGAAGGAAGACCAACCAATCTGTGCCATCTATGCTCCAGAGCGCCAGCCAGAGTTTTAGTTCGCTTCTGTGCTGCATATTCATATTTAGATGCCATCAAATCACCTGTAAAGTGTAAACTGATTATTTGACTTCATTCGGCACTCATTGGTCATTTTATTATGGATACTCAGCTAGTACAAGGTAGGACCCACTTTTACCTCCAGAACTGCTCCAGGGGTAGGTGAGTTGTGTGTTCAGAGATGTCTTTCTGCACATCACTGCTGGCCATTCTCCTCTGACTGCCCTCATTAATGCATCATTTTCTCTAAACTCTGCACACTGATCATATCTGTCAGCCCCCAGAACATGCTATTGTTCAACCCTACAATCCACTGTAGTCCCTTTCCTAGACCCGTTATCCATTCCATTTTCTTGCATCTTTCTGTTCCCGTTGCCCCTTGCTATGTCACGTGGCAATGTCACGGGACACTTTTAGCTAATCCTGGGCAAATGTTACTGAAACTGACTGTTTCCCCCGTCCCCTGTTTCCCATGATGCACTTGTGAATGCGGAAGGTACGTGGGCGCAGCGAGCTTCTCAAGCAAAACTGTAAGCAATTTGAGATTCCTCACGATCCCAGCACGCAGTCAGCATAGCGTCTCGGTGAGATCCCGTCGCCGTTTGGCCTCACGGGGGCGCCAACGATGAAGTCGATCGTTACCTCTAGAGCAGCCCCACTGGGGCGGTGTGGGACGGCAAGCTCGGCACCCAGCCATGCCGCGGCACGTGGGCCGGCCGGGTAATTACCAAGGTTAATTACCGCGCAGGCCGGGTGGTTAATTACTGAGATGAGCGCTTCTTGTTAATATTTATTACCATCCACTTCCGGAATGTTCCATATCCATGACTCGTGACTGTAATAAATTACGCCGCATTAATTACGTTGATTAGTTATTAATATTTCTAAAAACACTTAAGCTTTCTGCTCGTAAGGAGTTTATTTATGGGCACTGTGCATATGCATGGACAGGTATGTGTGTTAATGCTTGTTGTGAATGCAGCATTTTTTCCTCTTCATCAGAGTCACTAAGGACCCTCGGCAAGCTGATAATTAGTGCATGGGGTACTTATATAACATGCTAATTAAAATGATTGCTGCCCAAACCTCTCCCCCCTCTACCCAAATTTGTCTCAGATTTTGAGCCCCATTCGTTCCAGAAGCCATCGTGCACCCCCCCACCCCCCTGTCCCCCTCAATCAGATTTGCACATCTTAGCAGGCGCCAACATCGTGAGGAAAGCAACACGATTTGTTTTTCACAACTCGGGACACCCTCCGGAGACCTGGGATCGAGAGGCAGGGCGGAGGGGGGGGGTCCTTTACTGGGCCCTGGAGGTTATCCTGTGGGAGTGGGTCCTGCAAACAAGTAGAAGACCCCCACCCCACTTGACGACACACCCCTAAAGTGAGACAGCGGAAATGGCCACAGGCAGGCGAGGTTTGAGACTGAGTGTGAGCCTGTGGGAAGGGAGAAAGCAAGGATGTTTACGTATGAAAGTGAGGAGCAGTCATGCTCAGGGCGAACGCCCAGTCTGCTGCTCCAGGGGGTGGCTCTGTGACCCCCCCACCAGGAAAATTCTCTGGCCAGCACAGGGGAATCTGACTCAAAAGAGGGATAAAGCTCATTTGAGAGGAATCTTAATTCTGCTTAAGATTGTCTTCCCTCCTTCAGCGTAAGGTGATACTCGCTGCCATTTATGAGGGGGGGGGGGGGGGTGGCTGTCCCAAGGTAACGGCTCACCAGCAGGCAGCCTGCATGCATTTCCCAGCTTTATCATGATTGATTCAACCTGGCACATTTTCCTCCTCTGAAATTAATTTTGTTTCTCGGTTTTCCTGCATCCCACAGGCTCGACAATGGACACCATAACTCCAAGGGCGAAAAAAAAATTATGGCCAAGACAGCGTCCTCTGCAGGGCAGCTTGGGGCAGGCAGGTGAAATGGAGCGAAACGTCAGGAAAGGGGGCCTGGTCACCCCTCTGGGCCGTGGAAGGTTTCAGGTTCAAAATTAATAAATCTAATTAAGCAATTAACATAAACGAACGAGAAACGAATTAATATTGATTAAACTCACTGAGAAATTTTCGTCGTAAAAAATATTATGTGCAGGGTTCTCCTGGGGATTGTCACAAGGCAGATCAATAATAAACAGTACTGTTATTTTATTGGAAATGTTATCATGAAATATTACGGGCGGAAACGTCATTTTTAAGCTGTTTATTCGGGAGGTAACAGAGCATTGCAGGACTACAGTGTTTACAAAGAAAAAAAATAGAAAGACAAACATTTTACACAATAATCATTTACCCATATCCTATTTAATTCTAGTAATGTTTGGAAATAGGAACCCAGTGACAATTCTATTAGTGGGATTTACCACATAACGTTGGGTCATCCTGATTAGCGATCATTAAGATCTGCCACATTGCCTGTAAATGATCCTGAGCAGATATATCCGGGGGGGAGGGTTGATGTTTCACTTTTACCGCTAATAACAGCGCTGTGATGTCGGGCTTATCGACATCGGTCATTCCGCCTGCAGCTGCCCTCCATATAACGACGTCCCGTCACGTACCGAGTCCCCCCACCAAACGAACAAGGCGTCTTTTTCTTACTCTCTTCGTATTCATTTCACTCCAACAAGCTCGGCCATTTATCGAGCAGCGCTGGAGATCAATGGTGGACAAGGAAATGAGTGCCACGATGGTGCATGGAGGACGCATCTTCTCTAGGTAGTGAGCTTGCATTACTTAGGATTTGGAAAAATAACGACCAAAATAAGGTGTTTAAAGCCGGCTGGGGTGTTCGGGGGCCGCGGGACACCAGCCGGGGAAGTCCCCCCGGGTAGCCGTGCAGCGGTCGGAGGAGTGAGCATCTAATTAAAAAGTCATCAAAATGCTGCGGTCTTCAGAAACTAATGAGAATGGCGCCGCGGAGCCGTTTCGTCTGGATAACCGGAGTTAACCGTGCAGACAGCGCCGGGAGACGCAACGAAATAGCAGGATGATTAAAGCTTTTTTAAAAAAATGCGTGAAAACGCAGCTCACGCCTTTATTGTTTTTTTTTTCAGAAGCTCGCATATTATAAATATTTGTTCACAGCTTCGCTCTCCTGAATTGAGGACACTAATGACTAAATAATGACTGCGAATAATGTCTCCTTTGCCCCTGCTTCTGCTGAGTTTGAGCTTTGGGAATCGGCGAAAGCCTTGCGTCAGGACTTCCTAACGATGTGATCAGCTTCACGATGCATGTCTGTAGCACATGGTCCGGATCGGCCTGAACACTGACTTTAAAGAATAGGGTTGTACTTGATGTTTTCATTCAGTGTGACTTACACGTCCGATAAGTGGCCGCAAACCCAAGGATGTGATCTTTGAAATCCCCTCCGTATATTTTGATCTCTTTTGGTCTTTTGAGTCAGGTGTCCCCGCTCTCTCTAAGCCTGCTATCATTGCACCGAAGTCCCACTTTAAGTATTCCTGTAAAATCATAATGTGTAAGACAGAGAACAGACCCATGAGAAGAGACAGAGGTTAGGCATCTAGGGAGTTTAATAGAGGAGGGTTGCCCTGAAGGAGGTGTATGGGAGAACAGCGGTAGCATTGATGATGGACAACAGGAGAATTGTTAACTGACATTGGGGCGCCCGTCATGAATGAATCTTTACTTCTGAGACTGACACACTAATCCCAACTTCATGCTTTTCAACTCATCACAATTTAGAAGACTTTCGATGAGTTTTTCCAACAATGTGTAAAGTCTTGCTTTCTCTTAAAGCAATATACCAGGTCCCTTCCAAAGTGTAGACTGTCTGGCAGGGAGCAGGGAGGGAGCAAAAACACGGACTGACTGTGGATTCCCGAGGACCGGATTGGGAGACACTGACCTAGAGTATCCATTTCAAAAAAGAGATGCCATTCATGTGAGTTTAGACTTCCTGTTTCTGGGGACAAACTGCCTTATTTAAGCATGGTCACCTCAAGGCTGGAGTAGATATATTCAAGAGCTGTCAATTACATAAGGGTAGCGAGCGGCGGATAGGTCGAGGGCCCTGGTGAACTCTCTCATGGCTCCCATTTGAATCTCCCGGGGACAGAGGCCTTCAGCATGGGAGGGGGCATAGGGGCTTATCGTCATGGCCCCAGCATTGGCATCCGCTCCTCAAAGGCCTCATAGCCTGGGGCCAGACTTTCCCTCCCCTCCAGGAAAAGCCCGCCGCATCACACATATTAAATCCCCGGGTGCTCCAGGTGTCCACTCTCACCCACCCCCCACCCCCGCTGATCCGGTACATTCTGTACCTGCAGTGGGGTGATGGTCAGGGGTGGGTTTGTTGTTTCTGGGTCACGATTCAAAAAGTCCCCCCCCCCCGCCCACATAATGTTTCAAAACCAAGATAATTAGCTAGCAAGTAGAGTCAGGAGATGGTAGCAGAACATGCTGTTAAGCATGTCCAAAATGATGGATGTGCTTGTTTATTATTTAGTGTAGTGACTGTTTATGGGCAGCACATAAATGTGTGATTTCAATGCTGTTAAACATTGAAAAAAAAAAGAAGAATGAAGCGGCGATGGCAATACCACTGTGTAACGCAGGACAGGGGACAGACCACCTGGGCTGACCCATCTGACAGAATGGGGGGGAAGGGGTTGGTGTAAGCCACATTGTCCTATTGTATTTAGGAAAATATCATTCAAAGTTTCTTTAACAACTAGGCAATATTTGTTCAAGTTAATGTGGAATTCTCATAATTAAAGTCAAAGGTGTAGAAAAAAAAATGTGTTTCACCAATATCAAGCTCTTTTACACTCTTGCTTGTAGATGTTATTTTTTCATAATAGATATGAATTTGAGTGTTATAAAATGCAAATTTTAAGGAAATTTATGCAAACTCTGCTAATTGTATCATGGTGGTACCTTTAGAGCTTTAACATCCTTCATCATATTTGTTAATTTCATCACTTCCATCTTAACATAAGCTACCTCACGCATCTCAGTAGCTGCAATACTGCGCAGTGCCTGGGAGGTCATAGGTCACGTGCAATGACGGTACTCTGCACACTTCCTCCGGTGGCTTGTAAACGGTGTGCCGCTGGATTCCGGGTGACATCTGTCAAGTAGCTCAGGGCGGCCATAACAGCAAGAGTGAGCGTTGAGATGAAAGCTATGGCAGCGCGATGCTTATAAAAATAATAAATTATCCCTGGATCCGTAATGCGGAAATGACAGGTTTACCGCCGACGCTTCTCCTCACTTATCTATAATTTAGAAAGGTGCCAAGACTCGGCGCGCTGTAAAAGCCACGCTTATTAAAGGGCGTATTTCAAAACCATGAATGATGCACGGGACGCTCCTGTGGCCGAGGGTGACGCAGGGGGGTTAAAGACGGCTGGCATAACTCATGCAGTCATCGCTTCTGGATGAGGGCTGCAAATAATCACGTGTTTGGACACACCCCCCTCAGTGGTGCCCCAGCTTTTTAAATGGATTTTTAAGCATGGATGAACATTAGTTTTTTTTTCGTGAGATGCTTGCATGACATGATTGTGTGTGAGAGGGTGTGTTTGTGTATGCGTATTTACCCCTCTGTATCTACCGCAATATCTGCTGTAAGATGTCAAATTGTGGAGTTTTTTATTGACGAATCCCCTCTTTACATTGATATGATAAGACAGATTTTTTACTATGCAACAAAGCACTTGTTATTTGTAAAAACAACTTTACTCTGACAGTTAAACATCAGTATGATTAATAAGTCAGCCGGTCCCGGCACTGAACTGCATTTCTTAGATAAATGAAAAGCCAAAAAATAAACTAAAAAGTGAACACACCGCTATTGCAAGCTTTTGAACAAAAAAGGAACTATTTATGTGTCCAACCGATTCCAGGGGGTGGGGCGGTTGGCACAGAATGTGACGTGCTAATTTAAACATTTATTTAACATTCTGACAACCTTGTAAATAAACAATGAAGACGCCGTGAGTTCAGATGAATCTGCTGCACGAGGAAAATTCCCGTAGTCTTTATCATAAATCTGTCCGCGGCAAATTGCTGGAGGCGAATATGACACATTAAATCTGTTTTGCCAGCTGTCTGTGAATTTACAGGCGTTCGTTTTAAAAATGGTTCATTTCACGCTGGCCATAGATCACGGCGAGTTCTCTCTAAATTTCAAAAGAAATAAAGACTTGAGCGACCGCATATAAACTCTCCCTGAAACTCCCCCGTTAAAGCGAAATGAAGCCTCAGATGTCCGTGAAGGGTCCCTCTCTCTCTGATTCATTTCCGCTTGGGTGGCTAGTGGCTATGATATCATATCAGGTGTTTCTGGTATCCGAAAATCATTTGGCACATGTTTAACCTCCCAGGAGCCCAGGCAATGTCTAAACGATGTGTTTTGAATAAATGTAACTTTAAATGTGTCAAATGTATGTTCCAGGAACTGCTCTGCTACTCTGACAAAGCTCCATGCTCCCTGAATTCCCTTAATGTCGCACTTTATGCTGACTTGAATAGCTTATTCTTATTGGGCTGCTTCTTTGTTTGGTAGATGTTGTGTAGCTCTTTCCCCAATAATGCTTAGACATATCCAGGCACTTGCTGGAAGCTCAGTCTAGCTGCATTAGTCGCAAGGCCGTAGATTTGAGTATGGATGATGGAGTCATTTCCCTACCAATTTTGCAGGACTACTGTGAGTGATTAGCTGGGTGGGCAGTTTGGGGCTGATTTGACCCCAACCAAACCGAATCCCTTACCAAGTTGAGTCTTCCACAGCCATGTTTGTAGTATGCTATTTGCCTGTATTGTATGTTGCATTAAACAAAGTATTTCTTATATAAAATACATTTAAATGTATATACAGTATGCCAATGAAATGAAATGTACAATAATTGAATAAATATCATAGTGAAAGTGTCTTTATATGTGTGCGCATGCATTACTGTCTGCTGTATATAGTGAAAGCCATTGGTTTGTGTACCGTGATCATTATACAGGAAACACCTGTCCACTACAGTCATTGCCCAGAATCCCCCCTGATGGTTTTATACACCTGGCTGGTCATGTGGTTCAATTACAG
>JAABNY020000037.1:13839202-13849444 GCA_015164015.2 Brevimyrus niger
TGGGAAGCCAGTGCCATAGATGTTAGACTCCAGGGAAAGGTCACAGAAAAAAAACTTGCAGAATAGAGAGGAAAACTTTGATTTGTGGGATGCCAGCCTTCTTGGCGTGAGACGATCCAAAGGACTATCTCATCCTGCTCAGAGACAGCGCTCATTTTGGGAATGAGGGTCTGCCGCAGGGACCACACGCAAACTCACACTCACAAACCCACACACTATCGGTAACTCGGCTAATACAGTCAACACAGGAGGTGATGTGTCAATCAGGTCTCTGTGCCTGGGATCAGAAGGTTGCTGGTTTGAATCCCGCGCTTTGCTAATTAGCCCAAAAAACGTTCCAGATTCATATCTCACCACTACCTACGTGTGGGCATCTCTTAAAAAGAAAAGCAAAATGGGATATGTAAAAACTAAACAACGCCAATGTACTTATACAAATGGCAAATAGTTTCATTTCATTCATTCAAAAAATTCAATTCCCATAACTGCATGCCTTTGGACTGTAGGAGGCAGCCAGAGTAGAACATGCAAACTCACCATATTACCACATTAATATTAATTACCCATTATTAATACAATGCTGCTCTCATTATTCTGTTGATTAGCATACTAGCTGGCTACATCTTTTGTTATTATAATTGCTGTTACTGCAGTTTAATTTCAGAGGCGCACCTCCTGTACCTCTGAGGCTACCCACGGGCATCAGCTTTGCCTGGTGCCCCAGACATCGGACCGGATCCTGAAAGACTACAGGTCCAATCAGCCTAATCCCACCCCTCGTTCAATTAATTCCTGTTCCAATGTGCTTTCATGAAATAATCCTTGTTAATGAGGCACGCTAAAATCCTGCCCCTATTTCTGGTAGCCTGAGAAACGCGGCTTCTAAAACTATTGTGGGTGGGTTCATTCCGCCAGGCTGGTGGCTGAATGGTTTATAAACCCCTTTCCAGTGTAATATGATTTGAATGGCACCGGTTAAGCCGGGTGGTGATTGGCAGGACACAGTAATAACACCGACTGTGAAGGACTGAAGGCCTCCGCCTCTCATCGCCACTTAATAGTAATAATAAGCAGCGGATTGCAGGCTCTCAGTGGTGATGCTGTGTTTGACATTTGTTAAGCCCAGCTCTTATTAACAGGAAACACCGGTGCTCAGTTTCCTGCCTGATTTAACTGCTTATTGATTGGCAGAAACCGGGCTGTCTTGCAAATAATAGGGAACAGCTTTGTTTCATGGTAAAAAGGTGCGGTAGCCATGTTCTAGAACATTCCACCGGTGTTCCTCTACGATCTGTGATAGTTAGACTATGCGTGAATGCAGCATAAATAGATTATTTGTAGGTTTTCTATATTTTTCTGTCTTTGAAGCTGGGAACAGTCAGATAAAAGGGGCCTCTGTGTTCCTTAAACATTCAGTCAGTCAATCAATCAGACTTTATTTATGCAGCACTTTTCCTGCAGATAATGCAACACAAAGTGTTTTACACAATAAAAACAATATCAACCCACCCCTACTGCCACCCTCACCCACAATATATGCAAAATAAAGGGACAAAAGACATGGAAAACAATTATAAATAAATCAATATATAGATAAATAAGTAAATAATAAAAGAATAGACACGACAATAAAGACAAGAACTGACAATAAAAGCAGGAACGGGAAATGCCATCATGGACTCCATAAATCTGCATGGGAGTGACTGGTGTTCAGGGCATTATTTGATAGCAGCGACAGCATGCGCCGTGGAAGGGGTCCTGGTGAGGCTGTCACTGGCGGGAGGCTGTATTGTATGTTGGGAGGCCGCCCAGGCCGTTCCTCCACAGCATTAGACAGGGAGTGGGAGAAGAGGCAGATATGAGTTGCCTTGCGTGGTTAATTTCAGGCTGCCGCCGGCAATGTTCTCCAGGTAGCCGGTTATGTGGGAGGGACAGAAGCGACGGGCCGTCTGTTCCTCAGAGCCGCTGGGAGGATTACAAATTAGCGTGAGAATAAATACTTTTGGTCTTATAGGAGGCCCGCAGTCGTACTGTAGGTGGTGGGAGACTCCTTGGCAGCGAGGAAGGAGTGAAACGGAGATAAAGAGTGGATGAGAGGAGCGGAGAAAGCATAAAAATGAGAGGCAAAGAGGTGTGACCAAGCAGGTAAAGATGCTGCTTCTGTGCTCGGAAGGTTGTGGGTTCAAGGTCATGACCACGGCGCATTAGGCGGGATGTTATAACCAAAGTGCGATTTTTACTACTGATGTGTTATGCACTTTAAAAACATAGCCTACTTTTCTCAAAAAAAATGTATACTGCTTTGAACAAAAGTGTCTGCTAATTTAAAAAAAAGAGTAAAAATGACTACAAACTGGACGGCGGGGGGAGGCGGCTAAAGTAAGGCGAAAGAGAAACACTCTGGCTGGGGAGGACAGTGGGCTTTCCCTGTGAAGAATGCAGGAATGTGACACTCAGCTACCGAGCTTCACATCGACATTCATCTCCTTAGCCGACGTTCAAAGCGACATACATCCGACACTGATAATACACAAGCATTTAGCCGTGAGGCAGCAAGCTCAGGTATATGCTACAGGTTAGCATAAGACCAAAAGCAATACAGTGCATCGCAAAAGATAGCAAGAACCCAACATCAAAATAGCGATTAAAATCCAAACACCAGGAGGCCAAGAAGACAAGCGTAAGTATTCAGGAGCAGTGAGTATTGACAGGGGCACATAACCGAGGGAGAGTAGATGAAGACAGAGCAGGTCAGTGCACGGGTAGGGTAGGTCAGGTATTTACGGGTGTTCCTGCAGATCCAAAGCGATTCAAATGAGTACGATTCTCCTCCCTTCAGCGGTTCCTTACCTCCATATTTATGCTGCTCCAGTTTTCGTAATTTCCTTTCATTAGTATGCATAGTTTAATTAATAGAATTTACCTTTAATTAATTGATAGAAATAATGATATTTCCTAATGATTAATTTCAGGGGTAAAAATAGTCCTCATTAACATTTTCACAATTACAGGTGATCAAAAATAGTCCCTAAGTAGCATGTTTTTGGTTAGACGCTATTTAAATTATGCGATTTATTCGTATCAATGGATCAGTCAAGGCTAATGAGCCGTTCATCCGGGGCTGAAAAAAAAAACCAGAAGACCAAGACAGCGAGATCTGAGCTGAGAATGACACCAGGAAGTCAATGGATTATGGTGACATGGACAGAGCATAGAAGGACTATTCAAACTATTCAACCAAAGGGCCAGTGCAGTACCATTCAGACTTTCATGGGGACAGACTGAATGGTGGGGAGCTGAATGTGATACCTGAAAAACACAAGAACGGTGTTGCTTTTTAAAATACAGTATAACGCGGTATAATGTCTGAAGAGTATGATTGTCATGACCTGCTAGCCCGATCCTCCTGTGTGCCACGCCCCCCTCGTTTGCTCGCGTAATTCCCGATTATGATCACCGGTAGCCTGTTATTTTCGCCTTGTCCTGTGTGTTTTGTCCGCGTCTTAGTCTCTTTTCCCCAGATCTGTCATTGATGTTCGTCGCCGTCTGCCCTGTGTTTACCCTAATAATACCCCGCTTTCCTGCATCCTCGCCTACCTGCCTCGTCCTTCCCCGCTTCTTGCTTGTTCGCGGAACAGCGGTCACTACAATGGTAGTATTAAAAATGAGACACCGCCCAGGCCGAGTGGTAGGTAGGGGGCAATTTGGAGCCAGGAGTAAAATTTCCTAACCTTGGCAGGGGGTAGGTGGCAGCAAGATTTGTTGATTGGGGAGGCATTGCTGGTGGTAATATTTGCCAAACGGTTGGAGTAGGGTGGTGTTGCAGAAGTAACATTTATTGCCAGCTCATTTTACCTATGCTAAATGGGGGAAATAGGTTTCCGGGGCAATGAGTTTCTTTTGCAGTTTCAGGGGACTGTTGTTAATTTGCCGGGGGACGTACGTAGGATGTCTGCGTAACACATTTACTTGGATATGTACTGTACGTAGTAGCTAAAGTTTTTTTCATGATTATTATTATTATTATTATTATTATTATTATTATTATTATTATTATATTTTTATTTGAATGTTTCTATGGATACTACATACATTTGGTCTGCTGCATATTTCATTACGCACCTATGCATGTTATTCTGATGAAAGTAGAAAGGGCCAGACCATATGCACTGCTGGTGCTGGTAGCGGGGCTAATCAACTGAAGGGAGTGGGCTCGCGGACCATAGTTGGAGGAACCATGGTATAGATCATCCAAATATGAGTCTGGCTAAATTTAACAGCAGGCTCATCAGAGGGTGTTTATGCTCATTCCGTGGATGGAAACAGAATAAAGATCAAACTTAAAAAACAGCAAACGGATTCCCTGAATCTATCTGAAATAGCATATTATTAAACTGAATATTTATATATGCAGATAGACTGGCATATTGAAATAAAAGGAATTAATAGCTGGCGGTGGTATGTTCTGTTTTGTTACTGTCTCTAAGCCCCTATGGAGACAGAGTTAACTGCCTCCGTTTAGCTGTTTATTCAGTTTTAACTGGATTTTTTTCTTTACTGGAACCGTAAGTCTGGGTGTCCTAATATATAAACAGAAATAATAGTTTTAATAAATGAATCAGAGCTGAGAGGAGGGAGACAGAAGCTAAACACACAAGGAAATAATTACAAAATAAACACATTCAACAATTCAACAGGAAAGTTTGAAAAATACCCTGTACGTTGTTTTTTATGAAGTTTGGGGCAAAATGTGCAATGGCGCCCATTTAACAGAGAGCTGTGGGTTTGTATACATTATTAATTAGTGCTGGTCTAGTCAGCCGTGAGTTACAGCACCATGATCTGCAATCACACACGCTCCTCCGTCTCGGGTCTTTCAAAGTCTGTGTGCTGTGGTTTGCATTCATCTCCCAGGACAAACATTTACACGCAGTAATTTGAATGTAACTGAAGCGGAAGATGCTTATTACTCCGTGAGAGTGAGTACAGTTAATATACTGCAGAGCAAATCTCACCCGGCCTGGGGGCTTGCGCATGTCAGCGGCTGTCAGTCAGACGGGGCGCAAAGGATTGTGGGCACACGGCCAGTACGACACGCCGGCTGATTAGGTGAAACATACAGCACCTCGGAGCAAAATCAGCCAATAAATATTTTATCAGAGTGATATCCTCTCATTAGCAGAATAAAGGAAGAGGCACTTCTTCTGATCTCTTATTTGACTTAGATCTTCCTGTCTTTCTAAGAGGATAGTCATGAGAATCAAAATGTTTTTATGGGCCTTTTCAGAGATATTCAGCTACTGTCAAAATCGCCTGTACTCGGTGTTTCCCCCTTGTTTTTATTTGTAGCTTAGATCTAAGTTGTTTAAAACGGCAAACTGTAGGGGTGAGTAAAAAGTCGAATATTATTGTACTTTCAACAAAGTCACCGTCATAAAAAAACAAACAAACAAAAAAAAAACTCTACAGGCTTATTTAATAATGAAGAAACCGTAAATATCAAGGGCACTCTTCACAATGATCATGCAGACTTTTATTTCCCCACCTTGCTATAAAGTTCCGTACTGGGTAGGCGATAAACACCTCCCCCCTCTCTGACTTATATAATCAGATGAATTATTACCCAAAATAAGCACCGAGCGTATTAAAACAGTCACTGCTTATGAGGCAGCCGTCACCTGGGTCCCGCCGGGGATGACAGCGCGGTGCCTAACGCGTGGACGCGCTAAATGCGCTCTCTCCCCATGTCGCTAATAAAGCGCTCCAGTCACAGAGCCGAGACACATATACGCATAATTAAAAGTTAAATGGAATAAAAACAAGCGTCATAACAAACAATAAAAGCCGCCCGCTTGCTTCGTGAAGGCTGACCGCCTTCCTCTTTGCATGTGTCGCGTTTTTTTTCTTCCAAGTGTGAAATTGAATTTAAATAATTTATTAGGTATAATGTAAATTACTTATCCAGAGAGGTGTAAATATAGACGGGAAAAGGCTTCATTACAAACATCGGCTTCTACTTGCTGCAGAGTCATTTAACCAGCGCCCCACCTCCGTAAGCTGAAGCGCAATCCAAGGTGATTGATGAGGCCAGATCTGTGATGCATTTACCCGATCTTTTACATCATTAAGCAGAAATGTTGCACTGGTTCCCCAGAAAAAGAAAAAAAATCGGAGTTCTGATGAAGGTGGCTCTTCACGGGGTAGAAATCTGGATCCGATTGTGTTTCTTATTTGAGAACGGAGCTCCCAGCAGGAAATCTATCATGGGTGTCATGCACACCGTTTGAGAATGGAGATCGACTGTCCCCAAGGTGGTACATGTGAGAGAGCTGATGTGATACAGGGTTACAAAACAGCCGCAATGAAGATGCAATTGAGATAACAATTAGCCAGCTTCAGTCTATTTTAGATTAATGGATCTGCATGCAATTACAGCAAACCTCCGCATACATGCATTATTAAAACATTATTAGATTCACTGGAAATTACACGCATTTTTTTTCTCCTCCTTCTAATCACAGCTGTAATTAGTCTTACAGGAAAATAATTTAAATTATACTGACACTTCCTTAACAAATTACAATTGCAATAAGGGTGCAATCCACAGCTCAGCAGCTTAGTCAGTAATATTACGCACATTCTCGCTCCTCAGAGGCGGAATGGATGGAGAGATACTTTGGTTTGATGGGAACCATCTTAGGTTGATAAGTAGCGCAATCCCTGACCGTTTCAGGATTGAGCAGATATTATTATTATTATTAAATGTAATTAACATACTCATAATCATTATCATAAGATAGCAATTAGATCATCCAGAGGAGCACGGGATCCTGATCGCTGAGAGAGGCTTCTGGGACTGCATCAGAAAGAAAAGGCAAACGGCGGAAGAACTTTACGGAGCTCGAGATTGCGGCCAAAATCCCGTGAGAGGTCCAGCTGTTGTACTGCTGGGGGGGTGAAATTCATCCAGAGCTGTTGAGATAAAGTTTAATATTTAGAATGAGAAGTAAGAGGAGAATCAGACTTAAGTTAAACTTAAAAATTAAAAAAGGAAATTGAATATAACAGCTAGAAGCAAAGCAATGCTTTATTCACCATTTGTTCAAATACAAAAGTTTTCACATGTACAATCTTGCTGTCTGTTTTTTTGAACATTGTGTATTTAGCAAATGCTTTAGTGCAAAGTGAATATTATTTATTTGGTTCAAACAGTCCCTGGAGCAATCACAGGTTCCATGCCTTGCTCAAGGGCCCAACAGTGAAATTACTCTTCTGACCCTGCGGTTTGAACCAGCGACTTTCTGATCAAAGACACAGCCTGCTGAGGTGCACAGCGCCCCCGTGATACATACTGAGGTGAGAGCAAAGCTTGTGGTTTGAGTGTAAGGTCAAGAATTTATCCAGCGTCCAGTATGTTAAGAGCCTTACTCCTGGGATTCAAACCAGCAACCTTCTGAACACAGGAACAGAGGCATAACCTAAGTCACACACACACCTTCCAAGGAAATGTCAAAGGTGGTGTGTAAGGGGTTGGAAAGGATTAAACAATAGTGTCCTTCGACAAACAGCGTTAAATGACCGCATCACTCCAGTACAAGATCAGCAAGCAGCCAGCCATGCTTTGTCTTTCCAGGACTCCGTTTTATTTGTAAGATATTTCCGCCAGATTCGCTGTTACTCGATGGTTGCTCCTGATCAGCAAGGCTCGCTTCCCCACAGTGGCAATGGCAAGCTGTTTGCGTGGTTTGAGGGTGGGGGGGGCAGGGGGTCAGTCTCTGGGGAGACCAGCTCTCGTGTTCCCCCCTTACAGCTGAGCTGGAACAAATATTTTGGCAGCCCTTTCTGAGAAATTGGTGCATACTTGAGTACTCCTGACATGGTAAAACAGTGAAATAACAGTGAGATCCCAGCCACTGTCTCTATTTATAATATTGATGATAAAGAGAATAATCTTCCCTGATTCCAGGCAGCCAAGATAGGCAAAACTATCGAGACAGCTGTGCAAGGAGCCAGGATTTCATCATCCTTCCAACCCAAGTATTTAACTTTGGAAAAAATTACTTTTTAGCATATTATTAAACCAGGCATTCAGTTGCACCACTACCTTGTACTGTAACACCTTTCAGCAGGTAAAGAGATCTTTTAAGTTTGATCGAGCATTTGAGTCTGAATTGAGAAATCACAGGCCTTAAAAGAATGCTTGTGGGAGTTTTACATACACAAAAATCTGAGGGCAGAATGGAAAATGATTGGCTCAGTGAGACAACCAATCAGATTACAAAAGAGGTGGGTCTAAGCAAGTTGGGGAGGTTGGACCAAGACATGTGATTGGTGAATCCTCCTCTAGTTGCTTGGATCCACCACCTCTACAATGCAATTGGTTATCTCTCAGCACCAATCACCTTTCTTTCTGCCCTCAGAACAAAACTCCCATAAGCTAAAAGAACAGACAAACGATGGATTCGCACATTGCTATGTGTACTACTGTATATTACACCCAAATGACCTATGTTATTATAATTGGTGTAAAATCTTGTGTAAGCTGGAATCTGTCATTGGTACCATAGAAAAAATGGAATCATTCATCACTCACCGAGTGAAAGGTGATGAAAGAGATGTGCCAGCATCCCATAATGTCTTCAATGAGCTGATTCAAGTCCTCGACGTGTTACTTCCAAACCAATGAGTCAATACACAGATACATGTACTTACCACCATGACAGATTTGTCCTTGAAGTGATTCTGTTCATGTATATTTTTCAAAGGTACAAAGGTAGCACAGCATCTCCTGTGACTGGGTACAAATTTACATCCATAAAAACTACAATACAAGGGCGGCCCCACTTCCAGCCTCTACAATATACCCTCAGTCACCTAAGGACAGCGGCGGTAACTATTTAATCTGGCATTGACTGCTGTCAAAGACACGACCCCTCCATTAGTCTTCGAGGTCGACCAGAAATAGCAAAATTTCCAGTTTATTGTCATGGAAGCGGAGTCTGAGTCCTCGGCGCTCAGGCAGCGATATGGATCTGAGACCCAACACCGCGATAAGAGTCAGCACACCCTCCCTGAGGAGTTAACTGAAGTCAAACCCAGTCAAGTCACAAAGACCCAGGCAACCTATCATTTACTTTCCCCTCCATCAGTTACATTTTCTGATTTTCCATTTAAAAGAAAACCCATTCAGCCTCCTACTTACATCCTATAATCCATACTAATTTGATCTAAATGTCACATGAAACCACACATTACATTTATTTAATTTCTTAATTGTTTTTTTTTTTTTACATGAAGCGACTCTGAAAATCCCCTTCACAGCTCTACAGCTGGATGTTCTACCAAAGCAATTCACCAATTAAGCCCTTTCCAGACAGGTACAAACAGCTGACCTCCTGGGACTTTTGTTTGAGTTCCATTCAGCCAAGAGTCCTACAAGAACAGTAGGTCACATGATTCTGTGTGAGGTCACATGACTTTGTGTGAGGTCACATGATTCTGAGCCAATCTCCTCATCTGTAAATTGCTCAAATCCCTGAGCACGTCAAAATCTCAATGATTTTCATCACTTCATAACACAGAAGTAACTCAGAAATATAAATCATTTTTTAAAATAAAACATTTGTTGTAATGATAAAGTTTAATTGTCACATACATAAACATATTCAGTACATATGCGTAATAAATTTCTATTTGACACTTTCTTTCTAAATTGTGCTCCCAGGAAATATACACAGAAAATAGTACATGCAGTCTCCAAGGTTAGAACGCCCAACTCACGGACAACTCGTACTTATGAACGAACTGTCATAAAGTCTATTAAATTGAAAGTGGTTATATACAATGGTTCATAACAACAACGACATGCGCTACTTTGTGACGCTCATGAAAACATTCGTGCAACTTCAGCGGTTTCTTGGCTCGAGGTACATAACAGTACTGTATGCAGTATGCAGTTACTCTCATATTCTTGTTCTTCTTATAATAATAATAATAATAATAATATAACAATAAAAATAACAATATTAATAACAATAACAATAATATCAACAACAATAATAATAACAACACTTATTATTATTATTATTATTATTATTATTATTATTATTATTATTATTATTATTACATAACATTACATTTGACTAAAAGGTAACTTAGGGTACAGATCTCATTTGTAACCTGCCTGTACGAAAAGAAAGAGATGTAAAGTTGAATCAATAAAAACAAACAATAGAAATCAAA
>JAABNY020000037.1:13883577-13897546 GCA_015164015.2 Brevimyrus niger
TCTATCTATCTATCTATCTATCTATCTATCTATCTATCTATCTATCTATCTATCTATCTATCTATCTATCATCCATCTTTCCATCCACTCTTGCTATATTTTTACAAAGCATAAAGCAAGTGCACGTTGTATGTAGTATGAACATAATTGGATTGGGTTGGGGGGCCTGTTTTCATGGGGCACATGCCTCTATTAGCACCCCTGTTGGTGGCATAGTGCAAATAAAAATTAATTGCTGGCGGCCCCTTTCATATAAACGTACAGACTTTTTGTACGTCAGAGACACACAGCTTGTTGTTAGAGACTTCAACTTCACATTTAGCAAAACTTTGGAGAAAATGATTAATTTACCAGGACAAAAAGACATTTTTATAAAAGAAAAATTAAAACCTTTAGTCTATAATTCAGAGTAAAATGTAGCTCGATGCTCATTTCACTTACTTTATGCTACATTTGTTAGTCTTCTTCAAGCTGGTGAATTTATATTTCATGGGTTCAGTGTAAACACACACACAGCAATCACTGGTACAAAATGTATGTGTATTCAAAACCACAGAATCAGTGTGTACTTTTGCGGAGGCGAAAAAATAATTTATTGCTTTGAAACACAGTGCAGAAAATCCCCATGGGCTACTTTACTCTCAGGGCATTCGCTGGGAGTTAAGTTTGACCCACATTGAACAGCAAAGGCCCCTGAGACATCACACTGGGTGCTGAGCAGGTATTCGCTCTGAGGAGTATTGGTCACCTGGCAGAAGCATCTGCTGCCGTGGTTACGGCAGTCGTCCCCTGACGACGGCATTGTTACACCCTGGGGATTTACAGCTCCAGTCTGACTGCTCCCAGAGCTGCATGCCCTGCAATTAAAGAACGATGGATGGGGGAATTAGTGTTCTGTTCCTGTGTACAGAAGGCCATGGGTTTAAATCCCCAACTGAGAAATCATACCACTAATGGGGTCCTTGTCTTCTATCAGCGTTGGAAGTGCTCCTAAATGTGAAATATGAAACATGGGACTGGATCTCCAGTCTACTCAGGTATTTGGCACTATATGGGGTACAGGAACTCCTCCAAGAGAATGAACTCAGGTACCCTTCAGACATGGGCCACTGATGCCAGTATCACACCATGAAGCCAAGCCTGTGTTGTGGCTCCCAGGGTTTGGATACTGTATTAGTGATCAGAAGGCTGTTGGATCAGATCCCAGAGAGGGCATGTGACTCCACAGTTGACCCTGCTTCCAATTATATGGTGATGTGGAAGAAGGTAATTATTTATTTATTAACCATGAGAGATCTGTCCCTCTTACAAAAACCTGTTCATTATAAAGCAGAGGGAGACGGGGTTTATCTGTTTTTGCCCAGAGGCTGGGGGCAGCTTTAAGCCACAAAGCTTCCTGTTTCCTTATTGCTTTCTTACACCTACAGACTCGACCATTCCAGCTTCACAGAGGTCCGGCTCCAAATGAACGGATGCTTGTGGGATGGAAAGTTCTAAAAGATCCCCCCCAGATGGGAATCCTTTTAAGTCAGGTTTACCTCCTGTATATAAAATCCTTAAATGTGGTGCAAGGACTGCTTCCGCTGTGGGCACATTGCTGAATTACATCAGAAGTAGTCGATTAAATAGCTAATATTTCCCATATAGCTATATCACCCTTTCTCCTACTTCAGTAATTGTAAATCTTGCAATAATCTTGCTTTTTTTTTCTTTGTAAAGGCAGTTTATTATTACATGAACATTAACAACAACAGAAAAAAACAGGCATAAAATTCCTTCTCTCCGGGGGAAACAGAAGCCAGTTTTCAGCTACAGTGGTTCCCCGCCAAAGCGCTAATTCGGCGCGCCGGCATATGGGCTGAAGCACTACGTCACGGATACTGATCCGGCTGCTTTGCCTCGGGATAAAAGAGACTGCTGAGTGGATAAGGGTAAACAGGATATGGAACGCAGGCTCGGGGACCTTAAAACGAAGGCCGACTGGGTATTTTTCAGGCTGAATTTTTTGCATTGAGGTTTCTTCCTGGCTCCCAAAAAGACGTGATGAGATTGGCTGCTGAAGGCGGGTCCCAGGATGGGCTCTGACGCTGCCCCTCCCAGCTCGCTTCGCGTGGGGAAGGCTGATTTCCCACTCGCATCACGGGCAACATCGAATTAGCTGGGGGAGCTTGAGGAACATTCTGGACTGGAGGGGTCTCTTTGCCCCCTGACGGGGAGATCACTGCCTTCAGAAGCAGGGGGCCATTTTTGGCCGCTGGTAGGCCTTTCTTGGATCTTTATTCACCCAATCCATCTTGCTGTTAATAAATTCCCCTCAGTGCCGGCCATACACCCAGCAGAAGCTGCCAAAACATCTTCACCAGCATCTCCCTGGCAGCGTCTTCCGGAATTTTACTCCTGGGATAGGCAGCCGAAGTCCCTCTCGTGAGCCAGGTTCAGTCCGAGCTAAGTGGTGCCGCCCATCCTCTCTGTCAGAAGAACAAATGGCACGCGGTACAGAAAACATGGAGCTGAGCTGCAGTGTTCTCAACATGGTCTATTCCCACCGCTTCTAACCCAGAAAAAGGAGTCGCTAATCGCCATGGCGATCCCTTAAAATGAGTTGTGCCCAGCTTCGGAGCGCCCCCCAGAGGTAGCAGGCAAATGGCTTTGCATGAAGTTTATTCCCCTACCTGCTCAAGCCATTGATCAAGCAAACAGCCCCCCTACCCCCATTCACCCCTATTTTTTACTTTTTTTTTTTTACTCTTTTGCTATACTTTACAGAACAAAACACACAAGTATTTGGGCTTATAGAGCGATAGTGTACTTACCGATATATTGCAGACTTCTTTTTTTTCCCCTTGACAAAAACAAGGAAGACTATGCAATAAAGACATTAGCGTGAACTGCTTCTATTAGTGTCTGCTAACTTTATTATTATTATTATTGTTGTTGTTGTTGTTGTTGTTGGGAGCCTAGTTTTTCTCACGCCATTTAGTTATTAATTGTTGTAAATCAGTAAATATGCCGCCGTAATTTTAATGCGGTCTCCGCTTCTTTCTCTCCGAGGACCGCCCTCCGGCCGCCGAGCGCCTCCACTCCGCGCTACCAGATGAGTATCTCCACATTCAGCGCGACACGCATGAGGAGTAGCGGAGGATGTGTCGGCTGGAAATCTCTCCGCTTACAGACGCGCCCGCAGCCAAGAAGGCGCTGTTAATCACTTCGTTACGGGCTGCTTTCCCGCGTAACTAATCGGCGCCGTGCATGAGTGCAGAGGATGAAGATTCAAATCTCATTTCAATTTAAGACCTCATTCAGTCGGTATTAGGTCTTCGGTGTGATGCTAAATTTTGGGAAATGGAGAATGTTGAACCTATTTTTCTCTGTTCATCACTGTTGTTCAACTCCCTAAGCATGCAATTTGCCACAACTATGTAGAGCTAAGCATTATTTTATTGACTTGTCAACGTGAATATGGCCCAGACACCAAATCCAAATACTGTTGTTGAATGCAGCTGCGTACATGTTTTTGCTGGATTGTCTTATTAAATCGGAAATGACAAAATAATGTAATGGCATTTTTAGTGGGTGGAGATGAGCTATATTTGAACAGAATATGAAAGGATCACACTCAGCACTCTGATAATGTGTGTGATGGGCTTGTGTGGTGTGTAGCGTTGAGAACCACTGAGAACATCGATCCATCCATCTATCTTCTGACCTATAATCTTGCTCAGGGTTGACCCTGGGCCTCCGAAGTTTACCCTGAATGTGGTCCCAGCCCATCGCAGGGCATACTCACTCACACACACTCAATCATACTCTGCCAGCTAGGGCATTATTTTGCATTGTGCACTGGGCAGGGGGGGTTGAGGTCTCCACCTGTTTGAGAGGGTCCAGGGGGGTTGTATTGGCTGGCTTTGATTATTGGGTGGGGTTATACCCCCCCCCCTGTAATTTACGCCTATGTTTGCGGGCAGTTTTGAGATGGAGTGTCTCTGGATTGCGGCAGGAACCTGAAGAAAACCCACTGAACATGGGGAGAACATGAGGACAACATGGGGAGAACATGCAAACTCCATACACACAAAGCAGAGGGGGGGGATTCAACTCCCCCTTTCTGGAGCTGTGAGGAAAGAGGCTACTCTCTGAGCCCACCGAGAATATAGTAAACAAATAACTCAGCTGGCCAGCTAGCATATATGGTGAATAAATTCTGAAACCCAGGGGCTAGAGAGAAAAAGCCAGTGAGCAAAACTTCTGTTAGAAGAATGAGGGAGGATAAATAAACTTCTGGCTGTTTCCCCCTCCCCTTGGGGACACGCTAACTATGATTTAAAGACATGGAGGGCTTGGCATGGAGCTCATTCCTGCATGGTGGTGGCATCTGGCACTGCATCTGTCCAGGTGTCCAGCCTACGCCTCCTGTTTGTTGCCTACACCTGTCACTGATCAGCTAAGCAGCGGATGCAGAGGGACATTATAGAGGAGACGAGAAGGAGCTCATTAGCGCCACAGTCACCGGGCCAACATTGGACAGGAGGCAAGGATTTCCAAATGGAAAAAGCCACACTCAGGGTTCAGTCATGCGGTGTCCCCAGGGTTCAGTCATGCGGTGTCCCCAGGGTTCAGTCATGCGGTGTTTCTCAATACCAAGAACCTAAAGATTGTATTTGTGGTCTCGGCAAGAGTGGACTTGTTGGCTTGCGGGTCTCCAAACGAACTTGGGGCACAATGTATCATAGGATTGGTTTTGTTTGACTGGGATGCAACCAATGTATCCTTGATATTTGTGGCAGGGCAAGAGGAACATCCAGGAATTTTTACCATCCTCTGTACTTCTGTTCGTAGTATTGGAACCGATCTTCAGCAAAGGAAGATGATGTAAAATGGGTAGGTAAGAAACATAGAGCATATTGAGAAACACTCAAGGACTAGCTAGGCTGCAATGTGGAGCATTGATAGGGCAGGAAGTGACATCATCAACAAGAACAACAACAAATCTATTTATGTATAGTGGATTATCACAACATTACATCGTCTCAAAGCGCTTTACAGCATCACCACCCAAAGCCCCCAGTGAGTAAGCCATAGGCGACAGCGGCAAGGAAAAACTCCCGAGAAGGAAGAAACCTTCGGAGGGGCCAGACTCAAGGGGGGAGCCCATCCTCCAGGGGCCGGCAGGGAGAGTCAAATACAGCAAAATTTGAGACACAAACGAGGAGCAGGGAGCAGATGACAAGCCGGTGCCGACGCTCCCTCCAATCACCAGGCAACCAGAAGGCAGGGAGCGGGTCGTACAAGTAAGATGACACAGGCAGAACGGCGAGCTGGATGCACCGACGTCATTGGTGGAGGCAACTTCACATGCTGCAGGGTGTGCTGGAAGCCAGCGGCAACCGTTCCACAGCAGGGAAGCAGAGTGTTAAAATGCACCGATCGTGAAATTGTTTGGTTTCTGAGTAGTGCTGGAGTCAGCTGGGCCAGCAGTGTGTCCTGATTCCGGGGCTGAGGCTGAGTTCGCCTTCACCCGCCTTGTCAATAAATGACCACAGACAGGACTGCATAATTACAAGGGACGGCGCCTGCACTCATGGTGGGCTTCATCCAGTCGAGTCAAGAAGGGTATGCAGGTACACAGCAGCATGAAGTAACAATCTTCCAGAAGCACGGTGCAACGTACAGACAGCAAGTGACGGGTGGGCTAGGCACAGGAGTTTATATAGCTGTATCTATATACAGTGCAATGTGTATGTGAAGAATAAAAAATACAGAGCATAAATGGGTGGAATAAATATAGTGGGACTCAATCAGCAGCTATCCCTAGCCGAAAGGCATGTCATGTGACCATGCCCAGAGGCCGTCCTCTCCTGATTGGTCAACAGAAACAGATGTTAACGTCTGTCGTCAATATGTGGCGAAAATGAGTGACAGGCGGGAGAAGGACATTCTGGCTCGTCGCCCCGGGCCGTTGACGGCGTTCCCTGCATCCCCCCTTTTCCTGTTCTCCGCCATTAGCAGGGCGTGACGACAGGGGCCGGAGTATAAGAGGTGGATTTGGGGCATGGGACGGTCAGGAAAGGGGCCTCATCTCTGACCCATTCCCTGTCAGTATAGCCCGCGTCCTGTTTGCTAGCGCACCCCCCTTCATTAAATCCCCAGCCATGTGTGCGGTTATTTACTGGATGGAATCGGCTTTATAAAGGTTAAGGCTTGTCCTGCTCCCAAGGTTTTCTGGCTGGGAATTTCATACACGAGAAGGTGACATTTATCACGAATCAGATGACGTATTTGCATGGAGCCCCCAAAGTTTGAATGGATTTCTTAGGAGATGCTGGAGCAGCATGTTCTGCTAACCGGCTAGTTAGCTACCATCTTATGGCTCACTAGTTATATATTAAGCTTTTGAAACATTTGGGGGAGGGGGGGGCTGCCAACAAGCTTTGGAATTGAGGTAATGCAAAGTGAAAAGCACTGACAAACAAAAAGCACAATATATTTGAAAATATAAACTATATCCGACAGCCTCAAAAATGCCCTACCTCATGCACTAGAAAATCGTAATGGTTCATGAAGAGAATCACAATGTCATTTGTATTTAAGGCAGCTGGATAAATGCATGGAGTACTTCCAGGTGAATGCTATGTAATGAAATTAAAAAAAAAAAATTCTAATAGAATTAATGGGAGATGTGAAACAGATTTAAAATAAAGCACACACTTAAAGGTAACTGACTGCGCTGTGTAGTGTATAACTAGGACGAAGGTCAGTAACAGTTTCTTGATGCAGTTCAGCGGTTTAATGTGTTGTAAGCGAACACTTGACATTTCTGTACCGTTCATGCCAACCAGGTTAAACTCAACTGAAGTTAATTTTATCAGTGCCTAAGGGCAAAGCATGATTGTCCAATAGTACAACCAGTGGCAAAGGAAAAGGTGTGAATTCACCTTGCAGCAACAGAGAACATTCATCCATCTTCCATAACACTGGATCCAGTACAGTATCACGGTGTGTCTGGAGCCTGTCCCTGGAAGCTCATGGGACTGGGCGGGGGACACTCTGGACGGAATGTCTGTCCATCACATAGACGAAAATGAACCTTCACCTGTATAAATCTGTTACCAAACGTGGAATTGCATCTTGTCCATCCCACAGAGGCGACTGTATGATTTTTAAAGTGGGGGGAGGGGGGGGCATAAGAAGGACTATAATTTATACAAGGGGGGCAACCTTATCATTAGCCAATGATATGTTTTGAATCACAGAATGATAGGGGAGGTGGTACTCTGTGGGCCAATCAGCTTTCAGAACTGTATACGACCCATCTAAAATTTTAAAATTCAAAATTTACTTAATGAAGGCTCAGGAGAACATCTCCCTCCTAAATACAGCATTTATGAAGTGATCCAGTCCCATTTGTAGAATTCTCACTCTCCTGACACAGTCAGTAATTATAACATACAGCTGTAATTTTGTATTAACTCTGGCTTTTTGTTCTGTAGTACTTTACAGAACAGATAACCAAATTCACTGAGCGGAACAAGGAATATGCCTGCAGTTAAAGGGCTCTCCTAGGTTTTAGGCAATAATTAACAGATATTAGTCTCGCTAATTAAATGAGGCCTCTTATGCGTGGACTCCCACAAGGCCTGGAATCGGACCCACTGTTCTTTGCCTGGCCCGGTTCGGAGACACCACACAGCACCATGAGGTGTGCACCAGGACCCGACTGCTGACATAATTCACTATTCATGCACCGAGAGCCTCTGTCACAGTTAACGCTTCAAGGCTCGGCACCTGTGGATATCAAAGTGTGGAGGACGGATAAACTTTAACTGTAGATGAACTTTTCATGTGAGCCTAGATTCAGTTACTCTGTGGGATCCACCACAAATGTTCATTTACTCGTTTACAGTGTTCACACTCTCCATTCGCAACGTCTACTGGGGTTGTTAACGACCTTCGCATAAACCCAAATATTTGCTTCGAAACTCAAAAATGTAGCCTATGAAATGCTCTACAGTTTCAGAATATAACTTGTGAGGAAGATCACACGTTCCTGTACGGTTCCGCGCTGTTCTGTCATATGTAATGGCTATTAGCTACTTCAAATCCTACTTCTAGCCTTTTTGATACTCGTATGTGAAAATGCTTTAGTATTAAATAGAATCAAGGGCTTCGTTAGGACCGATCACTCGAGGCTGTGACCCTGAGTATTTTAGCCCCGATGCCAGTCATCCTTCAAAAAAAGAAATCAAACCCCAAGTAAACTTGACTTGATTGATTAGCCCCAGTTTTTTCAATAACTAGAAACACCTCTGAACAGAATGACATTCACACGTGGACAGACACACAAGCAATGGATGAAGCAGATAAACGGTAGCATATTTAATCACTACCTATCAAATCAGGCATCACTATAAATAGATAAAGATGTTTTCTTGTATTAAAATGTGATTAAGTATTACGTTACGAGAGGTACATGAAAGCGATGCTCTAATGGCCGTAACTGCCGTATCTGTTCCGCTTTCGGCTTCGTTGATGACGCCCAGTGTGTCTTCTGGGAAAGACGCAGCTTCATCAGCAGAAGCATTTAGTGCCCAGACGGCAGGGAGTGGCTCAGGAAGCAGGTGGCAGTGTCTGAGGGTCCCGGGGGGGAAGCGGGGGGGGCATTTGGCGTGTGCAGCTTTCTGGCTGGTGGGAGCAAGGCTCTCTGCCTCAGACCTGTGTTTGTGTGTCGAGCATCACATCACATAGGGGGATATAGGACTGGGGGGGGGACAGGGAATCTAAATGTGACACAAGTACGTCACACACATGAGCTGCACTAACACCTCCCCCGCTCCAAAAGGAAATTAAACAAAGCTTTATTTGCCATTTGCTCAAGTATAAGTACAGGTACATTGCAATGTGCTTGTTTTCACGTATCCCATCATGCTCCGCTTTTTAACACACAAACATGCATTTAGAGGTGAGAGTGAAGCTTGGGGTCACCCCCCCGTCCAGTGCTCCTAAGGCATCATGCATTTATTTATTTTGGGAGGGGGGTGGCGGTGTGGGAAGACTTAATGGCCCGGCTCATCGTCACAAACACACAACACGACGGGAGACGCGGCCATCCTGCCGAGGAGGCGATTCGAAAGAACCAGCAACCTTCCGGGCTTAACCCACTGAGTCAGACCCCTGGATGTGTCTGGACGCATCCTAAAGCGCAGCGCTACTGATAGACAGAACGACCGACTCCCCAGCGCCCAGCGACAGCAGGTGATGAGATGCCAGGTGTTTCCTCAGACCTGATCACAGCCCCTCATGGAACGAGACATGGGGCAGATCCTCCCTGCTACCCCAGGATCGATTCAGCTCTCTGTCTGGTTTATGCTCCATCCATCCATATTAACAGGCTGAATGTGAATGTATGTAATGTGAATATATTCAAATATATAAATATATATATAATACAGAGTCACAGGAAGGTGCCGGGTGAATACTTCCTGCCTCGTTTTCCATTTGGCAGGTACAGGTTTCCACAGGTGCTGTTCTGCTGGGCGACCTTAAAGCCGGCGCCGGCATTCGGCTGTGTCACCGCCGTCGAGATGTTATTCTTGGGGAGGCGCACTCCTGTCAGCGTCAGTGTCCGTGATCCGTGACACTTTGGTGAAAACTCCGGATCCTACACTGAGAGCAGTTCTCTGGAAATGAGAGAGAGTTACGGGGAGTGGAATGAGGCCCCCAACACGGGCCGGGAGAAAATGGCGGCAAATACACGCGTACGTTTAGCCGCTGAGCCGACGGTTTCCGTCTCCTACCAGCCGCCTCTACGGCTGGATATTTCAGCGCATTGGCTCAGGGTTCAGCACCTTTGCTGAAGGCTATTCCAGCCACACTTTTCCCCCAGGCATTAGAACTGGCAACCTTCAGGCGCTGGGAAAACTGGCAAAGTCACAAGCATGTAAGTCATAGCTAATAATTATCGTTGTATTAGCAGCGCGCAGCTGGATGCAGGGAGGAATCGCGTCAGGGTTGGTGGGAAGCCAAAGTATGAAGTCATTTTGCTTCTGTTCCGGGGCTTTGAATCACCTTAAAAGCCCCAGCGTCCCCCATTAATGGAACCAACAGCAGACACCTCCTCCTGCACTTCTGGTTTTTTTTTTCCCTCTGGCCCGGAGGCCTGAACCTCCTCTCCTCCTCCGCATCTCGCACTCCTCCCTCTCCCGATTTTCCGGCTCTTTGCGCCACCACGGAACCTGCACACCTAATGGTTATTGCTTAAGCAACGCACCCCTCGGGATTCAAAGAGGAGCTTGCAGGAGGAGAAAACAGAGGCTGAATCCGAGCCATCTGGGATCGCTGGCTCGCGAGATTTTTCATTTATGTTTTAATCTTTAAAGCTAATTAAAAGCTTTGAGCCCAAAGGTGCACACGGTATATACAGCACCGTGTCTTTCACAGCGATGCCCACAGCTATTCTGCCAGAGCTTCCTGACACGGGGCCGCAGTGTAATTCCGCACATATTTTCTCCCTAGACAAGATATTTTTGGTTTTTATTCTTTCTCTGGCTGAACTCCACGGATGTCAGCCTGGCTATTAATAAACCAGCGTGGAGAGACATTCAATTCACGATCATTTAGCTACAATCCTGTCCCTCCACATCTACCTGAGTGACTGATATTCGTTTTCGCTTATTTTCCTTGCCTGATATGTCCCAGTTTACTCCAAAAGACAAATGTCTCCCAAAAAAACGTCGCCATAGACGGATGGTTATATTTGCACTGGAAAAGCAATCTTCTTCCGTTACAGCGATGCAGTTTGACGTGCTGTAACTTTAACATATTCATTGCAACCTGAAAAGGGTGATTTTTTTTTTTTTTTTCAAGTGCCGGTGGTAACCAGCAGAATTTCCACCCACCCACTTAAGGCTACCTTAAGTTCCTTTTCTAAAGCAGCTGGCCTTTCCACAGATGCATGGTTGATAAGTCACAGCCTGAATGGCCTGGATCTGGTCCAGAAGGCCGCTCTTCTGTGTTAGCATCCTATCCCAGAAACAGTCATAAATAAAACAGTGGTACTGAATTATGTGTGCTGGGAACATAACTCATTTGCCTGGAGTGTCGAGTCGTGCTGCTTCTTTGAGATGTTCTACAGATGAGTAGTACATAACCATGGTGTGCTGGCTCAAATATCTAGCAATTACTTCAAATGAGCTAATTAAGGAGTGCATCGCTCGCAGAGACAGCTGCAGCGCCCGGCGCTCTCTTTACCACGCTGCGGCTCCGTGAGGATGCCGCTTCACATAGACATCGTCCGGGTCGTTACCTTACAGCCGCGTGCGGCTTTCTGCTGAATGGAATCTCAGCCGCTGATTTGCGCGGTTTTGTTTTTTTTTAACACCAGAGAGCGTCCATCGCTGCCGGTGGTTGTCATGGCAGTTTGAGGCGGGTGACGGGGGTGAGGATCGGAAGGCTGGCTTGCCACCCCCCCGGGAAACAGAAGGTGGATCGGTGGGTGAAGTGGATGGTCTGGTCATCCAAACACTTGGTAAAATCCTCCTTCTGGTGAAGCACTGCTGCTCCTTCTGGTGAAGAACACCACATGTGCATCCAGGAACTGCCTGGTCCTCCGCCTCCTGGAGCCAGCTGTAGATTGTTCAGGCGCGGCCAGGGGCAGCTCTGACAGTGTAGTAAACTAATTCCAGGGGGGGGGATTTGCGACAACAATGAGATTATCTCCCCACCAGCATCCTTCCATGCAGCCCGGCTCAGAAAAATCTATCCCGGTGCCTTTAAATATTTATGCTCAGCCCTAAAATATTGATACAGTGTTTGTAACATAAGAGGGTATTAAAGGGGAAAACTCGAGACTTTCTTTCCCGACAGCATGACACGCAATAATATTAGACAGGAGAATTATGTCCTCCCCTTTTCTGTTCCTTGTTTTGAGGTCATTTTTCCCTCCATCTTGGGAGAAGAACTCGGTCTTGTGGAAAAAAGGACATGCGATCACTTTTGCTGATCTCACAGAGGAAAGCGTTGTGTAAAAATGCCTGTCATGCTGTTGTTGGCATCTGTGATGATGCAGGGAGGCAAAGCAGAGGATAATCTGCAACTGTGTGGAATTTACAGTGTCTCCTAATAACGCAGTCACTCCCTGTACAGATTTTATTCTCATATTGACTTTATAAGCTTATTAGCACACATCCCAAAGCTCTTTGTTCCCTGCATATGGCTGCCTTAGCTTTATTTATATATTTACAAGTTTATTTATACTTAGCACATTTTGTTCATATTTCCATCTATGTTTTATTCTTCTTCTATTTATTGTTGTGTTTGTGTATTTGCCTTGATTGTACGTTTAATCATACACTTCATGCCACCACCTGTGCCAAAACAAATTCCTTGTACTCTTTGTGCTTGGCAGAAATGAAAGGATTCTGTTTGTAACTCTAATTCAGATTCCAGTTCTGATTCTGATTAGCCTTAATCCGGTGTTTTTGGAGGGCTTCATTTTGGAATACGGCGCTGTGCAGCGTAGCGTGCGTATGATCTCGATCACGCAGCTCCGCGCAAGGCATGTGCATGTGGGAGTGTCACGGAGTGCTATTCGTGCCTTGGGATGCGTTACCTGGCTCCACATCGATTTCTCAGTGCGGTGCGGTGGGGGAAGAAGGTCACTGAGCTTTAACGTATTCGGTATTAACAGAGCAGCTTGACCCGCATCGCTCTACGTCGGTTCAGCAGATGCAGCGGATGGGGAACAAAGCAAAATAAGCGAATGCTCCTATCGATCCCTTACCTCTGCTGCGCTGCAGATAATGCCGGCTCAAGCTTCTTTCAGATTTCTCTATTTAATTGGTGTCCCTGTTCCGGCACCTTCATTCCCCATAAAAAGCGTCTCACATTGATTTTTCCCTCACCCATGCCCTCCTGCCACCACCATGGATCCTCTTATATGAAATCTAAACGCATATGTGTATTCTGAGCTGGGGGACGAGGGGGAGGTGAATGTTGCACAGGAGGATGACATCATGTCATGAGTCCACTCAGTCACCTGTGTGGTTTTAAAGTTGATATACAATGGGTGTTTGTTTCGTCTCTCGGTCTCAAGAAGATCCAGCACCAATGCTGGACCCCACACCCACCTGTAGGCTTCCCAGTGTCCTGGCACCCAAATTGTGCCACACAGTGACGTCTTTTGTTTCTTCCTCCGATCCCCAGGTCACATGGTTCTGTCCAGGTCACGTGGTACAGTCTATAACAAGTATTACAGAAAATTTCAGATGTCTTTATGCAAAACGACATGTACGGCAAAGTGATGGATGATCCACATAGCAGCTTACAAAACAATGAACTTTATCAAAACGGAACAAAAATAAATAAACAAGAGACAAAAAGAACTATGAAGGGTCTGAACATGGCAGGGAGAAAACATGAAACAAAGCAAGGATCAACACAGGAACAAACACAATGATCAAATAAGGAACAGAGGCAGACACTTTAATACACATGCGGCAAGGGATAGACAAGGGACAGCTGCGGGCCATAACCACTTGACCAAATAATGACAACTAGAGAAACATGACACAGGTGAGGGTAATTAACAACACTACAGATTCAAGTACTAGAAGATACTGGGAACATATATAAAAAAAACAAAATAACTAAAATATATGCAGGCAGGGTAAACTAGAATCATGCATCCATCTGCTTGTATTCTCGACCTTGTTCTTTCGGTCAATGCCCACAGCTCCTGACCATAGGTGAGGATAGGAATGTAGATCGAATGGTAAATCGAGAGCTTTGCCTTTTGGCTCAGCTCCTTCTTCACCATGACAGACCGATGTAGCACCCGCATCACTGCTGACACCCCCCACCCCTTTCAATCTCCCGCTCCATCTTTCCCTCACTCGTGTACAAGACCCCGAGATACTTAAACCCCTCCACTTGGGGGAGGACTCCCTCCCCGATCCAGAGAGAGCACTCCACCCTT
>JAABNY020000037.1:13920002-13932815 GCA_015164015.2 Brevimyrus niger
AGCAGAAAGATGTCACTTTTGGGCCTCTCAGCAAGGCAGGTGTGAAGTCACCAGTTTCTCAAAACATACACCACTCGGGATTAAAGCATCTACTGAATAAATGTAAAGACCCCTTATCTTACTAGTCAGCATTCTCTGTCTTTGTAAAGAAAATGTCTTTGTTTTCAAACAGGCTTAATTGAATAAAGAGCTATCAAAAATTGATGAAAGGTTTACTGGGGCCTTTACACAGAATACTAAGGTGAATCGTTTGTGACAGGATGATTTTGCATGTCGGATGTTCAAAGCTGACTAAAAACGATGTTGAAAAGGCCAGGGCGGCCAGCTGAAAAACAAAAACTGAGATATGAAGGGTGAATTTCTTTGGCATCCCTTGCCACGTGTCATGAGGAGAGACCAGCTGATGGGAAAGCTGGGAAATAACCGCAACAGACTGGCTAAGGGGCAGCCATCTTGGGGGCCAGAGGACGGGAGTGAGGCAAAGGAGCAGGCATAATAAACATCTTAAATGAGAATAAGCTGACCTGTTTTATACAGTACAGACACCTCTATAACTTGGCTGTTTAACATCTTCCTTTAAAAATGTCAAAGCTTACAGTTTTACTTTAATTTTTACAGAAAAGACAGCAGGAAAGCTGATTGTTAAATTACAATATCAGGCAAATCACTGGCCACCTTTATGTGTGATCATGTGATACAGAGGACCCATGTTAATTTCTGCAGGAACTGACAGCCTTTTTAAAATGTTAACTACCCATGTGTAGGTCCTGTAGTGCAGTGTGTCCCATTCCTTTGACCCAGGACTACAGTCACTGTGGCGTAAAAAACAATTCCACTTCGCCATTGCAGAGATGATATTGCATCAGGGATTTGAAAAATCTGTCATCCTTAAAAGTGTCATGTGATTTTGTATTCCGTACCAATATAAGATACTGGAAGGTGTTCTATTCTCTTTCACGTTACACATGGTCTATGGCCTGTTGTCACCTGTGTCATGCCCTGAAAATTAATTGGCACTTCACGGGCAACATCGTGGCGTTTACAGCAGTGTGTGTCGGTACGATGACGACCACATTTCTCAGGGTTCCGCATACAAAAGTCATTAGTTCTGCAAAGTAAACAGTTTTCAGTAAAATGAAACCAACAGCCATATTGGAAACACAGCACTCATGATTATATGGTCATTTTTGTTTGAATTTACATTCATTTCCTGCCTGTTGCAGGAATTGCCATTTAGGTATTTTTGTTTCTCAAATTTAAAATAATTCAAAATAATAACTGGAACCACAGCCATATGTAACCCAAGGCCATACAGTTGTAGCTGCAGCACTGTAACCACATAAGTAGGTGGGCTCAACATCTCCAAACAACAGTTTTAAAATTGTTCATAAACTATTGATTAATATTGACTGTGAGACTATAAGTGGGCTGTGTCTTTTTATTGATTAGTTGGAGAACACGATTTTACACAACTTTAAATCATCACTTTCAGCCATTTTGCAGCCATTTTTAGATCACCAACACAAAAAGTTGTGCAGATGTTGCCCCTGATATGACATCCAATCTTCGAACGATTTTACCTGCCCCAATTGTACCAAAGAACCTAGCTACACAGTATCATTAAAACATTAGCATTAGCATTGCCTGAAAACATAATTGGCACACATTTAGATCTATTATTCTGGAAAAAGGTAATACTCAGAGAGCCTCAGTCATGTGAAAAAGACTAAGGGTCTCTCTGAGCTGGCTAAATTGCCTTAAAGACAGGGTAATTTAACTTAAAAATGGGATTAGCTGGTTAGCATGGTAGCTTCTCCATAAAGCACACCTTACAGTGGAGTCTAAAAGCCAAAGTCCTTTAATTGCTGTAAACTGAAGTGCTAAGCTGTGTTCCCAGAATCTCCCTGCCAGTGGATGGTGCACTTCTCTTGTGAAATCACTGTGAACGTGCTTCTTCCGTAATGGCACTATTCAAGTTAGCCACCCTCAATATTACACCGACAAATGGATGAAGATAAATCACTCAAGCAGCTAGTAAAGAAACCATAGGAGTGCTTAGACAAGCAATAAAAACACATCACACGAGATGTAGCGACTTTCAGACATTGAATTACACCATCATTACTCTGTAAAAATGCGTAAAGTCTACCTTACAATACCGCTGCATGAACACCTGCTGTGTGATACACAGTCTCTGCCGCAGTTAATTTCACGTGGTCTGTGAGTAAATTTTCTATCTGTGAAAAGCATTAAGATCTGGATTTAATTTACCCATGGAAGCACAGTCAATCCATTTCGATATGAATTCTTCCCCATCTTGTGCTTATGAGAAGAATACAAACACATAAATCTGCAGATGTGGGGAAAACAGGTCAAACTATAAAGAACACATTCATATCACATCAGTTACACCTCACCTGGTGCATAATTCTGACCTTGCTGGAACATTAACACATTATCGAAATAGATAAAGTAGTAGTTTTCCTCGTAAAGGACATGTTATCCTTTCTGATGATCTAAGTGACCCTGCTGTGCGGGAGTGAGTGGATTGGATAAAGTCGCTATGGGGTCTGACTGATCATTATTTACCTGTGACCTTATGAAGCCCCAAATGAGCAGCGATTGAGAGTCCCGCTGCCAACAAGCGATCGAATTCTGTAACGGCAATTATGAAACTGCGATTAAATCATTAAAATCACATGCCGAAAAGAGTCCTGACAGGAAATAAAGTGGGTATAATTTTATAACTTCATAAACACGCAATCATCGCAGATTCTTTCGGTAATTATTTCTGCCTTTCGGATCTGAGGTTGAGTACTTTTGGCTACGGCTGCAAATCTCCTGTCCGCCTGTTTATGTACCATTATAAAGAAATGCTTTCCCTGGCACATGCACGCCGATGTGGCTGGTCACTCGGTGTTCACAAAAGTATTAATTATAAAATGACTGGAGCTGCAATATCGGATAAAACCGTTAATAGCCAATCAGGTTTCCGAATGGATCCAGAGAGGTGGACCTCTGTACTTATGCTCCTCAGCTGTATGTTTGACCCCCTTGGTCCAGGGCCCCTGAGGTTCCTGAGGTCAGGAACACAGTGATATCCCCTGAGGTCTCCCTGCTGGCCACAAACAGTCACTACACTAAGTATTAAAGCATT
Organism: Brevimyrus niger; assembly: GCA_015164015.2. NCBI lineage: Eukaryota > Metazoa > Chordata > Actinopteri > Osteoglossiformes > Mormyridae > Brevimyrus > Brevimyrus niger. The sequence continues at coordinate 13,923,160 of JAABNY020000037.1, forward strand.
CTTTATCTGGGAGATGTTGAAGCAGCGTGTTCTGCTAACCAGCTAGCTAGCTACCCATCTTGTGACTCTACTCCCCATTAGCTGTTTATTTAGTATTTGAAGCATTTGCATGGGTGCGTGGGTGGGGGAGGGGGGGGGGTAGTTCTGCCCAGTGTTTAGGGATCCACTGCTCTGTCATCTACAAGAAGCCCTGTGAAGCTCTCCCTTACTTTCGCTTCAGTCTGTCTTCATTTCCTCAGCTCTAATATTAATAAAAGCTTGAAAGGTCACGTCATGCTCAGCAAGCCTTCTGTGATCTTGGTGTCCTACTGAAAAGGTGAAGGTACTGAGCCACGCCCCCGTGCAGAACTTCAGTCTTTGTGGAAGCAGAACACACATGGAACAGAGTCTCTCACCATGTCTGAATATTTACCTAACGGCATTTCATGAAAGATTGCATACATCCCTCAGAACCTATTTTAGTTGTGTAATATTTTTTTCTATATAGTAAGATCCCAGATCCATAATGTACTATAATAGAGTTACTGGAGAAGTGGATTATTATGTGTGATAAAATAATCAAATGAGATTTATGTACATTTATTTCTTATCAGCTGCCGTGGCTTTCAAGCCGACCGCAAAGTTATTTGCACAGCTTGTTGCGGGGGAGATTTTATTTATCACGAACCTTAAGGTCCTCCCAATGAAAGGCGGCTCTCATAAAGCTAATGATGTACACATACCCGAATCACATCCAAGTAGAAGACAGTTCCCATGGAACCGAATGTCCTCATCGGCCAAGCTTCCATTGTCTATACCTGAAGGACATCGAAGGAGACGAGACGAAGTCGGCTAAGCTCGAATGCTCATGGAGAGAACCGGGTGATAGCAGGCTGGTTCCGCAATCAGCCAAGCAAATGCTTTGACGTGTGAATTATTCATCTGCGCGAGCTCGGCCGGTCGGCCTGTTTGCCCAGACGTGTCTGTGATTGACATCTCATTATCTGCCTTATCGCAGGGTGGCTGCCTCCCCCATCACAGTGCATGTCCGTTACACATAAAATTACACGGGTTCCTTCTCTTCACGGGGATCCTTGCGGCGAACGGATACCTGGGAACGCGCAAGGCAGGGTGGACGTGCAATAAAGAGGCAGTTAAAAAGCCATCAGACGTCGTTTAGCACCTCGTACCGCTAATCTCGGGGGCCTGTATACGGCCACGTCATCCCGCCCGTCAGGCCACGGTCAGTACTCTTCTTGAAATAAGGACATTAAATACACAGCGACGCTCCCACTATAATCCACCACTGTCATTAATTTACCACTGCCAGTTTAACCTCAGCACCATCTTGTCCTGCTTCCATGTTGCTGGATATTGTGTGTAATGTATATATTGTATATATGTACCATATATTGTATGTGTATATACCGTATATATGTATAGCCCAGGAGATATGATCAACTGCAAATGAGTGGTTTGGAAAATCAGTAGAACAAGCACCAGTGGGTGATGAAACACCAGTGGGACAGAGGCTTGAGTCCTTGGGGGGGGGGGGGGGGGGGGGGGGGTTGTCTGTGCCCACTGAATGCTATGTCCGGTTGATTGTATGTGGTGGTGGAGGGGGTGGGGTGGGGTGGGAGGTGTTGGAGGGCGAGGGGGTCCGGGGGGCTCTGGGCTGGGGGCGGACGAGGGGGGGTGCGGTGGGGGGGGCGGGGGGGGGGGGGGGGGAGGGGCGGGGGGGGTGCTTGACTTCCTCATATAAAATCTTATACTGCATTATGTAAATTTTCTTGACAAGAATGCTGCTCGCCAGCCAAATTAACTTTTTCCATCTCACCGCTTATAAATTTTCATTTTTGTTGATTAGTGTATCATTTAATTTCCTTATAGGGTACTTCTAGAAAAACAACTGTGCTTAGATTCAGGTCAAACAAAAGCACCATCACCTGTCACCTGACTGGCTCCGGTTCATCCTCCCCTCATGTTGTCAAATCTCTGTCACATAACCTGGGGCCCAGCTTATAGTAGCAGTCTGTGGGGTATCGCTCATTAATCTGAGATTTCAAACCTGGATTCTCACTCCTGGTCTTCATCCAAAAGCTAACGGGATGCGCAGCTGCTTCATCAGGCATGAACAGTGAGAGTTTCACAGCCTGACCACATAAAATGTCAAAGACCGATTATCAAGTTGGGTACCGACATCCGCATGATGAGGAAATGTCTGGACCCAGGACCTGACAGGCGTTTTCACCGTGGACAGAGAACCCTGAGGGGTCACGCCTTCCCACAGTCATTTGGAGACACCTTGGAGACATAAATCGAGAGACCTGCAAGACGGCTCTATCACAGCAGATCACCCAGACCACTTCTGCCACAGACGCCGCAAAAGCCCATCAACCTGAACAAGATCAGGCTGCAGCTCATAATTAACCCAGTCAAATCTTCCCATTCTCCAGCCACTTTAACCCCCCCCCCCCCCAACCACCACCAACTACAGGCAATCAGCTAGAGACTATTCCGGAATCAAACAGCCGAACCGTGATGAGTCTCGGAGAACTGGGACACCGGGTCCCTAACGGATCGCGTCCCTTCATTCACTCCTCAGACGAGATGCGTTATGTTTTCATTAAGTCTGAAAATTCATGCAGTTGGCGAGGAAATTAAAACTTCATCTCTCGCTCCCATGATTCACAGTGGGGTTCCGGACTCGTTAGGTACCAGGATTAGTCAGCCTGACCTTTGTTTCATGCTCTAATTTATTCTAGTTATGCTAAGCTTTGGTGAGTCTTACCAGCCCTTGGTATGAATGTGTTTGTCCCACATTCTCCAGAGAACACCATCCCCCTCAAAAAAAAATAATAAAAAATTCAGTTCCAGTGGTCAAACAGGGAATTTTACACACATTTACGTTTTTGTCCCAAAAAAAAAAAGAACACAGATATTCATATCACCATTTTTTCATATATGTTTAGAGGTGCAAATGAAAACATCAGGGATGATATATCTGGTCATAAAAATTACAAGGTTTTGTTTTCAAAGTGGGAAACGTGACTGACAAACAAAGCCAAGGTGCTTCTGCACCACAGATCAGAGCGGTGGAGCCTCTTTACCAGCTTGTCAGCAGGCTGCCGAGATGTTTGTGTTCTGTCAGCTTTCATTATGCAACACGCACGGCTTCTTTCATCTCTGTATCTAACGCATTAGCGAACATGTTCGCCTCGCAAAGGTGGCAGGCTGGACCAACCTCAGCAGATGGTGAGTAAACCAGCGCTTAATTTGTCAGGGCCGGCGACTCACGGGGTGCGATCGATTCTGTTACATCTCCATGTCGTATTCGGTCGGTTTGACACAGATAAATTACGACTTAAGACGCTATGTCATAGTCACATTCCTCGTCAAGCGCAGGGATGAAGGCAGAGCAGAGAACTGAATTTAATAAAAGCAAGAATTTACGAACAAGTGCAATGCCCTCCATAATGTTCGGAACAAAGATACATTTTTCCTAGACTTACCCCTCTGCTCCTCAGTTTAAAATTTAAAAATCGATTCAGACATGAGTAACATGCACATTCCAGGCTTTAATATAAAGCTTTTTTGCATACATTTAGGTTTCACCATGTAGAAATTACAACACTTTTTATGCATAATCCCCCAATGCGGGGCAGCATAATGTTTGGGACATTTGGATTCACATGTGTTTCTGATTTACTCAGGTGTGTTTCATTGATTCATTGTAGCAGGGATAAGATACCTAGGCTTGCTTATGCCATTTGGAGTCTGGGGTTGCCATTGTACAACATGAGGAGAAGAGCTGGGCTAATGAAAGAAGCCTTTATAATAAAACCCTTATATACGTCGGTCAAACCTTAGGATTACTGAAATCAACTGTCTGGAATATCCTTAAGAAGAAAGAAAGCACAGGTGAGCTCATCGCAAAGGGCCAAGGAAGAGACCCCCACTGCTGATTGCAGAACGACACAGACCTGGGAATCTGCAACTTTGGAGACAAAATGGCTCCCAGCCTGATGGATTGTGGGTAGGAATGTAGCAGTGATATTGGTGGATTCGATTATCTCTCAGAACTCGGAAATTCTGAGGTGAGGCTTCCCACATCCCGGAACGAACATGGCTGCCTCCATGACCATGCTGCTGTGTGTTCCTGCTTTATAGCAGATTTGGAGTGAGATTCTTTTTTCGAAGAGACATACAAACATGAAGCACAAACTAGTCAGATCATATTAAAAGCTTTAAAAAATATTTTAGTATTATTATTATTCATTATTCATAGCGATATTCGTTTTTCGCGTGGCAAACAAACATTTTTAAATATTTATAAAATAGAATTACTGTTGACTGTGTAAGGCGCCATGTTAAAATGACATCACAAGGGAAACTTGGGCAGTAAAATTCTGTCCGACATCAATAAAAGAGTCATAAAAGAGGCGTGTTTCCGAAGAGAGGTGACGTTCTTCATGATGTTTAATGGCGTTTTCGTCTGAGTTTAGACTCGACGAGAAATATTCAAACACAGGATACATGTGCATAAAATGCTTGGTTAAAAAAAAGAAGAAAAAAAAATGCAGTTGTCGTTTTAAATTGAAGTGCCCGACTAAAAACTGAAATGTCAAAATAGCTATTTTTTTTCTTAAGTTGGTAGAATGCTGGGATGCGATGGGTACTGCCCTGCCTCTGCTGATGTCCAGAGCAATGTGCAGTTTATATATTATGTGTGACATTAGTTGCTCTTATACTACCTACCTAACAGTCTCATTACACTGGTTTTTGTTCTGAATCCAACTACTATAAAATAATTAAGCGTTAGAGTGAACAACATCCAGCAGGTGGAAATTCCTGTGCATGTGGGCAATACAATGAATTATATAATTAAATACTGTGTTAATTAAGGCTTATTTTAATATTACTATTTGTTCAAAAATATAATTAGAATAAATAGATGATCAAGCGTTATCCATGCCAAAGTTTATGAAAATGTCTAAATCCTGGTATATACCTGAGAACAGGTGTGGCTCATCAGAAGCCAGGTAGGATAGAAAACCTGCTGGATAGTAGCTCTCCAGGACCGGAGCTGGTTGAGTTCTGTGAGTTGCCATTAAGCTGTGATTAAAATTAGCAACAAAACATGAAGGTGACTTTCAAGGAAATGCTCTTTAAAAGGCACATTTTCACACATATGTCATCTCCTCTGTTGCATCTCCTGTCTCCACGAGTCTGCAGATCTCTAAACCCCTTCTGCAAGCTTCACAAGCCACCTTACTGTAGCTTCTCTTTTCTGTGTTTACAGACGTGTGTCCGCTGTCATCAAACACCTCAATTTGCCATATTTCATTACGAGACGTAATTCGGGAGAAGTAATTAAATAAAAGAAATAATTACCAAAGAATAATTACCCTCCCTCCTTCCCACCACTGCTGCATGAGAAATTTCCAAGCGAGTCCTTTAGGGTGATATATTTTTCCCATCGCTGAATGTTCATTACGTAAAGTGTCATGGCCGACAGTCTTACCAAAGTTGGCATTGTTAAGCCTGTATCTGGCTGCACGTCACCGTCTCGTCAGCAAACGCGGCTCATGCGAAGAAAGACTTGCGCACTCAAACCAGGATGCACGGATCTTTAATATTTATGGGGCTCCAGAGTACATAAAGGTTAATTTTCATTTCTAAGAGAAGATTTCAAAAACATGCCTTGCGTCCCCCATGAAAGAGCCCCTCGCCGCCCCCCCTGAGACGGAATGTAACCACGGAAACACCTCCAGTCCCTTTCAATAACGGATGACAGGGTATATTACCTTCTGATTAGTCTCCTTTAATTATGCAAATGGACTCTGTTATCTCAAGTGACTGAAAAGTGTTGCGCTATCTATTATCGTGCTTCTGAATTACTTATTATGATCCTGCATGACTTTCTGCATCACTACAGTTGGTATTCACGCCATCTCTAACATAAAAATCCCAGCCTGTCTCTGGTGCATTGTACACCCAGCAATTTTTTGCACCAACAAAATGCAAAATTAGCCATTAATTCAATGGCTTTATAGTAAACAAACTCAGGGGCTGGATTGCCAACCCCCCCGCCCCCTCCGCCCACTCCTGGCCCACTCCTGAGCACAGTTCTTTAATTGAAGTATTCCTCTGCTCTCTTTCTCAGTTTTGCCTTTAAAAATTAGCTTCATTATTAAACCCCTCCCAAGGCGTAGGGCCCTCCTTTCATTAACAACAAGCAAATTGACTCCCATTTTCACAGAACATGAAAAGGCTATGATGGTCTATTCATGTTAAAGGATAAAATAAAATAATGTGAATACATTTAGCAGACTAAATAAATTTCTTTTGTGCTGCCGTGTTATTACTGACACGTGATCTGAAATAAAAAAAAATAAATCGAATTACCCCTTGTGGTTGCAGTATGCAGTATCAGTTTTACATTTTATTTTGTTGTTGTTTTAATCTCACTTATTATTTTTATCTTCCGTCACATTCCATTTCTCCTTTCTGAGCAGAATTCGAAGAATACGTTTAAATAGCATTTTTATTGACTTAGCTTTATCTGATTTTTATTGTCATCTTAATCTTGTTCCTTTTTAAGGTGGAAGCAGAGGCACAGTGCGTGTGTATGTTACGTGATGACTGAAACTTGAAATATGGCTAATAAATACAATATCATATATTGTAAATTTATTACTTTGCTACATAATTTTTTTTAGATGGTTAACTAAAGAGGAAAGCAGTGTGTTTGATTGCTGACTTCTGCTCTGTCATTGCATGTTCTTCCCACGGTAGTGTAGCCCAAAAACATGCGACTTGTGGGGCCTTTAAATTACCCATAATGCCCTGAATGGTCAGGATTGCATCTCAGTGCTGGGCTCCCAGCTCACACTGGATAAGCGGTTATGAAATGCATCGATAGCTGACTCTGTTGCACCATATTTAGGTAAACTGAAGGAATATGTCAGTGCACAGAGTACAGCCAGTCCAGGCATGTTATAAATACAAGGGAGGGAAGGGGGGGTGGAAATGCAGGAAAATAGCAATGCAAGGTGATGGGGTGCCGGCTGCGGTGATGTAATGGGTGGGTCATCTTTAGTTATGAATATGCTGTGTTGGTTTCATCAATGAGCAGAAGGTCTGGGCCAATCACTGAATATCTGAGAGGGTCGACAAACACTGCCATTGGCTGAAGAAAGGATCAGTGGTCATCTTTACAGTTCTGCTGTTGTCATCAAAGAAATATTTGTGATAAGTACACAATAGAATCAGACGTAATAATATAGCAACAGAAGGCCATGCACAGCTTATACGAGGATTATACATGGATGTTAGTGAGCAGTTAAATGATATTAAACGGTATTATAAATACATGTTTACGACACGATCAGCTTTATGATAATGCTTATGCAAAATGCTGATACGTGGCATTCCCCAACTGGGACTCGAACCCAAGCCACGGTGGTGAGAGTGTCAAATCCTGAACACAATAGCGCCAGGGATTGCAAGGTCCGGAGGAGCTCAAGTCGACCTTGGAAGCCCAGTTGTGGATTTTAGATCATCAGAGGAAGTTTGTGTTCTTGATGAGGGAGGGGGATGCAGCCCAGTATGGCCTTGGATCTGTGCCTATGTCTGAAAGAGTAAGAGTCTCATACATGCTCAACACAATATAGTGCTTTGGAATTGATGCACATGAGGCATGGACACTATACAAAGGGGACATGAAAATATGAACACAAACGCACAGCTGTCTGTGGTTATGATAACGATGAACTTATCAATAATGACCAGCAAGTCCAGTTGTTTTCCTGGATAGTCCGCATGTTCATCCTATAAAAGGACAGATGGATAAACAGGTTTAAAAAAAAAAACATGTGCCATAAGGTATTTAAAGCTTTTAAATGAGACAAAACCAACGGAATAGGAGGACAGCAAGTGGCATAAATAAATATTAATGAAAATAATAGTAATGTTTTGAAAAGTAAAAAATTGTGGATGACAAATACTAGCCGATGGCAGACCTTACCTTTTAACTTATTTTTCTGCTCAAAATATAACAAATATGTTAAGTACTAAGTACTGCAAAACGCTTACTTGTTTGCGAAGCTGATTTCATTGGTCAATTAAACGCACCTTGTTTATACACTATAAAATGCTGCAAACAGCATATACTGAGATTACTTAGCATTTTTACAGCCCCTTTCTGCTGTTTGTTTAACGTCATCCGATTTAGATGGCTGAAATGTGTTGCCACATTTAAAATGCAGACATAATGACCTCCTTCTTCCATATTAAAGCTGCTCACTCAATTATTTGCATAATTGCTACACAGTGGTGAGTAACTACACAACATCTATATGAAACATACAGTACATGCTGTTTACAGGCTGTTAAGATGATTACCCATGAAAGCAGGTATATTTGCCTGTATTTAAACACTGTGACACTAGACATCAAATCCATGATAGAAAAGCACTTGGCTTCCTGTAAAACTCAGCTTCTAGAAAGCCCAGGTCACACATTCACTGCAATATGTGTTTGACTTCTTGATCTTATCATAATCAGTGTCATCGATATTTTCCTTGTATATCCACATTTCTGTCCAGCTATCTTTTCCTTGAATCTTTGGAAATTTCTTTTAACTGCAGCATAACATACCACAGTGCTTTTTTAATGCAATGTATGACCATCAGAGTTAGTCAGAGTTCATTGATTTATATTGGATCAGACTGGCTCAGATCAGGCCAATTTGTGTAGCATTGCATTTAAACAGCTGTCCGAAATTAGACAGTTATTCGGGCAGAGTTAATTGAGGGGAGATGCTATGTTTTGCCCCAAACTGTATATATAGAACAAGCATCTTTTTCGTTTCACAAAAACCAGTTATCTGGAACTTTTATCTGATTACGAATAAATCATTGCTGCATTAATACAAAAGATAATGTCTTACCTAATGAAAAAATGACCCCATTCTTTATGCAATCCATTTGGTACCTATTTAACACAAACCATCAGCCTCTATAATATTAAAATATTAATATTATAATTTGGAAATTTCAATGTTTTGGTGCATCCTGAATATTTTAGCACCCCTGAATTGTCATAAAGGATTTTCTGGAGTTAAACATTACACATTGACTTTTTGACCCAACACTGCTTTCTTAACTATTAAATCTGCAAAATGAGTGAAATATATCCAGATTAGGACATTAAAAATCACAAGGCTGTTTTCGAAGCCTCACGTCTCAGCCAGACTCTTTTCAACCATCGCTACTAATCAATGGCCAGTGATCAGTCTTCCACTTTTTAATGATATTTGCATTACATTTACATTGAACTATACAGCCCTAGAAAAAATTAAGAAACCACAGGACAATTTTTTAGTTTCGCTCATTTCTCAATTTCTGTCTGTGTGTCTTTGAGTAAAATATAACTTTTTTTTTTTTTTGCTAACTCCAGTCTGCTTCTTCCCTGTTTCTCAATAATGAAGGGCTCCTTTCTTTGCTGTATGTGTCTTCAGTCCTGCTTCTAGGAGCCCAATACAAACTGTCCTAGCAGGTGCGCTTCACACCTGCACTTACTGTCATGTTTCCCATTCCTTTCGAAAGGTCACTTGAGGTCATTCTGCAATTCATGAGAAACGATCACATCTCTGGCGTTAGAATGTCGCTTCC
>JAABNY020000037.1:13932915-13949946 GCA_015164015.2 Brevimyrus niger
CCTTTCGAAAGGTCACTTGAGGTCATTCTGCAATTCATGAGAAACGATCACATCTCTGGCGTTAGAATGTCGCTTCCACCTTTTATCTGGCTGGTTTCTGCTTGTTCCCAGTGTCTCCTGCTTCACCTTATTATTATGTGCTGCTGTCTTAGAAATTTTGAACCAGGAAGCATCCTGCTGCTCAGTGAAGCCTTCTGCCAGCAGAACCAGGACTAAACCAGGATTAAAAAATGCAGATTTATTTAAAAATATAGTGGTCTCTTAATTTTTTCCACGGCTATATGTTTACCTGCCACTGTGTTCGCGTATTTATCCAGATTTTTACTCTATTTATTGGCTTGTAAGCAGCTTACTTTGTATTTATGATCTTTGTTTTGCGTTTCATTTGGCCAGAAGGACATAAAGAGTAATATTTTCACTGTGTAGTGTAACCGATGGTTTACTCTTTATATGACAAAAACTCCGGACTCTTCAATCAAGCCATGCACTGTTATATCAAAGCTTGTAATCTGAAGAACGTTCTCCACTGCTTCACTGTTTCCGAATCAGGAAAGGTAGCTGAGTTTGTGTCCCAAAGAAAACGCCTCAGAGGAATCTTCTCCACGCCTCTTGATTTTAAAGTGAAGCGTGTAAAGAATGTGCAACGGTATGTATCTGCTGGAGTGCCTTCCGAGACGGGAATACTTATGTCAAGCAGGTAAAGGGTTCTGGAGGTAAAAACAAAGGCAGTGTTGACTGCCAAAGTAAATCAAAAAACAGTCGTAATGAACCTGAGTAGTGGGGCCGTTTGCCTGGAATGTCACAAATGACTTCTGCACGTGACCCTGTACATGTTACGGCATTGGCTGAATGGTCCGCTGATCTTTGAGGTGCAACCGGAGAGGTCCAGGAAATATTACGCTCTCAGACAAAGTCATACCTTCAGAGAGAGGTGCTGTATCCTGTGCATGTCAATTTCAGGGAGCGAGTTTGGGAACCCCAGGAGAACTGGAGTGGGGAACCATGGAAATGTGACCGCAGGGCAGCTAGAATTGTTCAGAAGGACCAGCCACACAGAATTATGTGAGACCAAGGATTTACCAGGTCCCCACTCAGGCAGAGCACATTGTGGTACATGACTGGTGCAGTTGGCCTGTTCACAGCCAGATAGTTACAAATGATAGCTTCAGTTATAATGCTAGCAGGCTAATGTATCCCTTGGCACTTTTCACTAGCATACAGGAACTGAGACGCACCATGACTAGAGAACTGAGAGAAGACTAGTTACAGTGCAGTTCTGGCTTTGGTTTTCCACTGCAGGAGAGTCAGCTCAGTAAAGTGACGTAAAACTTAAGAGACACTTATTTACGGTTCGCAAGACGTACATTTTTTTTTTTGTTTCGCTATGTGCTAATTTCCGCTAGCGCGTCTGCGAGAACCACCGTGTCATGCAAGTATCAAGCGCTAGTGGAATTAGCATTCACTTGCGAAAATGTCTTTCTTTTTTTTTTTAATGAAAGACATCAAATCACTGGAAAGAAATGGCGGTTTTCCAATGTAAAGTATGAGAGATGCTGTAGCCGTTCTGACACGGCCCTACTTACTGAGAGCGTGACCAATCCGAGCGGGTTGTGTCACCATCATCTGATTGGTCGAATTGCGCAGACATGCCACTGATCTGCGGTACGGCTCGGTCATTGGTGGAGGTGAACAAGCACCTATTCAAACATGCCACAAAATACAGAGCAAGGATTCCTCAACTCCGCCAGAGTTTTATGCACCGTAGTGCTACACGACTGCCAACCCACCCCACCACAGGCTTCCGATTCTCCACCGGGGCTGAAACTTTACCAGGCTAGTTTCTCAGTTGTCATCAGAGGTTATTTTGCAAGTCATGCAAGCAGCTTCCGATCTGGAACTTCACAAGTTTTGGACGACTAACTGTGACTCTCACACACCGCAATCTCAGTCAACAATAACAGTCAATATCACACAAGAGCAAATGTCAAAAATACCTCATAGTGGAATGATTTTTAATGATAAAAATCTTTTAATTGGCTTATATTTAGAAGATGAATATCATTCCCCTGAGGTTTAGAGTAAATAAAAAATGAGTGTTGTGTTCACACAAAGGTCAGGAGCTGGCAGGAAAGGTAGGGGCAGGGGTTTGGGTGATCTTCTGCGTTGCCATGGTGATTTATCACCAGCCCCAGGTTAGGGGCACCCCGTTAATGAAAGGCAACCAGACATCGATAGTGTTCAGATCTTTTCCAGGTTATTTAGAGGGACTGGTGGTGTGGATTGGGGGTGCAGGGGTCATGAGGAAGGGGCGGCAATGGGTTTAAAGCTGCATTTCCCCCCTTTCTCTATTCACAGGAGTCTTCATTTCTGACTAAGACCCCTGACTTTCTGAGTAAGACCCCTGACTTTCTGTTCCCTATCCTTCAAACATTCACTTGTATTGAATCATTTGTTTAATCCTGCCCGCAGTGGCTACCCTCCAGGAGCTCAGTTAGCACCAGGGACGGATGGGATGGGTCCCCTTCAGATTCAGAGTGACCTCGATCCATCCTCCCCACTTACAAGACAAAAAAAACAGCATCTGCCGTCTTTGCAGAAGTAAAAAAATCCTTGCCCCCCCCCCCCTTTCAAAATTCCTGTCTGCGCCCCTGCTGCCGTCTTCCCTGTAACCAAAAGATTAGTTACTTTTTAAGTTGCTTTATATGTAGTTTTCTTAATAGCTTTATTGTACTGACTTCCTTGTTTTTGTTGATAATGAAAAATATTATATGAGCAAGATTTAACCGAATCTGGAACAAAGCGACTAAAAGTACAATACTAAACATAATACCATGAAATGGCTCTGTTTACGTTAATTCTGTGCATTATTAGTATGGAAGTATAATAGTATATTGCCTTTAGAAAGCTTTACAATATAATTTGGTGTTTTAAGCAACACTTCTCTTCTGTGCCTAGCTTTGATATTTGCAATATTTAATTTACAAATGAATTCATGACAAAACAAATTGTGCAGACAAAGGTGTCCCAATGCGCTCTTTTGAGTTTTGTTGCACAGTCTGCAGTTTGATTTTTATTCCGCATTTAAAAGGCTTGCCAAGCATATATTGCAGAGTACTCAATCATTGACTTAATTTGTAACATCTAGTTAAGATAAGTTCCGCTTTCAGTCTAGCCCTCCCGGCTACGTAAGTTTTGCTTCTTCACATAATTAATGATTTGTAAATGTAGTTATGAAGTCGTAAATACATGACCTGCGATTCATAATCGCAACTCGAACATCGTAAACTGGTATATTAGGATTCGTAATTGTAAAATGTCGATCGTATTCATGCAACTTAAGCATCAGGCAGAAGTACACATTTGAAACTTTGAATTTGAATTTGCGTTTCATGTAGTTACAATATCTCTATGACAATAATGTAATAATCATAATTTAAAACTTAATTTTTGTCCAAAGTTACAGAGCGGGAGCCAGTGTATGTGGGAAGCTCACGCCCAGCTTCTGAGGCATCCAGAGAAGCTTGTGTCCACACTGTCCATCACTATTTCTATAGCTAAAAGACTTTCATATTCATAAACTAAATATATCCTGAATATATATTGTGTCGCTTACATTTAATCAATTTTTAAATATTGTGTCACAGAAGAAGAGCCTGATGATATTAGGTATGTATTTAAAAAATTTCTTCATAGACATTAAATGTCTGTGTTAATAAACTCTCACCCCCCCCCCCCCCCCCATATGACCCTAGTACCACCCCATTCATTCTCTCTAATCTGGCCACCATGTTGTACATGGTCTGGCTCCAGCCCTGTCTAGAATAGCATCTGGTCTACTGTGACCCTGAGTTAGATGTTCATGGAAGATGGATGGATGTGAATTACATTGCAGTGTAATTTTATACACAGGATGACACTACAAAATGCTTACATGCCAATAAAATGAATACTAACAAATGTAGCATTATGACATTTTGTATGTGAGCAGGCTGTTGTCCCAAGACATCTGAATGGTCACATTTCCATTCCAATTTGCACATACTAGCCTGTGATTGGATAATGGTGCTGCTCCCTGATCTAACAGGTCTTTTTTAATGTATGATGGCTTTCAGGGGTTAGTGCATCATCCATAGTCTCCCTTGGGACCTCAGCCTACTCCCATCTCCGGCCCTGAATAGGCTACAGAATCTTGATTCTCAGAAAGCTGCTTCCTTTGGGTGCCAGTCTTGCCGTCGCACAATATAACAAAATAGCTGCTGTGGTAAATATTTCGCAGTTGGCGCGAGAGTGAACACGCAGTTTCATTTTGTCCAGCATGGCTATAGGAGCTGCATATGGCTTGGGGACACGCCCCCAGGAAGCCCCTCCCTCCCACCTCCCAGGGCGCCGTGACCGGTTTCACGCGGGAGGAAGGGGTATCGCGGACTGTCCGGAGAGATTTTAAGCTGCTTCACGTGGAGTTTCTTGATTGCTGAAACTGTTGGTTTTATTTTTTTTTGTTTTTGATTATATTTGTTTTTTTCTTGGATTCACTCCGTTAATCAAAATATTGCGAGTGAACACAATTCAGCTGAATTTGGGACAAGGCCACAAAACATACCTTATGAAACATAGCAATACTGTGATGCTGTTTTTTTTTATTAATTCTGGGTATTGTTAGTATGCAAGCGCAGTGGTGTGGCGTCTGAAGCACAGGTGACTGTCAGGTCTGGCTATTGAGCAGGCTAGAGTAGGCGTGGTAGTGAAAGGCATGCTTTGATTTGTCCATCTAAGCCCCCGTTTGTCCTGCTCTCAGCTTTGCTTGGAGCTCAGTACACAGATCACGATTCCCGGCACCGACTTCTGCCGTCATGGCCGGAAATGCACAGCACTGCCTGTGGTGCCATTGAATGGAAAATGTTACAATAATGATCATTGCCTCAGATTTCTACTCTTTATTTTGAAATATAGGTACATTTAAAGTAATTCATGCATGATCTAATAAAATGTCATTTATATTTAAAATTTTATACGTCATTATAAAAAGATCATTTTCACATTGTACAAAGACCACATGAACCTTTTTATCTGTTATTTGAAAACCAACATATTTGAACAACTTTGCAAATAGCGTTTCACAACACAGTTAACAAAATTTAGCAAACAGCTGGATGCTAATTAGATGAACCCTTTGACATCCTTACAAATAGAGTGTTATAAATATCCTATTGTAGCTTTATTCTGGAATTCGGCAATTAACAATGGGCTCATGCCACAGGCCGATAGGTTGTGATGTAAATGTCAGCCGCTGAATATTCATGCGTGATTCTCCAGCGTTGTCCCTGCGTTACTGTTCGCTCGCGTAGCTAAACTGGCCTGCACACAATAGGATTAATTGGAGATTTGAATAATGTATTCTTTGGAGAGAATTTTAATTTTTGATCCCGGTACCCCTGAGCAGTGCCAACACAGTGTTCTTTGAAAGTGACTTGAGAGAAGAGAGGAAATGTTTGCAGGAAAAACAAGCCCTCCCTGCCACCCCCCCCCCCCCCCACACACACACACACACACACAAACACAGAGTATCCACACCAAGAAACAGGGGCATTCTGACAAGGAGGATGATGTCAGGTCAAGTCAACTCAAGTAGTCTAGTAATATACAGTTAAAAACAAAACAGTGTTTCTCTTGGACCAAGGTGCTACGGAAATTAACCCAAGACTAACGCATAACAGCCTAGCAATGTAGAGCATTTAGTATAAAGAAACTGTGCAACCATTGCAGGTGGAAGAACAACCGACACTGGCAAATACAAACAGCACGGCAAACCCAGTACTAGCATCCAAACGTTAGCGTCTTCGATGGCAGAAATCACTCCGTAATCGTGAGCCTATACCCCCCAGGCAAATGAGATTACACAAACGTGTTACATGAAGTCCTGTTCATTAAGGAAAGGGTAACTCAGTCACGCGTCTCAATCCCGGGTTCCTGTGTCGATTACGTTCTGACTCATCTTGTATAGATACTACATTCTATAAATGTAAGAAGTCAGTTTTAAAGACGGGCAAGGCGCTACAGCTGGATTTTAGAAGCAGCACCTCTTAGGCTTTTACGTTTAGCTCAATAGAGTGTTACACAAAAATGTTCTGAGGACAGAGCGAAAAATAATTGGTTCAGTAAGATAGCCAATCAGATTGCAGTGGATTTTTCATTCTGCCCTCAGAACATTTTTCTGTAAGTAGAGCTCCCATGAGCTTGGAGCTCGGCAGAGACTTTTTATCCAAGGCAGTGCATAGTTGAGAACGCAGAGTCAGACAGTCCTTGGAGCAACTGGGGGTTAAGGGCTTTGCTCAAGGGACAAACACTGAAACCACTGTTCTGAACCTGGGACATGAACCAGTAACCTTCTGTTCACAGGCACAGCATCCTAACCTGCTGAGCCCCACATGGCTCCTCCACCGTAGTAGCAAACGCACCAGCTAAGATTCCCCACTTGCCACTTTTGGTGTTGTGTTGCTCCGGCTTGCTCAAGGCAAATTAATTATCTGTCATCTATCTGCAAGGAAATGAGAGATGAACATAAACTGTTTGTGAGGGAAACATGGAGGCAGCACAAGAGCAAGGCTCGAACCCCGGGCTGCCAAACTCATGGTAGGGACCAGAGGTACATCACTAGCAGGCTAAAGGCCCGCAATGGGGGACCTTATAATCAGAGGTGGGCTCATTGTTTCTGGGGCCCCATTCAAAATGTCACTTGGGGCCCTCCCTAGTGTAGTAACTGTTCCTTGCCAACAGGGGGCCCAAAACGTAGGAGCTCCATGCAAATGCGTGGTTTTAGTGGTGAATCCGCAACCCCCAATGTAAATGTGGGGATGGCACAGACCTGCGGAGACGGAAGACAGAAACAGATGGAGCGCCCTTAGTGTGTGGCATGGAGGCGTGTGTGTGTGCGTGCGAATGTGAGCGGTTTAGCACCCTGCCGTGTGACTTATGGGGGGTGTGGCCACCACAGCTACAGGAAGTGACAGCAGCACTTATCTGCGCCGCTTGGTGCTTCAGACGCCATTAATTTGAAGCCCCTCTTGATCTACTGTACATAATCTTTTCCTGTCTATTTTCCTTTTTATTTAATGGCTCTTCAGACCTAAGGGCCTCTCCGTGGAAACGACGTTTGCTCGGCCGCTTTTGCTTGTTGCGTGTGTCCACCTCCTCCGGGATCTTCCTACACGGTAGCGTTTCTTCCCAGGGCCACAGAGTCCCACCCCCCTACCAAGGCCCCCTTCATGACTTCCTGTATGCAGCGGGGCATCCAGCTCAGTGCCTGAGCTACACCCTGACAGGACACAAATATTTAGGGTGGGGCGAAGGGGAATTCAAAAGCTAGCATTTTTTAATAGAATTGTGTGGAAAGGGTCGGAGTACATAATAATTAGTACCAGATTTCTGGGTAATAAATGCTTTAATGAAGTGGCTGAATGTTCCAGTATTACATTTTACTTATTTCTCAGATGCCTTTATCCAAAGAGATGTGTTTATTTTTCAGAACACGGAGTCTGCCAGTTGCAGGAGCGATTGGCCTTGCTCAGGAGTCCAAGGGTGAAGGTCTCCATGTAACCTTGAACCACAGGGATACCAGGTTGGCGCAGGCTGGGCCCCCTTTCTGCCCGTTCTCCCACCCCCCACCCAGACTGCTAACGACACCCCCTCTCTGCCATTGGTAATCTTTAAATGACATGCGCTACCCGCATTTTCTGGATTTCTTAAAAGCTTGGAACCGTAGAGCGGATTCCTCTGGGAGATTAGTCGAATGAGAAAAGCGTCTTACTGCGCTGGGTTTAATGCATATAACGCGAGCAATGTTTATGTATCGATGAAAGCTGCTGAGCATTTTGAGGTTGGAACCATTAAGTTGATACATTATTTTCTTTTTACGCGATTCATTAATTTTCTAAAAATGTTTCAATCCGTGGCCTTTCTTACTTGGTGAAAAAAAGATAATTTTTTTTTTATGAGCGCCATAAAAGCTTAAAATGCTCCAAATGACATATAAGGATGCTATCATGCTCAACATGATCTTCATCCCTTTATTAATCACCAAGTAAAATTCACATTTTATTCTGTCCATCTTCCATTGTTGGGTCACTGAGAGCATGGAACCAGTGGTGGTCTTTACCACCACTCAAGGTACACATTTGCATGAGGCCCCCTGTTGGCCACAAACAGTCACTACACTAAATATTACATAAAGTTGCTCCTTATTTAAAAGATGCTGAAGCAGCATGTTCAGCTAACCAGCTAGCTACCATCTCCTGAGTCTACTCACTAGCTATTTATTTAGCTTCTGAAACATGAAAGGGGGGCCTGGAGCCTCTCCCAGAAAATACGCAGGGCACGTAGCAGGGGACGCCCCAGCCCATCAAGCGCTCAGGCTAACACTCGCGCTCACACACACGACGGACCGTTTGCAGTACAGACACCAATTACCATGACAGCATGTTTCTTGGATGGCAGAGGGAAGCCCACACAGATACGGGGAGAACATGGAAACTGCACAGACAAAGGCAGGGCAGGAATCAAACCCCCAATGGTGAAGGTGTGAGGACATGGCGCCCACTACTGTGTCACCGTGCCGTGCAAATTTCATTCCATTTTAAAACTAATTTCAAAGTGAAAATTAGGGATGAGTATTTTTCACAGTTTTCTTGTGGGCTTTTCCAGCTCCTCCCCTAGGCGAGTTTCTAGCTACTGAAAAGATCTGGGGCTTAAGTCAAGTGACTTGACAACCTGTGACTTGACATTTCTTTTTTGAAGAAGATTGGCATCGGGGCTAAAATACTCAGGGCTATAGTGATCAGACCTAAGGAAGCCAGGGCTCCTCCGATTTCCTGCCAAATTCCAAAACCACCCACCCTGGGAGAGCCAGTGCCTTTGACGATCAGCCTTCTGCATCACTTCCCTGATATTCAGTATCTTTTGCCAACTGGACGGTCGATTACTGATAGCGGACAGACGAACTTCTCTAAGTATGCAGGATCTGGTCTATTGAGACAAACGTTAGAGTTAGACATGAAAGGTATGGTTCCAGTCTCATCGCAAAGTCTGCAATACCAAGAGCAAAACTTGAAACAATATAAATGGTGTAAAAATGTTAGGAATTTGTTTTGTGTACAATTCACACAAACATGCGAAAATGGACATCAGATTTCAGTCCCACCAGGAAAATTAATCGTTCTCATTGTTTAACTTGCATGATGATGAAGAATTTCACTTTCAAAAATTGTATATTGGATTAATCAAACCAAAACAAAGCATGTGACTTGTTTTCATAGTTATTTTTCAAGGTGCATTGCGTTTTGGCCTATATTAATATTGGTAACATTCAGAGGTGGGATCTTGAGTAACTGACTCGACTCGGACTCAAATCACAAATTTGATGACTTGGACTCGGTAAAACTGATAGAAAGACTTGGACTTGACTTGGACATGATGGCAGATACTATTGACTTGAACCAGACTTGGACACTATGACTAGACTTGAGGTTATAGTTCCCCTCTGGATACAACAAGAATTATTTTACAATGTGAGTGTACATTAATTCTCTGCTGTCTGAATTTTCAATTGGCAGAATGCAGTCTCCTGAGAGTTTGTTAAAAAGATGCATTACTTTCTGTAAATACATAGAGGTAAAAACTGTGAGGATAATCGGAAGTGAACACTCTTTTCAATCTATCTTTGCCTATAAGGAGCATATACTACAATGTTTTTTGCTGCAACAAGTTCTAATCACTAAAGGTAAAATAAACCATTTAATTTAATATTCATACTTTTATTATTGGTATACTGGTACTCTGTGAGCATCTGTGAACATCTTTGTGCCTCTGTGAGCACCTGTGTTCTTCTGTGAGCATATTTGCTCCTCTGTGAACACCTGTGCACTTCAGTGAGTGTCTGGGTGCCTCTGTGAGCATATGTGTGCCTTTGTAAATACCTGTGTGTCTCTCTCAGTGTCTGCGTGCCTCTATTAAATCCATTGTTGCTCTGTGAGCACCCATGTCCCTCTGTGAGCTACGAACTCATCGGAGAAGGGAGCCTGTGATCTCTCTTTTCATAATTATTCCCCTATCATCAGGTGAGCCTAATTATAAATTACCCCTGTCAAAGCACTCGCAGAATATGTCACGCTAAGATCTTCTGCCTCACTTTGTTTTTATCTCGCTTAATTTTATTGTTTCACCAGGCATCCACGTTGATGAGCCTTTAGTAGCCTCAATACTGAATGCAAATTCTGTCAAGGTGAATCTGGCACAGAAGGAACCCCCCCCCCCAATATAAAAGCAGCAATGTACAGTAAAACAAAGAAGAAGAGTATGACATGTATAGCAAGCATTGTAACAGATTAGTTTAATCATGGTCCTAGAGAGATGCATGCTCCTCATTCAGGTGTAGCCACAGATCATTGGGTACCTCCACACGGATGTCTGTATTTCATCTTTGATATTAGGGAGCAATGCATCAAATTTTGTAGATCAGAATCATTAAATTAAAATATGTAATTAAGCATCATTTCCTCCATCCATCTTCCATATGCACTTATGCAGGTGGTGGTCTGGGTGCTAAACTGCAGCCTCTCCCAGGAAGCACAGGGCACAAAGCAGGGGACCATCCTGTGTGCATCAGAGGATGCACACCAGTGCACATAATTACACTTTATAAAAATGCATTAATGACTTCCATCCTGTTCACACTTGACTGAAAGGCTTGTTCATTTTACACCATTTTTGAAATGTATATATAAATAATTTCAAATCTATATATATAGACACACACACACACACACACACACACACAGTGAGGTCAATAAGTAACACCCTGTGATTTTTCAAGGAGGAAAACCAAGGAGTGGCTCCGTAAGAAGCATATCACGGTTCTGGAAAGGCCTAGCCAGTCTCCAGACCTAAACGCAATAGAAAATCTTTGGAGGCAGTGGAAACTCTGTGTTGCTCAGCGACAGCCTCGAAACCTGACAGATCTAGAGGAGATCTGTATGGAGGAGTTGGCCAAAATCCCTCCTGCAGTGTGTGTAAACCTGGTGAAGAATTAAAGGAACCGTTTGACCTCTGTAATTGATAACAAAGGCTTTTGTACCAAATATTTAAAAATTTTGACTCAAGTGATCAAATACTTATTTGACACCGTAATTCACAAATACATTGTTAAAAAAAAAATCATACAATGTGATTTCCGGAATTTTCTTTTTAGATTATGCCTATGCTGAAAATTGTAGACCCCTCCATGATTTCTAAGTAAGAGAACTTGCAAAATCACAGGGTGATCAAAGACTTATTGACCTCACTGTATAATATAAGCTTTTGGGTGACATTTGTTACCGGTCACGTATCCCATCATGCTCTCCTTTTTAAAGACACACACATATATATAGACATGAGAGGGAACCTTGGGGTCTGAGCACATGGTCCGCTGTCTATCCAACATGCTGGAGCATTTTTCGGGGGGTGGGGGGGCTTAGAGCCTTGTGCAATGGCCTGACGGAGATGTGGCTACTCTGCCAAGCTTGGGATTCAAAGGCCTAACCTAGTGAGCCGTCCCCCAGAAAAGACTGATTCCTGTAGCATGTAACATATCACGTACATTATTAGCAGGGACTATACCAACAGGCTAAGTTAGTCTCCAGGACCAGGATTATAGAGCTGTACTCTGTAACACCACACAAACTCCTCACCCCAAAAAACATCAGATTAAAAGCTCATTAATTAAAAAGAAAGGATTTGCTTTCATTTGAAAGTGTTTTATTTGAGCTAATACTGACACATGTACTCAATAGCATTTACCAGGCTTTAAAAACACAGATATTAAAACTGGTGGAGCTTGACTTAGTTGACTGATTAATTTTGTGAATCACATATTACAGTCCTATACGTTTAAACATTTATTATAACATCTACTTGGATTATTCTATCATTCTGCAATTAAGGAGGCCCTTTATAAAATAAGTTTTAGCCAATGAGAAGGCCCGTATGATTCTTCAAAAAGGGAGTCTCGTATTTTAAATTTTGTTTTGAAAGACAAAAATGCTTCAGTTAATCAAAAAAGTAGTGTAAGTGTCCTTGGTGGAATTCTTCTGGCATGGAGGCCACTGATTTGGGTTGGCTTTTAGGATAATCAGCCTTGTCTTTGACCAGCTTGTTCCGCTTCAAAGGATCCCAACCCAGCAGAGAGTCACTTTCATCCAGAGCCGGATCCATGGAAAGAAGGTGAAGGAATTTCATCAGCATGGTAGAGGGAAGGTGTGGCAGTTCGTTGGTGGATTTCATGGTGACGTGTTTATGGGATAAATGTTGACGTCTGAAAAGTCTCGTCGATGCGATACTTAGGCCAGCGAGTCTCTCGTCCATCTGCAGATATTCTGCAAAAGACTGGGCCGGCATTTAATCACCCCAGTCAGCCATGACAGGGGGTGGTTCAGTCTTGGGACCGTTAGTATATTATGTATAGCTATTTATAGGTTGGCGGGTACGTGTGTATTTTATTTTTTTTTATATAAAAAAAGGACATCCTTCATTGGGCGTCGGAGTCTTGAAGGGTGCAACTATCGCGTGACCTGAAAGAAAAAAGAGACATCAGTTATGATGGTCATGTTGTGGGGGATGCCAGATCCGTGTTGCTCAGCGACAGCCCCGAAACCTGACAGATCGAGAGGAGATCTGTATGGAGGAGTTGGCCAATATCCCTCCTGCGGTGTGTGCAAGCCTGGTGAAGAACCAAAGGAGCCGTTCAGTTACAGAACCGTTTAGTACACAGGAAGTGCGCATTGTGACACAAGAAGTAGAATCTGCAGAAGGTCAGTGAAACTCATATAGCTCCAGCATAAACATATAAGTCACCCAGGGAGAGAATGTTACACATTGTGTGTTTACAGGTAACACAAACGGTATAAATCAAGACATCAGAAGGATGTAGTTCATTTTATTTACAACTTCTGTTTTGTTCTGTCCAGGTACTTTTTCATGATGCACATGTATGTGATTTAAAACTCGAGTCCTGATATGTCAGGTGTTTTCCAAACGCGACTCTACAGTTGCACGAAAAGATTAAAACAAGCCAAGAAAGCAAAGGCCAAGAGCCAGGGACTACAAAGAAGAGTTTGAAATGCAGAGAGGAATTAGATGTCTACGTCAGTTCTATAATAAAGGAGAGCTGACCTTCAATATTACAGCACACGGTTACAGCGATAAAAAAAAGATTACTTTGCTAGATGGAGCGCAGCTGGGGTGGGTAATGATATTGCAAGTGAGCTGGTGTAGATCCTTGAGATGGGCCATCTGCGTGGTGCAATATGACCACACGGAGTGATAACGCAAGACCCTAAAATTGTGCTTCGGTGCAGTCACATGACCTGGCAAACATAATGCCCTGTCATCAGCGAGCCCACGTCGTACACAATAAGACAGACCGGATGCCCCGTGTTAGGCTGCCGAGCGAAAACGGGACCAGCAGACATCCGCCAACGCTGAGCAGCCATTGGCCGTGATCTGCATGCAAGGCCACGCCTTTGGCGATTCCCACACAGCCGCGGGGAGCGTGCTCAGAAGCAAGCCGGTTCCATTATCGGGGACGTCCTCGATAAAGTTCACCATTCATCAAATGTCTGCTTAGAATTCAGGCCGCCGACGCTCATCAAGGGCCACCTCGGTGAATGGAATGCGCGCATGAGATCCGTTCCCCCAGCCCCCCCAGCCAACAAAGGTTCCCTCCCAAGGCCACAACAGGACAGACAGGATGAGGTCAGCTGTTGCAGACAGCCAGTCATAGCAGAATGTGCAAAACTAACGCAAATGAAAAACAGGGTGCTCATTTTACCTGGAAAATCAGAGTATGCTGAACCAGGCCAAAGTGCATTGAATTATTTTAACTGTTTATGGGCTGTTTATCACAAGAGTGAAAGATAAAAAAGAAACAAGTTAGCACAAAAATACAGACACTTGATACCATGTTATAAACGCGTTTGTCCTTTTACTCTGCAACTAACCAGCTGGGTACTGCTTTGAGGGGAAATAAAGCATATTGTTATTAAAAATGTTTTAGGTCAAAAGAACTTAGGTAAAAAAAGGTAATATTCAATTATGTATTTTTTTTGGTATTTGGAAATTAGTCAAATAAAAAAAGGTTAAACAATAAGTAATGAATGAAACGCTGCAGTCTCTCGTATTTTACCGCAGGGCAGAACTTCTTAAGTCGGCATTTTGAAAGCTTGTTTGATTATTATGAATTCTTCATGGATACTTCTCAAAACAGCAGCGAAAGAAAGTGCAGGCAGCATTCACAAGGATTTATATTTTACACTAATAAGAAAATTTTAAATACCGATATCTGCACACTATAATTAAATCTGTAAAACACCATGACTCCCATCAGAATGCACCTTAACAGAAGTTAACAAAGCTGTTTGACTCGATCTTATTATTGTACCACCTGACTAAGAGGTCGAGCACTTGGTGTAACTCATCATCGCGATCAATACGTCTTGCGATTTATCATGACTGACAGCGCTACCCAAGCTAACCCTGAAAGCGAACCCCGCCCCTCACAGCCGTGTGCTCCATGTCTGCTCCACCACCGGGGATCTTGCCGAGGTGATGGCCATCTTACCGATGCACTTTCAAGTCGCACCCGAGCGGTGCGTATTCCTGCCACATTCCTGGTAGGATCCCCTGGCCATCTGCCTCCTGCGGAAGGCGCCTGGTCAATTTATTAAGGGCCGTAGAAGACGGAATGGGGTTTCATCTGAAGCATGTTTGCTGCATCAAGGCCGGGACCCCTCACCCTCACTCTCACACACACACACACACACACACAAGGCTGATGGATCTTCTTACAACTACCAACAGGATCAACATCTTAAGTTCTGTCAGCCCCATCGTGTATACGTATTATATTGGTGAGAAGTACATCACATTGAAATGTGCGATATGCATTACATAATAGTAATACATACTTAATGCGAGCCGCTAGACTGAGAGTAAATGCGTGTTTTGTTATTACTATTATTTACGATACTGATTTAGTCAATAAGTAGCACTACCTGATAAGGGCTGATGCTTTACTTCGCGGCATATGAGACAAGCAGCCGCGATCGAGTCCCTGGATCGATCTCTCAGTATCGGACACGTGTTTCTCCACATGTCCAGCTACTCACAGGTGAATCTTAGGCACGCACATTGAGTAAAAAAAAAACACACCCCCGAACCCCCATCGGCCCCTGTTTCCCTTTGTACCTCATTTGTAAGAATTTGCCGGTACCAATTTGTCGCCGGGACCCCCGGAATGGGAGACGGCGGGAGAAGCAGATGGTGTCCTCTCATCCATATGATATTATTTGCCATTGATCGAGTCCCGGCTCCATCGGAAGATGAGAAATTGAAGGAGCAGCCTCGGCTGAGTTTGTTCTCGCCTTCCGACGACGGTGAACGGGGAGGGAAATAGATTTCGTTATACCCTCGATTCATCACGTTCGCCCTACACCGGCCACACTGTCAATATCAATTTATGACCCCGCATTAATGGGGCGACAAGGATTGAATGGAGAGAACTTACTTGTGCCCTTATGCTGCGCAATTTTACTTACACTTTTCCTAATTAAATAGTTGCATATTGTATACAAACAGGATTACATTGCATTGCATGCACGTTCTGCAGTTTGCCCGCATTGACCTGAGCAGCTTCTGTTTCTGCCGTGTTTAACTTGTCGTTTGGGGTTGATTTCTTTTCGGTTTAAACTATCGTACTCTGGTTTTGCGTTGTGGATTACCGTATGCATTTTACTCCATTGTGATAATTTCAACTTAGAAAAGCCCAGATATCTACGACGTCGCCTCCTTTTCGGAAAAAGATGGGAAATGTACTGTCAAGCTGACATATTAAAGCAAGTCGCAGTCGCTCGGGGACATAAGGCTGACCCAGTAACAATTCTCATAAACCTCCTTCGGTAATCCCTTAATAACGACCAAGAAAATTGCAGGGAATATAAGCAATCCTCTTCAGTTGCAGTCTTGGGCGTTTTGTTAAAATGTTTTTTGTAAGGTTCCTTCTAACCTTGATCCTTGGCTTAGGCTGATTAAATTCCAGCACTTTCGACAGCAATTCTGTCTGGCAATGAGCAATTTAAAAGTTAAAATGAAGTAGTTGAGTGTTCAGGAGCCGTGTGCGTAACGCAGATCGACTTCATATTTACGATTGTGACTGAACTGCCTTATACTTAAAGTGATTTTAAAGGCAAATATTTCATACATCCGATTATTTGTTACTTATATGTTTAATGTGATAGAAATCACAATGTTTTTATGTAACTAAGGGAACCGTAACTTAGTCTCCTTTAATTTCCTGAGTTTTTCCAGAATTACTAGAAAACGCAACCTCGTTGAATGGTCATAACCGTGCCAGAAGAGAAGTGATTAATGAACAGTTAAATATGCATTGTTTGGTATATTCATTGCTAATTTCATGTTGATTTAATTATCAATAACTACACATAAGTATCTTTTGACAACGTGCCCCTCACACATCAGGGACAAGCTGTCATAGTGTAATTAAATGACATTGTAATCAACCATTTAATATCCAACATTTTATTCATGAATAAACAATATCAGTTTAGAAAGGGTAAGCATTCTTACGCTTACTATTAAGCTGTCTTTTGTTCTATATATAGAAACTATAAAACTATAACAATCCAATGAATTGAAGAACTAACACACTGGAGAACATTGAAAAAAATCGTATATTTATATAATTATTTCATTAAATAAATAGATATGCTTAAACCTGTTTCGATTGAAGGCTTTGTGTTAATGAAAAAGGCAATAGATCAAAATTAATACAATGGCAATGACATTTTTGAAATAATATATTGGTACTATCAAATTAGAAATATTTCTGTGTATTTCATATATATCCACAGATAAGAACATAAGAACATAAGAAATTTACAAACGAGAGGAGGCCATTCGGCCCATCAAGCTCGTTTGGGGAGAACT
>JAABNY020000037.1:13954184-13965192 GCA_015164015.2 Brevimyrus niger
GGAGGTGCCCCCTTCCTTCGGCTTTGGACCAATTTTTTTCGTCTCACAACCGAATCCCATACCCCCCCCCCCCCCCCCCCACATACACACACACACACACACACATGAGGCAAGAAGCCTGCACTGTCACACATTAAGCTTGACACACCAGGCAGGATCCACCAAGGAGATGAAACACTGGGTTTGACTGGTGCTACCACCAGAGTGCAGGAATGGGGCATGAGGATCGCTTCATCTCCAGTGTGAGTGTCTCCATGTTGCTTCACAGAATAGTCCAGAAGGGAGGCAGATCTTCTTTTTTCTTTCTCCATTTTGCATGTTCCTTCTCCATGTTCCTTCACAGGATAATCCAGATGGGAGGCTGGTCTTCTTTGTTCTTTCTCAGTGTTCCATGTTCCTTCTACATGTTCCTTCATAGGGCAATCCAGGGGGGAGGCTCCCTGTTCACTCTCCATGTTTCATGTTCCTTCTCCATGTTCCTTCACAGGGTAAACTAGAAGGGAGGCCAGTCTTTCTCCAGCAATATCACATCTGAGGCCAGCTAAGATGGAGCTCAAATTCTCTGCCTCTGTGGTGGGGGAGGTGGGGGTACCTTGAACATGCTATGTTCCTCTGCGGCCCACAATTTGTTACTCCTGGCAAAAGGCATTTTGCAGCAAAGACGACTCGCAGTTTTGTTCCCTTTTCCTCCTCCTTAAGTTACAATCTGCTATGAAGCCCTCCCTCTTCCCTGCGTACCGCGCCCAAACCACTGTGCGGCTGATTAGCTGAGATACGCCATCTGCATTATTAACGAGCCCGATCAAACTTTAATTGCGGCAGGGCTCCTCAGGGCGAGAG
Source organism: Brevimyrus niger (assembly GCA_015164015.2). Taxonomy (NCBI): domain Eukaryota; kingdom Metazoa; phylum Chordata; class Actinopteri; order Osteoglossiformes; family Mormyridae; genus Brevimyrus; species Brevimyrus niger. The sequence goes on from JAABNY020000037.1 coordinate 13,955,025, forward strand.
AGCAGGGGGCTCTCTCTCCGACCCTGGGGAAGGGGAGGGGGGTCCGGGCACAAATTATGAGGAGATTCCAAAATTCAAACCAGCCAGAGGAGAATATGACCAGCTGGTGAATCAGCCACCAATTACTAAACCCTGTAATGCAGCAAATAATAATTCCAACCACGTTCAGGGGCAGGTTCATGCATTAAAAAGCCAGACAGGCTAAAGGCTGAGCAAACCCAAAAAGGGTGTCACGGTCAACTGCGACGCCATCAGAACACCATGGCAAGTTAGCAAGTACAAGTTAGCATTCGAACAGGAGCTATTTGTATATAGTAAAACACTGTAAGAGCTGAACAGAAGAGCTGCTTAAATCAGGACCCCATGACTATGTTCCAAGTAGGAAAACACAAGAGCATCCAGTCTTGCTGAGATCGCAACCGGGGTAAAGCAGATGAAGAACTGGTAGATCATTGGCCGGACAAGGCAGAGATCAGTCTTACAAGGTACTGGCCCTGGAAGAAACTTCTGATTTGCCAACAAGGAGGAAGTCCCACCTCCGTCAAGGAAAGGATAAAAGCAGGCCAGAAAATTGGAAGACTTTGGATTGGATTTCGGTTTATGGTCTTTTGTGTAAACTCTCTTTTTTGACTTGTACCTTTGTGTGTGTGTATTTAACCTTATGTATACTGTAAATCTTTGATCATGACATAGCTACTCTTGTGTCAGGCATTTTCCGGCAACGCTGGCTGCTCCTTCGGCTCCGAAAAATACGCCTGATTTATTATGATGACCTCTGCTGGTGGGGATGTATGTGTCAGCATACCCTAGGACACATACATCACAAAAAGCTGCCCAGGTGGCAGCCAAGTCAGACGACACTTGATTTGCAGAGGTGCCCAAGCTCACCCTCCTACCCACCTTGGTCGTCTTGACCTTGTTACCCGTGCTGCAGCTCCAGCCAGTCAGGTCCGGCAGCACTTTGCATTCCTCCCCATCGAGGCACGGCTCCATTTGGCACCACCACTTCTGGGCAACTATGGAGGCTGGGAAGGACCAAAAAGGTCAATTAGCACAATGCATTTCCTGTAGTTGTGTTCGGTGCTTTGTATGTCATGGTCGCATGTTATGAGCATGGAGAGGAACGTCCAAGGTGTCGACTTTAAGGTCAGCTCATCAGAGGCCAAGCCTGGGAAAGGTATCGGGGCTCATTTGACATTTCCGTGTGCTCCGAGCACCAGAAAGGCCAGCAGGCTGAGCCGGCACTGTTACAGTACGGAAAATAAGATAAAAATCGATCGTGCTGTCAAGTGGACAGTGTTGACACGGTATTAAATGACTTGGCCCCCGCTCACTCTGCTTTCATTGTACGGCGCGTGCCAGACGCTCCTAAGCCTCCCTGCTGTCTCTGAGAAGCCCCAGCGTGGGCGTGTTTGAATGATTGTTGATAACGAACTCCCCGAGCCCATCGAGACATCAGTCGGGGAGAAGTTCTGGGACGTTCCAACAGATCCATGCCCTTGCAGTGTACAAAATACTCAGCATAAGCAAACGAGCACACGTGTGAGACAAGTGTTTGGATATTTAATAATTGGGTCGTTACGGCTTCTGTTTTTGCAAATATGCCTCTACCACACCTCCAAAGAGGATTCCCCACATGTCCGCCACGTTTGCCATGTCCAGTGGCATGGTTTGGTGTTTCTGGGGCCACTCTCAAAAAGTCATCCCACCCAACCCCTAGTGTAGTGACTGTTCGTAGCCAGCTGGGGGCGCCCCAAACGCCTGGACTGAGTGGTGATAAACACTGCGGCCTTACATGCCCATGTGTGGTTTTATTTCTTGTTTTTTCCCCAAATGCAGCACCTATGAATTGAAGTCGAATGACCCCCTTGTCTGCACAGCATGCGAAGTGAATCCAGGGTGTGGGATGGAGGAGAGGGGGTCTTACCGTCCACGCAGGAGGGCGCGGCTCTCGTCGTCCCGGCAACCTGCCCAGGGAAGCAGGAACACTTCACGGTCTGGGATCGCTCCTCGATCTTATTCTTGTTGCAGCAGCGGTGTGCTGCAATGACCTCACACGTGCCGGCTTTGACGTGCACTGCGGGACAGACAGACACTGGTGTGTTGCAATGACCTCACACGTGCCGGCTTTGACGTGCACTGCGGGACAGACAGACACCGGTGTGTTGCAATGACCTCACACGTGCCGGCTTTGAGGTGCACTGCGGGACAGACAGACACCGGTGTGTTGCAGCTTCCGTTATTTCTCCATTTCAGCTATGTAGCAGATGCTTTTCTCCAAATCGACATACAATTGAGAAAGCAGGGTCAGACAGTCCCTGGAGCAAATAGGGCTTAAGGGCCTCGCTCAGAGGCCCAACAGTGGAATCGCTGTCAACCCTGTGATTTGAACCAACATCCTTCCAATCGCAGGCACGGCATGCTAAACCGGTGAGTCACACTCCAAGTAAAGGCCCTAGAAGCTTAAATATTTTGCAGCTTCCTTCTGCAGTACAAAGAACATTAACTGTCACAGAAAACCACGAAATGGGACTGATATTGGCACATGGAAGGGCTTCCGTGACACAGGGACCGCGGTGGGCATCTTCCTCACAAACAGCACAATTCACCACCAGGAATAACCCACATGTTAACAGGACTCCACCATTGTTTGCACTCACTCAATCTTTCACCCTCGAACAAAAGAGAGTAAATTCTGATGTTTACAGATGAACAATGAACAGGGAGATTAAAAAGTTGTTCTGCACCGCAACTAGAGAGAAAAGGCACTTGGCCAATTAAGAGCATTAACTGGCAAGGTTCAAAGAACATTAATGCACCCCCCCACACACACACACCCCACCCCCGACCACTCTGGCAGTAGCACTGTAACCAGCAAAGAGAGAGAGATTATATGGAAATTGAATCTCTTTTCCCTAAAAGGACTCTTTGAGGTGTTTTTTTGTGCATTCACATTTGGGCCTTTGTGTATCCAGTTTGTTCATCGCGGTAATGAATGATTGCCAACCATCACACCGAGAAAAAACGGGTAAAAGTAAACACTAGCTGACATTCTGTGTTGTTAGTGTCGAAGGAGAGACGCAGAGAGGCAATTAAGGTGGACTTCTGCAGAACATCAGAGAAGTCCTACATACAGTTGATGAAAAAGGGGTCTTTATATTCAGAGACAAGGTTAAGGGAGAAAAACACCACGTAAATGATCCAAGGATATCTTCACTTTCCTCTACTACACCAAAAATCCCAAGCTAAAGCAAAACGTAACTGGAATGAGGTCTTCAACACGTGATGCTGGGGAGGAGAAGCTCTCCAGATGAACAGACTGTCCTCCAGGCACTGAACGCTTGGTATATATAGATGGAGAAAGAAAAAAAACAAGTCAAGCAAAAATAGAGAATCTCTCTTTTTTGACCTCAGGAAAAAGAACAACTATTTCCAGCTCATCCTGCCAAACCTACAAGGTATTCGGCTTTGACCCTGAGTGTGAAATTTGCAGTAATTATATGCAACAACAGAGCTCAAATAAAGTCAGACAGAGGTGTGAAGGTGGAAGATCTGTCAGCTCTATGGAATCAGAGCTTGTGGGCTCCACAGATTCTGCTCTGATCTTCTTCTGGGATCCACGTTGTTTTTGTCCAACGTGGATGAGATCTGTGGAGGATCCGTTACTGTTTATCGTCATTTATTATTTATTGTTATTCTTTATTGATGTTAATGTGTGTGTTGTGGCACTGTAAAAATACAGTTTCCTTTGGGATTAACACTATATCTATCTATCTATCATGGCTAGATTTACGTGCCTCCTTATCAAAGAGAAAGTCATCCTCTCTCAGAAGCCTGGAACACGATGTTCATCGGCAGACTGAGACATCACAGGTCCCTGAGCACGAACGTTTGGGGACAACTGAAGTAACGGAAGGGGCCTCGATGCATCAAAAACCACACTAACAAAGCAGCTAAGACTTGGGCTTTATTAAATAACTCTCACCGCCATAGCTATGGGATGGCTTAATCTGAAAACGGCCACGGACCGCCCTCACAAAGCGGGGGACTTTCCTCTAAGCCCCCTTAAATCCAGGGGCCCAAAGGGCCCAAGTCAAAACTCACCCAGACTACATGCTTAATGCTAAAACAGTCATACCTCAATGCCAGCTAACAAATACCTGTGAAACATGTCATTGAAACAGCTGAACTCCTTCCGGATGTAATGAAGGGTAAGAAAAATAAAACGAAATAGCATCAATATGTTAAAAATTATTAGATCTATTGCAGTAATGCATATAGCTCTATGGTAAACATCTCAAGTAAAATTTGCACAGAAGGAACAAGTTTGATTTTATTAGTCTCCAAAGAAAAACACAATTACATCTTCATTAGTAAGATTTATATAACAGCACTTCACTAAAGGGAACAAAAAAAGCTTTGATATATCTGTTTTTACTAGTAGTCCTGCCCTGTTGGATGAAGAAAAATATAGGCCGTATTTCAGTATACTTTTGAAATCACCCTTTATTATGTTTATATAGATTTTCAATTTGGAACTTAATTCGCAAATAGACTGAAAACGAACCCCCATCTAGCCATTAGCGAGCAAGCCACAAGCCTAATCTGCAACATTAGAAAACATTTTCATGCCAATCAATAAGATGCTATTCACACTCGAAAGATCGCAGCCCGCAGAGATAAGGACCCGGCCAGTGAGCGCATGTCACCGGCAGCTCCGAGAAGGTGAACTCCGAAAGGCACATTTACTGCCAATGGATGACTCAAAAACAGTTATGTGTTATGGGTTAAGTTTCAGAATTAGGATCTAAATGATCCAAGGAGAGTTGCGAAACAGAAATGGCCGAGAGGCTCACAGACGACGGTATAAACCTGCTGTAAGTGTTCCTCCCTCCTTCGCCGTTTTATTGCGGGAGAAGGCAGATGAACGTGAAGCCATTTTCATAAGTGTCTGCGCACCCCCAGGCCTCTGCTGAATTGGTTTTTTTAATGTTGCCTCTGGTAACGTAGTTTTGCCAGATTGCCCTGGTTAAAACAGAGTAATAGACCCTATAGCACGCAGGGAAGGTTGCACGGTACAATTTTGCTGGACAGAGCAATATTGTGCATTGCACTATACTTTACACTATACTATCTTATATTAGCTGTTTCAGCCATTTCTTTTATATTTATTTCAGATATTTATACTTTATTAAGCAATATTTCGTTTAGACTGTTTCTGCTATTTATTTCATGTCTAAACCATAAATACATACTTCTGCAGTTCCTAAATGCATGTCTGCTTTGATGTTCTGTGAGTGCATTTGTGTTGTTTTTTCCTGTCTATCCTTGTCACATGTTACGCGTTACTGACTGGGTGGCGTGAGTTCCTGTACTGATATAGAAAAAGCAAACAGAGAATCTTGACTAATAGGAGTCATGGTTTCCATGACAATCTCATCAGCACAGGGAGATTACTAACTAGTGGCATTCCACAGGTACTGAGCCACAGCAGGAATACAGTGGTATACGAGGACAGTGACTTCCGGAAAAATCCAGGTAGGAAGGAGAGGAGTATAGGTCCGGGATTAGTGACCTCGGCAACAGCCTGGCTGGCTGTGGGCCGCTGCCAAATCCACAGGAATCACGTGGAGCTCTGGTTTGGCCCGGATTCCAGAGAAAACCTCCATCAGTCTGATCCTGTCAGGGAAGGACAGGGGAGCCTCATTACAGGAACCCTACTCGCATGTTTGGAGCAAAGAATGCCAGATCCGTGACCAGAAGGTCGCAGAAAATTGTCAGCAGGGAAACTCGGTTAGCCTGACCTTCAGCGCCGCGGCCGAGATGAATGCGGTCGGGGGTCAGTGATTAAGGTGGCTGCGTGGGTGGGTAATGTGTGCCTCAGTGCTGAGGATTTAATTTACCCCACACACCAAAATGATTTAATAGGCTGGACAATTCATAGACGTAAAAACAATACAGAAGAGTGAGTAAAGGCATTCAAGTACAGGAAGAATCCCAGCTAAAATCTCTCCTCTTGTATTGTCAGAAGCAGTTCTTAATCACAAGGTTATTTATGTTCATTCGCACATAAAACAGATGTTCTTTCATAGCATTTATCCAAAGCACCAACAACACCAACTAGGCGACACCTTGGTCGGTCCATCCTAGGGGACACAGTGGCTGGGGTGCCAGTCCATTAGGGACACCATGAATATGGTGCCAGGCCACCATAAAGAACACACAGTGGACATGAGTCCAGTCCATTGTAGGGGACACAGTGGACATGAATCCAGTCCAACACAGGGGATACCATGAATGAGGTGCCAGTCCATTGTAGAGAACACACAGAGTTCAGTCCATTGTTGGGGACACAGTGGATGGGATGCCAGTCCATCATATGGGACATATGTAATTATGGTCATACACTGCTAGCAATTTATAGACATCAGTCCATGTAAATTTCAGACTAAATTCTGGTAACATATACAGGATCAGAGTATTTCTGTTATTCTCTTATTACGTTCGGTGTGTCTGCGGTTTTATGGACGAATAAAAATTGCAGTGTGTCATTCTGGAAAATGAACAAAGGAAGGCGGAACTTGGGGCATGCAGTGGGTGTATGGGAGCGACACGGTGTGCCCATGTGGTTCCTGGGACCAGGCAGGCGTGGCGCTAACCTCATCCTTTACCAAGTCAACTCACCCAGTGTCTCGGCGCTAATTAAGATTTACTGTAAAACTATGCAGGAATCCGGCAAAGTCTGGAGATATGAGGCCTTGGTTTGGACAGCAGACGATGTAAATTAGTGACACTCACCAGCAGAGCAAAGAAAGGCCATTCACATACTTCAGAATGGCATCATCAGTCTGCTGAGAACCTCTTTCAAATGGTAATAAAGCAGAAATGAGCCATCCTGGGGAGAAGGCTATGAGCACAGTCATGGATTCTTTTTGGTTTCTTACCTCTGCTGAATTTATTCAGCATATATGTCCAGTTACCTTATAGTTTACCGTAATGTTTAGTATACGCTACGCCACAAAATGCACATGGTCATTTGTATGTGGATTATGCTCTTCTGTATATTTGTTGAGATTGTAGGTGACTGTCATGGTTTACCATAATGCTTTGTATACATTACACTGCAAAATGCACATTGTCATTTGTATGAGGGGGGTGGCCTGTTTTTGGGTATCAGGTAACACTGCGGTTAATGCTCCCCATCCCGTTGATCTGGTATCGGCCATCGTTCTTGACCTATGCAGGGTCACGGCAGTGTGGAGTAAAGCAGGGAATAACGCATTACAGGATAAACACACAATTTACACAATATGGACAATTTGGCAGTTCCATCCTTATGAATATTCACTATGGTTTCCTATGGTTTTTATGCAGCAACCATGGTTTTACTATGGTACCTCATGGTACGTTGGTACTACCCATAGTACTACCATAGTTTAAATATAGCACTTCTTGGTAACTATGGTACTACTATGGTTTGTAAAAAGCATGGTTTGGAAAGACCAACGTAAAACAAAAACCAAGATTATACTAGGGTTTAACTAGCGAAACCATGATAAAATCCAAAGTCATGATTTCCATAGTTACCCAAAAATTCATGAAAAACAGCAAACCATTGTAAACCACGGTTATTTAATCATAGTAAAGCCGCGGTTAATTTTCGTAAGGGCGGTTAGCATATTTTTGGAATGTGGGGGGAGTCCAAAATGCGCAGAAGAAAACCCAAAGGACTCGGGGAGAACATGCAAACACACAGGGAGCCAGGGCACAAACCCTAACCCTGGTCTCCAGAGTTGGGAGACAGCTGTGCTAACCATCGCACCACCCAGCTAACTTCACTCCAGGTCCATTTTCATTTTCCTTTGCGCAGGAACTAAAATGGTTCTTCTGACTGTGTCATTTCCCCCCACTGCTTTTTAGATCCATCTCCCCTCCTGCCCCTCACCCCCCCATGCCAGTGTCCTCTCCCCGTCCAGCCTAGAACGAGCGTCCCGGTTAGCTTCCCGTGGCCGGCGCCGCCTAGTTACACATTCCGTGTCAGCGGCACGTCGCCCTCAAGGGGGCTGCCAGCGGTTCACCCTGGGAGGAATGCCAGCTCCTGCTCTAACGCATTTTTATGCAAAGCCGTAAAGCCTGTAAGGTGAAAATCTGTCGAGGGACATTTACATTTTCGCTCTCGTTTGCGCTAATGCTAACCTAATGCCTTCCCACTCTCGGCTAACCGGTGAAGAGGACACGTGTGAGCGGACCCGGGGGGACTGGTGCATAAACAGAGTGCGGCATCAGGATGGGTTTTCTGTTTGTATATTAGCCCCTATGATTAAGCGAAAGGTGAAATTCGCCACCTGATGCGCCCTGCCGAGCATCCTGAAACTTGACGGGATTTCGGACCACATACTCTCGTGTTAGTGGAGGAAAGTACCTCACCAGAGTGCCAGTTCAGTTCGCTAGTAAATACGATACAAAACAATCCAGGGACAATGACTGGAACCCAACCGAATCAACATGGGGATAGGAATGAACTTACATAAGTAATGTAAGGAATAGGAACTAAGTGCACAGTGCCTGGCGGGTCACCACGGCAACAAATGGTGTCAGGCTCCCCTCATTGGCACGACTGGCCCTTTTATCTCAATCAGCAGAGTGGATCCAGCTGTGACTGACTGGGCAGAGGTCACGGGGGGTCGTGTGCAACTCTATGCACAGCTGGGCACATTCATAACCTCACACGGCTACATTGCAGACCCTCAAGGAAAGGAATAAATGAATTTGAATGCGATGATTGCCCCTGCACGCCTGTCAGCTTTTATGGAGCGTTTTATCGAGGCCCCTTTGTTTCCCTCCCGTAAAAGCCTCTGCCAGAGCTATAGCACTGTACCACCCATGTTAGCTCGCCGCGGGGAGTCCAGGCACCTCACTGTGGGCTCTGTATCGGTGATTACAGGCCAGCGGGGACCCCCCGCAGGATTAATAAGCCGTTAACCCCCAGAAGTCATGGCCGAAGGGAGTTATGCTGAATTAGACTCACGTGGCTTTGGAATTGCGTCCGAAGGCGGGCTGTCGGGTGGTAAATGGCAGCGTGCAGCGTGGTCCCTTGGCAGCCGGACTCTCATTGCCGGCAGCATCGTGTTTGAGCATGCTCAGTAAAGCCCGAGAGGGTGCAGTAGGTGATGTTTCCACCTGCAGCTGGGCACGCACAGCGACCTACGTCTGTTCACCAGTTGCCGATTCTCTTTTATCATCCCTCTTCTTTTCTCCGGGTTCAATCCTCTGATATCGGAACCTGAAGGGGACATGGCTGTCTTGGCAGACATGGTCATGTGACCCTGGTCCCAGGGTCACATGACCTTCACTGCAGCCTTCTTCTGTCTCAGATAAGAAAAGTCTGTCTCAGATAAGAAAAGTCCATGCGGACCTTCACTCCTATCCTGCCCTCTCTCTCTGTTCATTTGTTTGCCGATGCCTACGTCCAAATTGAAATTGGAAATTAGTTTCTTCTGACAAAGTGTTTCACCCTCACATCAAACCCATTCTTGCCTGTATGCCCCCAATAATCCGCCCCCCTCCTCAAAGTTGCATGACTCAAACTAATGTTTTTTTCACAAATATTACAGCCATATGGTACTTAAATACTACGAGTGAACTAGTAAAAGAAAAAAAAAAACTGAAATTCCCCTCAAAGAAATCAAATTACTTTGCACATTGGCAGAAACGCACATTTAGTGTCACTCTCCATGCTGGGATCATGTCCAGTGAAGTTTATTCTCAACAACATCTCACCCAATATCCGAAAAAACGCTGCAGCCGTATTAAGGCAGCGAGGCTGCGGATTTAATTTCGGTATCGATCGCTGCCCTGGCTTTTCAGCATCTGGAAGGTTCTGAGCAGCGAGGTCCAGAAAGCCCTGATTCGAGCGAAGCTCTCGACACATACGATGAAGGAGCTAAAGGCGAAAAAAAAAAACACAGAAAGCCAGTGTGGGTGAGAGCAGATGTGATGTAAACAGCTGAAAACAGATCGCCGCGGAAACAGTCATGAATAAGTAATGGCATCGGCCAGCCAGCATGGGAGGAGACGTCCAAAGCGCGAATGCGGGGAGGGGTAGTGTTTTTCTGGTGTCAAGATCACGTACGCCAACCAGGGGATGGGGCGGGGGCGGGGGAGGTGG
>JAABNY020000037.1:13965292-13980230 GCA_015164015.2 Brevimyrus niger
GGGGCGGGGGAGGGGGGGGGGGGACGACGATGCGTGAAGGAGACATCTGAGCAGGAAGAATTACATGCAGCAGGACGGGGGGTATGAATTATGAAGGGACACAAGTACATGTCAACTGCCACTCTGCTGCTGCCCTGTTCTGGGCCTCAGTCCATATGTGGCATTTAGTGTGATCGAACCAGTTAGTTAACTGGCTCATTCGTGTATTTAAGACACAGGCGATGCATCTAGAGGGGAGTCTCCATGACATTCGCTTTTATTCGTCTTTTATTTGCATTTGAACACTAGTATGGGAAAAGGTATATTGCAGTATGTTGGTGTGAACATATCTTGCTCTTTGTTTTTACAGTCATATAGCTTGGGGTCGGAGTACATGGTCAGCCATCTATCCAGTAACCCTGGAGCATTTTACAGGGAGTTAAGGGCCTTGCTCAAGGGCTCAGTGCAGACGTAACAATTCTACCATTTATATAGTTGGTTGTTACTGTTTGCTATGATTTTATCCTCCTGAAGCATCCGATTTCCTCTTGGAAATACAGCTAAAACCCTTCAGTCGAGCTCTTCCTGGTCTCTCTGCCCCCTAGAGCACCACAAGGCGGCTGGCAGTTTTGTGAGGGGTTTTCGTCTCGACGTTGTTAAGGAGCAGAAATGTTCAACAGCCACATCTGCGACGGACCCCGACCCCGGACGGAGCTCTGTCGGTGCAACGAACAGCACATCAAATTCAAAGCATGCCAGGAACAGATCGGAAGCAAACAGAACCACGATGTGACTACACAAGACCCGGCGCACAGACACAATCCGGCTCCTATGCAGCAAGATGGGCGGCATTCCTAGGGAAGTCGGAATAAATCTTCGGGAGACCTGGGTTTAATTAGATTACATTAGTCAGCTAGATTGACTCATCTGTCTCCAGGCATAAACCTGCATAGCTGAAATTAAAATTCAATTTAAGAAGGTGCCAAGGACATTAGCGAGCGGTAAAAGACCTGTCCTCAGCTGCTGCGAACTGTTGGCGGGAAAGAGCCTTTACCTCTCATTTCGCGGGGAAATAAGATGAAATGAAAAAGGTCGTAAGTTAAAAAAAAAAAAACGGAAGGAGAGTACCACGGAAGCATGGCGCCTTGCAGAAACTTAATCATTACCGATCTGTCTTGTTAAATTTTCAACCATCTCAGTAACAGGGATTGGAGAATCCAAGTCGTATCCAGACGGTGTTCAGTTGAATGTACCAGTATTGAAGCCATACTCTTTTGGGAAGTTATAATTCATCATATCTTGATTTTGGCACTAAAGCATTTAGCTCATTGCAATACTGGATTACCTGACATTACACCCGTTCCTATTGCTTACGTTGCACGTGAAAAGCAAAATAGAATCGTGAGTAATTCGCATCAAAAATAATAATGACATTAGCCTGTAGTATAGAGCTAGCAAAACGCTAAATTACTTGTGCAGCATTTCTTGTTTTCTGTCGGTAATCAGAATTTGTATGTCCCCCCCCGGAGTATAAGCAATGTCTAGGGACTAATGTATAAAAGAGGGTGCAAAACGACGAGGGGGCGATAACGAGGGAGAGGTACAAAGCGCCGGGGAAATGTGTGCATCACCGAGCAGCCCTCAGGACGCATCACGGCAGCGGCACAGAGGGTGGTGTTACTAAAAATGATCCGCGAAGAAGCGGGGGAACCGGCGGCACGCTCGTCTGGATCCGATTGCCAAACGTTTACGTTTGGCTCAGACCCACCGCGGCGCCTCTCCCAGTCAATGTTAACCTTTAAATGGAAGCGCTGCCCTGGAGAGCCGGTGGTTAATTAAGGTAAAACAGTGAAGGCAGGTATGCAAAACGCGGAACAATGAAAACTGCAATACGATCGGACGCTCACGAAGCTGGACCTACCTGTGCTCGATTTGACTATAAAAAAAACATTGATTGACTTAATTATAAACGTTCCACCTAGGTCCTTTTATCCCCCCCCCCCCCCCCCACACACACACACACACACACACACACACCTTCCTGTGAATATTCACCCCCCGCCACCCCGGACTGGCGCTGATCACTTTAACTCATTAGTGTTTGTTTATGCAATCCATCAATTATTACAGCCCTGTATGATGTATTGTTTGCGTACACATTGCAGTGTATATAGATGTATATAAACCTTAGTGTCCAGGTGCCGTGTTTCACACTGTCCTCTGTCTGGCAGTTAACATACTAATCCCCCTCCCTATCACTTGCTGTCTGTATCTTGCGCTGTGGTTCTGCAGGAACTTTATTTTGTGCCCCTGTATCCCTGCATATGGGTGGTATGATAGTAAAGCACACTTGGCTTAACTTGACATCTAGGACTTATTAAGAATCAAGGAAAGGTTTGAAAATGCTGTTCCTGCACTTACCACAAAAACCACACAACCAGTTGTGTTCCCCATGGTGAGAGCATTAATAAATGCATAGCTTTCCCTGGTTACTGTTGAGTATTCCCTTATTGGATGAAATGTTAAATCTGTATGAAGATAGTAATTTCTGCGAATCACAGAAGTGTTGAAAGGACCTGTGTCCTTTCACGCAGTACCTCAGAAAAAGTGTACATTATTTTTTATATCCACGTCGGGTCATGAGGTGATTTGGATAAATCACTATAAGAAAATCACCCTCCATTTAGCGAGCCTGAGATCCAAAACCTGGCATTCACACAAACTGGTCTTAGGAGGTAAACTGGGCCTTCAGAGAGACTGGCCTTAATGGCAAAACCTGGCTGTCACAGAGAATGGTCTTAGCCGCTAAACCTGGCCTTCACACAGGCTGGTCTTAGCAGGTAAACTGAGCCCTCACAGAGAATGGTCTTAGCAGGTAAACTGAGCCTTCACAGAGAATGGTCTTAGCAGGTAAACTGAGCCTTCACAGAGAATGGTCTTAGCCGGTAAACCTGGCCTTCACACAGGCTGGTCTTAGCAGGTAAACTGAGCCCTCACAGAGAATGGTCTTAGCAGGTAAACTGAGCCTTCACAGAGAATGGTCTTAGCAGGTAAACTGAGCCTTCACAGAGAATGGTCTTAGCAGCCAATCACTAATTTTTTTTTGTTCTTCCTTGTCTGTTTTGTGCCACAGTGGAGATGCTGTTTGGGGTTTGGCAGGGAGTGGTAGCAGATGAGGCCATGGGAGTAGATGGTGTCCTGGCCATCGCAATACATCTCCAGACCCCCCCCACCGAAGCCGCATGGCTGCCAGTACTGATTGATCAATTACAGCCTCTTGAGGATCCTGGCACCTCTTATAAGTTAATGGTCTCCCAAGTTATTAAGTCCTGGGGCAGCAGCTGCAGAAGGTCTGTCTGGGAATCTACAGGCTCTTTGTCACAGCCGAGCTCCCATCCTAAGGACACATATCACTCGTAAACGGCGGCCCAGCAAACATTATTAAGGTCTGGTCCATAAGTGCCCCCGAATATATTAGGGGGGGGGCGTGTCAGCAGGAAGGGAATGCATCCGTAACTCCAGACAGCCTGGCAGGGGCAATCTGACAAAACCGCATCCTTTCCTGCGTGAAGCGGCCCTCAAGATTCTTGTGGGGGGGGGGTCCCATTGCTCTCCATGGCATAACATTTAAATAGATGAATTTTTGGGACATTCTCAGATTTATTTTTTTTTCTAACCTTGCAGATGCTTGACGTATGTTCTTTTGAGGAAGCAGGGTCAGACAGTCCCTGGTGTAGCTGGGGGTTTAGGGCCTCGCTCAAAGGCCCAGTGGCGAAAGCACTCTGCCAGTTCTGGGATTCAAACCAGCAACTTTCTGATCACAGGGATAGCATATTTGCCCACTGCAATCATATCCAGAAAGGGATGCAGCGTATGCGGGTTTCCAATGCAACTCCTTAATTAGAGGACTGATTAGCTAGAGTCCTCACACCTGGGTTTGAACAGCTGACCTACAGGTTATCCCAAAAACCTGCACACACACCGGCCCTTAGTGGATAAGATTTCCCACCCCTAACTCATGGGATCTCTTAAGTTTACAACAGGAAGCAGCCACCTTCTGCTTTAGTTTAAGTCCTTAAGCACTATGGTACCTTCTGGAAGGTTGTTGCCATGACTTTACAGCTGTTATAGCTGCAATATCGATGTATACAGATGGATGAGAACCAGGCATAATTAGCCAAGCCAGCGGTGCAGTAAATACAGTCAGCTGTGGGGAGTTTACGTGACACGTCTGCCGCTGCCTGCTTCCGCGCTGGGGAACGAGGCACGCCGTCACCGGCCGACGCGGCAGAGCCAGGTGATTTTATTCCCGTTATCGACGCTCCGGGAGCACGCAGGCCGAGCAGGGCTTCGGAATTCCCAACGGGCGTCTTCCCACAGGTCCGGGATGCAAATTCGCCGTGATGCACTAGGGGGCATCGATCAGACGGAAGAGAAAAACGCCACGCCATGGAGGGAGCGACCTCTGGACTTTCCCATTCTGTCACCTCGCAGTCATGTGACTCTCCTCCAGCTCAGTCACATGACGCTCATTTCACCTCCGCAGCCACCAAGCGGCAGAGGTCAATAGCACCGCAATAGCTTCTGACCCAAACGATGCTTAAAGCCGCACTCCTCACGGCCCGAGGAGGAGGAACACTAACAACCGTGGTCGCTAAGAGAAATAAGCCCCCCCACCCACCCCACAGATAGCCCCACGCGACGGGAGTCTCCATGCAATTTGTCTTGACTGGAGGTGCTGCCATAAAGTTTTAATGCGTCTAAAATGGTGTATTATCTTGTCCCAGATTAATCCGGAAAGAAATTACTCGGATTCACAGAGCCGACAGTAATGACACATTCCTCACTCAGGCCAACCACAGACATAGGCTCTGCGAGCTACTTTATATTACGGGGGGAAAATTACGGTTATAAATTCTTAATAACCTGAGCTATATTAACAGACCATTACCGGGAAGCCATTAACATGCTTGGGATTGACCTCTGCGTGTGATTGATCGCATGATATGCGTCGCATAATATGGGTGTCGTATATAAACGCTTAAGTTCCTGACTCAGTACAGAGCACTTGTCTGTTTGCTGGTCCTGCTTTGGGGTGACTTTGAGGGAGAGTCCGTCTCTGTGGCTGAAAGGTTTTTGTCCCCTATGGATTCCTGTACCGTTCCTGTAAAGTTCTCGAAATGCCCTAGGAGTGTAGAACCACCAAATGCTGTTTACAAGGTCTATCTACCTTCACTCTTTTGTAATGATTTTATTGGCCTGTCCTGTCTTTTCTCTCTCCCTTGCAATATGTGCCAGGGAGCTCAGGGTCACAGGACTGTGTGTGGAATGAAATGACAATTGATTGACCGCGTCTTTAAACCTTGTGTTTTATTTTGGTTGGCCAGCACATTGGCTGTAGCGGCCAGTGCACAGAGCCCCACTGCCAGATGCCATGTGAGTGATGGACGAGTTACGACCGGCCGGTCCAGTGACATGATCCGTGTCGCATTTAAATTCTTCCCTGTCAGCAGCACGAGGATGCCGCCCCGATTGGATTTGCGCCGGTTAAACTGCAGCTTTGCACAGAAGTGGATTCGGCGCATGGTTATTAAAATGACTCCCTCTTGCCGATGTCTCTGTGCCTCGCGATCACATCGGGAATGATAGACTCTGAGACGTCCCTGTAATCCCGGAACAGTGGGGATTGACAGGAAAGAGGGTTAAGGCGTTCGGGGATTTTATCAGTTGTAGATCCACTGCTTGGAAGGCAAGCAGCTTAACCTTAGAAACACAGTGGTGTCCTGATGAATTATCTTGGCTATCAGCTTAAATTAAAAATCGCCGTGTGGATCAAGTCCAGCCGATAATCTGCTTGCTTAGAAACTCAATCAAATCCCAGAAGGGGTGATTTTGAACCCTTGAGAAACCACTGAACATGAATTTCCTATTTCAATGTCCAAAGCTAAAAGTTCAGTCAGGTATTGGAGTAATTAACAAATGTTAATTAATAATAGGTTCTTCTTTTGTGAACTGTCTTCACCATTAGGAAACAGTGTCTTTAGCACTGAGGTAAATCATAAAAATGTGCGATGTCCTCCATTGTGACATCACACCAATGAAATCCATTTTTCAGTAATCATTATTCTGATTGGCTTTTACCGTTACAGGAAACCTTTCCAGGATGCCAAAATTGTCCCATCGATCTACCTTCCAACCTCTTATCTTGATTGCATGATGGGCCAGTCCATCACAAGGACACATATACACATACTCTCCAGCAGCCATTCACCCACTGCGGGCAATTTAGAAACGCCAATTACCCTGAATGCATGTCTTTGCACTGCAGAAGGAAACTGCAGCTAGAATATTGTACAATTCAAACCCCCAACTCTGGAGGGGTGAGGCAACAGCACAACCCCCCCCCTCCACCTCGCTCCCAAAATCGCCCCATATTACTCAGTCACTCATGTTACCCGAATTCACCCAAGTGCCCTTTTGTCGCCCCAACACAGGATGATTCTGAGGTGTGAATTTGCCGCAGCTGTTGTTTGAATACGATACTCGGAAAAAGTCTCTTTTTTTTATACGCCCCAGTGCCAGTCGAAGTGAACGTCTGTCACCCGGGACAGCAGGAGTCTGCGGTGAAAATGTCACGACACAGCGGGGGGGCATGAGTGTGGAATAAAAAGAGGGGGGGGGGGGGCAAGAGAAGGAGAAAGACCGGCCAAGTTCAGTGGAAACCTCAGGGCCAAGACCACCAAGGGAACGGCATCCCAGATTCACTGGGAAACAAACAGGGACATGCGTGTAGATCCCAGCCGACACTGGAGACGAGGGGCAGCCAATTTGGATCCTGGCAAACTGAAGGATGCTCCATTAAGCAGATATGCATAACTAACTTAGGACGGGCTTTAATTGGTCGGCTTGGGCTGACTCTCTATGTTTCAATTACGGGGAAGCCGTCAGCACTTTTCAGGCTAATTGTACTCATCAGCACGAATCATTATAGAGACCCTGCAATCTTAATCAAAATTAAAACCCACTGTGTATTCCAGTTTTCAGACTTGGGACGTCTATCGGAAACCCCGAGGAAGGGCTGGGAGGGGACAGTTTACATATTTGTCCTAATTGGTCTCTCAGATCTACTACGGGTCTAAATAAGACATCACCCATAATGTACTGGGGGAGGGCCCGTTCATAGAGCCAACTTGTGGAAAAACGTGTAACTGCACACCATCAGCATACACCCCTGATGGACATTAGCACAACAGAGGTTTGATGTTTTCCTTCAAGAAACCGGGTGCCTGAAATCTCAAATCACTTGAACAGAGGGAGACAGCGGTGGTCATCAACATGCCTTTACACGTATCTGCACTTCTGCTCACAAACACTGTGCACACTTTTTGACTCCTTGGCTCCTACTGTCCTTCTGTGGATAAACATCGCATCTGAACTGAAAGTATATTGTGTCATTATTTGGGCATTTGGTTCTAAGCGATATTTAAACGTCTTCGTCCACTTTTTTGTTCATACCTGTTATTCTGGTTCTCATTCTATTAGGGATTCTGGTTCTGGGTTTTTATAAGTTAATTTCTAAGGCACATGAGTGTGTGGAGATTTCCAGATAGACCCAGACATCACTTCCATCAGCCATCTTGAACAGAACATAGAGACTTACAGGGAATAAGACATATTAGCAGCTATATTAGCCGAAACCTGCATCTGTGTCTCTGGGTTAGACTGACACTCGTTTTCCACACTCGCCTTTCAGCAAATATGCATTAATAGCTAGCTGAGGCTCATGGATGACTCAATGATTTTTCTAATTTATCATTAAACTAAACTGCAAAAAGATGTAGTAAAATAGAAATATATTTTTTGCCTTTTGAAATACCTTTACCGCACGTTTAGTGTCGTAGACAGATTAGCTACAGATAAAGGATTAGCGTTTTTGCTGAATTCGTACTTGTACGTAACGAATAATGTCAAAATGATGCCGGAATACCCACAGAACATCGCCTTGCCCAGACGGCCGATATTTTGTTCTCGTAATTTGAAGTCTCCCTTCCTATGGCGGCCTCGGTGCCAACTCTCACAAACATGTTTGGCAAGCTTAGTGCGATACTGCAGTCGGCAGATGTCCTGGGGTCAGAAGATACAACTTCCAAGCACCTCGGTAATCTGGTAACGTGATGGAAACTTATGCTCCACAGAGTCCAGCCCTGCATTACACAAATCCCAAGTGCACTGCGTGCAGATATCGGTAAGATTAACCACGTGTTACCAGAGAGAGCGAAGGATTATTGTCAAGCGACTGGCAGCACAGATAACTGGCACGACAGCTCACTGCGTTTGGCTGTCCTACACACTCCCTGTGCCGTCCCTTGGACTAAATATTAATTACGGTGTATCAGTAATGTGAGCAGAAGCTGTTTTTCACATCTAAAGCTCTTTTCGACAAATTCAAGCACACTTTCAAATGTGGAGGAAGAGAAAAGATGATGTTTGGGGTTTTCGCAGGGTAAAGACCCAACAGACTGAACAAAATCCCATATTTCCTTGGGGTGAGCAGTGTAAATAGATTTAGGAAGTTAAAGGAAAGAGTATTCATCTATTAACAACAATGCTTTCCACTGAGCAGGGAGTGCATGGCAGAATGTTTTGTCATTGTTAATCATACTTGCCGTTCTTAAGACCCATTCTCAGTCATGTGACCTCAGTCATGTGACCTAGTATCTCAAGGGGGACAAAGGTAACTGGGGCTTTGGCTGTTCAATAGTCCTGCTCCATTCCCCTAAGATGTATAAATTGTTGGGATTCTCATTGTAAGGAATAACCCGGAAAGTGCTGACACCAGGTCCCAAGATCTGAGCTGTTCCCCTATGACTTCAGCCACAGATTTGTTATGTTTTCTTGTTTGCTGTGACCCCTGGTTCATCGCTTAGACCAACTCCCCCTGACCAAATCTGGAAAGGTTAATCCATCACTGCCTGACAGCCACATCATTTTAGTTGTCTGTCCATCATCGCGGTGACATCCTCACAGCAATGTTAAACTCTCCCGGTTGTATAGAACTCATCCCCGAGGGGGAACAGAAATTCCTTTTTCATTTCCTCCGGAGTACAGTATAATGATACGTATTATCCCGAGACAATGCCGTTTTTTTCACCAGAAGCACATCCTTTCCTAAATCCCCCCGTGGTGCCGCAGAGTCTGACGTGTTCAGCACTGGCCTGAAGGAGGAGACCTCAGTTCTGATTCAGTAGGTTCTGCCCAAAGGTCCAAAGCTGAAGAAATACCAGCGGGTCTCTATTCCTAACCACGGCCATTCAGGCAGAGGGAAAACTGTCACTGCCCACCAGCCTCTCCTCCCTCCCCCACCTCCCACAGCCCATCAACCTGCTCCTGAAATGACACCAGGACCTTTGGAGCCACCATGGATATCTATCAGCAGCTCCGAACAGCCCTGGGTCGACACGCTCCCAGCACCCTGGCAGTCACTGGCTTCGGACCCCCAACACCCCCAGCCGGCTGGGTCCCTCTGACGAGATGGTGGCAGGTGAGCAGACACGGGATCTTTGAGCAGAACGAGGCACTTAAACTCGGGACCTAAATCCATGCACTTATTTTTCATAACTGCTTACAGGGTAAGAATGGAGCCTTTTCCCAGGGGGCATATAGAACAAGGCAGGGGGCGCTCTAGAGAGCACACACACAAACCCACATGTTTGTCATTATATCTTTGTGGGGACTCTTCGTTCATTTCTATGAGGCAAACTCTAATCCCAACATGATGACCTTACGCCCTACCCAGCCCTAACCCTAACCTTAAATAACCAAACGAAATACTTTTGACTAGAGACCTTTGACATTTTTAGTGTTTTGATTGTATTTGATTGTAGATCTTTTTGGAGACCTAAAAATGGTCCACACCGCGTCAAAATAACAGGTTTTTATCACATTGTGGGGGACATTTGGCTCCCACAATGTAACATAAACCTAATCCATACATACACACACACACAAACAGCAGTGCAGTACAGGACAGGAGGCAGGGCAGTACAGGACAGACTGCAGCGCAGTACAGGACAGACTGCAGTGCAGTACAGGACAGACTGCAGTGCAGTATAAGACAGACTGCAGTGCAATACAGGACAGACAGCAGTGCAGTACAGGACAGACTGCAGTGCAGTACAGGACAGACTGCAGTGCAGTATAAGACAGACTGCAGTGCAGTACAGGACAGACAGCAGCATATTACAGGACAGACAGTAGCACAACAAAAGACAAAACAGTGCAGTATAAGAATGAGTGAACAATAAATGGGCAATTAATAAGTGATGCATTGGGGAAAAGGATGTGCAAATAACCACTGAACCCATAAAGTACTGATCAACATCACAGGGAGAGATCATGCAAATTCCACACACAGACGGGAGGCCTGCCCCCAAAACCCTGTAGGTGTGGGGCTAAAAGCACTGCCCGCAGAGTCAGTGTGCCTCTCACCTAAGCTACACTGCGTTAGTAAATATCACGCTAGAGAGGGTAATTACCTGAACTACTGACTTGGGAAACACCATGTCATCTGCACGTAGACGAGAGTAAAAAATAGCAGCCTTAATGTACCAGGTGGCCTGGATACGGCATCAGGGGCAAGAGTTTCTCCACTGTGAGTGCGGGGCGAGTGCCGCAGGATGGAGAGATGAGTGGAGAAAGAAAGAAAATAACATATTAGATTTATGTGCCGCTTTTCGGAACACAAAGACGCCCAAATCACCGTGCGCAATACCGTCTCTTCCGCTCGCTGTGCAGAAAATGGTAGAGAGCAGATTGAAATCCTCGGGAAACTATCGTAATGGCCTGGCTGCGAAGGGGGGTGCCACAGAGGGGCGAATTAAACCGGCGGCAAGGCTGATTCGTCCTTTGATGCGATTCGAGCGTTTTAGCTACGTTGCATCGCTCTTTTTCAGCTGTCCTCGCTCCAAGCACGCTGGGTCTTGGCACTTCTTAGGGAAACTAGGTTGACTCCTTGAAACCAATCAGTGCTGGTGGGTGACGGGGGGGGGTGTAATTGAAAGGGGGTTATCATCTAGTTTTTCTTCTCGGGGGACCTGACGGCGATGCTCGCTGTCGCTGGGCCCAGAAGGGGGGTTCTGATTGGGGTGCCGTGAAAATTAGGCCACAGAGAGACATTGGCGCCCTGATAATGATGGACGGGACTGATAAGGAAGGACTCTTCAGTATTGACAGTCTGGACTGCGGCTTCAAGATAAAGAGCATTTACAGTACACAGCTGCATTTGGTACCTGGGGGGACGTGGCAGTTTGGAATTTAGGGTGATTTTTTAACTGAATAAAGTCATTATGCTTGGGTCCTAACCATTCTTGTCCATGTGACCTGTGATAGATCAGTCGCAATACTTGGATAATTTGTGAATACTCCAAATTTAGTTATCCCCATAGAGAAATGCCTGTTCTCCTACCTCATTCGGCCAACTGAGGGTTAGGTCTAATTGCAACATCGGTCTGCTGGTCCTGGGGCTCAAACTGGCAACCTTCCGATCGCAGGCCTAACCCAACAAGCCACACACCACCCTGCTGCACACCCCAGACATCCTCGGATGGGCTCAGAAATACCTCAGAATAAATAAATTGCTATAGAAAATGCACACTGCCTGAATCCATATAAATTACCCAGAAGGCTGAATGACCTATAATGAAGGAATTAGACCTTTTAATGCCCAAGTATATTCTTGAAGTTCACTTTACATGGGAAGTAGAGATAGTTATCATTAGATAGCAGGAGAACTTAGATCCAACCCATGATTAGAATTCTATGATTTATTCAGTTCCGAAAAGTATATAATTTAGGGGTTTTCCACAGATAAAACTGAGAAGGATACTCTAGGATTTCTCATGTGTGAATATGGCTTTTATTAGGCATCAGAAGTCTGATGCAATGATCTCTTAGATACAAGAAAATGACAAAGCAGATGAACGCCCTTACAGCCCCATCAAAGTAAGATAATGGTGGGAGATCAAATGAGATGATGTAAGAAGCAGCTCTCCAACAGTGAAGGAGCTGGACACCTCGGCCTCCTCAGTCCGTCATCAGCTGTAACCAGAGGTGGAGATTTCAGGTCCAGGAAGTACAAATCCAGACCAAGATTTTGTTTCAACCAGTAAGTTGAGTACTCTGTGACTGTGAGTCATTATATTGAACTGGTTGGTTGAAACAATATCTTGGTCTGGATTTGTACTCCCTGGACCTGAAATCTCCACCTCTGTCTGTAACCTAGAGGACCAAACCTTATTTATGAGTGTGCTGCATTCTCCCAAAGTGTGTAGAGTGAGATATATCAGGTCTCTTTTCCACAAGGTAGGAATGCTATTATCACTCAGCAGTCAGTTAAATCCAAAGTTCAACCAAACGTATCAACTACTTACTTAATTGGCTGGTTGGCTTAATTGCTGGTTGGCTTTAGAGCTCAATGGACCCTTCTAGAAGTTCTAGAACCTGCATTTATCTGTGGGTCCGGTAACTCGGCCCTACGCTGGCCTACAGATCAACCCTTACTAGGATGCCTACTGCTCCACTTCCCAACCGAGCTGACTGGGCCGACTGGGCGGGAATCTCTGTAGCACCACATCTTCCAGGTGCTCTGGCATCCTCTTACAGTCACGGAAGCGATGCTGGCCCCCGATCAAAGGAGAATCAGCTCCTGCCAGCCTTCGTTTTATTCAAGATGGAGCCGACATAGCTACCAGTGCCTCTGATCAGGAACCACTTCTCAGTGACACCCGAATGCATTTCCTTCCTGACACAGACTTTGCCTAATGCACTTCCTTCCTGACACAGACTATGTCTAATGCATTTCCTTCCTGAAACAGACTTTGTCCAATGCACTTCCTTCCTGACACAGACTATGTCTAATGCATTTCCTTCCTGACACAGACTTTGCCCAATGGACCTCCTTCCTGACCCAGACTATGTACAATACACTTCCTTCCTCACACACACTTTGCCTAATGCACTTCCTTCCTGACACAGGCTGTCTAATGCATTTCCTTACTGACACAGACTTTGCCTAATGCATTCCTTCCTGACACAGACTTTGGCTAATGTACTTCCTTCCTGACACAGACTATGTCTAATGCATTTCCTTCCTGACACAGACTTTGCCTAATGCACTTCCTTCCTGACACAGACTTTGCCTAATGCATTTCCTTCCTGACACAGACTTTGCCTAATGCACTTCTTTCCTGACACAGGCTATGTCTAATGCATTTCCTTCCTGACACAGACTTTGCCTAATGCATTCCTTCCTGACACAGACTATGTCTAATTCATTTCCTTCCTGGCACAGGTTTCCAAACGATTTATGTAAATTCTGCTAAATCATGTTTGCTGAAACAGTCAAGTCTAGAAATCTGTTCAGCTACTGTGTCCTTGTTTCAACTTTTGAAATGTAATTTAATAAAGATGTAAAATGCTCCCTTAAATAAACTCCAAGTCTTTAAAGTTTTTTTCCTTAGGTCTTTCTATGGTGCAGATGAAATATCGGATGGCAGAAACACAGATAGTGAGGGATGGTGCATTTCCTTCCTCTGTCCGACAGATGATCCGCATCTAATCCAGGTGAAAGGAGTCTAATCGGAGGAAGTTAAAAGTGAAAGAAATAGTCAACCTTTTTAAAACACTGCATCAACTGACCCTTAATAAATACTAAAATTCAAATAAGAATGCAAAGTATACATGTATTCTGAGTAATATATAAATAATGATTTTTTTTTCGAACGCTTCTGAATATTTTTAGTGTATTTATGCAATGGACTGATTTGCAATCAAAATGGGGGTTAAATCACTGTTAGGACAATTCACCCGATTTTTCTGTCTGGATTAATGAGTGTTCAGCTGAGACGCGAAGATGATCAGGCTGTCTACAGTGTTTGAGATGATACACATTAAATGCATATCTGTCTACCTGTCATCTTGCTTGCAATGTTACCTCATTACCTTTCTTCTATTTTGGCATCTTATTATTCTGGAGACGATGTTTATAGTTCGGAAATAAGGTTCCGCATTCGGCAGCCTGATTTCAACTTTGAAACATGGATTGCAATCTCAAAACGAGAAACAATAAAACTTTTATTATTATTATTTTCATGCCGCTCATATTTAGTTTTAAAGAGAGGCGAACATTAGTGAGTATAAAATGTCATCGCTAATAAGGAAATCTGCTAATCAGAAAGTGACAGCAGACCATGAAATACGCGGATAGTAATTCTCTATTTAAATGGCCATGATTACTAACGGCTAAAGATAGAAGGCAATTTGTTTTAGTGACCAGCATACTATGGAGAAGACGAGTGACGTTTAAAAATGTCTGTGTTAGCATGAGAGCTAATTGCCTTCACAGCTGTCAGATTAGGGGTATATATAAATGGATTCTTCTCCAGATCCCTTAAACTGGATCCTTCTCACCTTGAGGAAAATGAAGCACAGCTAAACAGAGCTGTTTGGGCTAAAACTGCAATGCTTAAACAAAGATTTTAAAAAAATTCGAAAGTACGCTTTGAAACTGGCTCGGTTAGACCCGAAAGTAATCAATAAAGTAGCTAATAAGAAGCAGACTGGACTTGTCACACTGATCCAACACATCGCCGTTTTTCATTAACGGTCTGCGATTGTGACGTGAGTTTAAGCAGCGGTTTTGTGCAGAACTAGAGCAGTGAGTTGAAGCTGCGATTTGACGCCACAGAAAATAAAGACGTTGCTCTCATTTTGGAGTGTCTGTTCAGAATCTGATTCATGCAATGCTTTCATTTTCTTATCTCCCAGGAATCAAGCCAATACTGTTACTCTCTGATATTTGTTTTATCCAAATAGAAAGAATGCTTTTTAGGTCTGAAAATAGCAGGGACTCCAATGGCAATTCTGGAAGTCTAGGCTGTTTGACGGTGGGGGCTATAAGGGG
>JAABNY020000037.1:13995719-14006791 GCA_015164015.2 Brevimyrus niger
AGAACACATTATTGCGGCCCCCGGCATTCCCTCGGGAACCCCCCCCCCCCCATAATAGCTGGAAAAAGCTACACTTTATTAAGCAGGGGTCTTGCCTCCGTTCATTCAATTAAAGTGCTCTGTGGAGCATCTACAGTGTCCTGTCACATCAAAACAAAGGTGCAAAATTATCATTGGTCCACTGGTCATATTTTAATTGAAGGACTGCGTCGCCCCACCACCGCCTGCACTAACTTAATGATATTCCATCTCGTATCGGGTCGGCAAGCCGGTTAACATTTTAGGCAGAAGATAATGGCTAAAAAATGAGTCCCTAGGGAATAGGAAAAAGAAAAATAGACTCGGAGGATTAAGGTTTAAAAATGACTGGTTCATTTGCGGAGTAATTCTGGCTTTCCCATGTGTAATGGGAGACTAAATCCAATATTAAAGTGCGGAGGATTAGATGAAGAGGGAATGGAGGGCCAGTGATCATTTGTGCTGTATATACGCACACAAGGCAGGCTCATCGGCTCCCGCCAACGGTGGGCCGTCCGTTTCCACTGGCACGTGAAATTCGATAGCCGAAAGAAGCAGAATATGGCCTAGCGTGTCTTCTGTTTCAGCGCTAATGCACTAATGTGACACTCAACACAGACGGCAAAACCTGCCTGTATAACGCATTCTAGCTAATGTTCAATGCTAATGCGCTAATGTGACAGTAAGCACGGTAACTGAACTATGTTGACGTAAAGTTCTAGACAGAATTCAATGCTAATGCGCTAATGTGACACAGAGCACGGAGACGCAAATTTTGCCCGTGTGACGTTCTAGACAGAATTCAGTGCTAATGTGACAATATATGGATACCCAAACTTCGTCTGTATAACATTCTAGCCAGCGCTCAATGTTAATATGCTAATGTGACAATACCTACAGATACCTGAACTTTGTTTATGTTACGTTATAGCTAGCACTCAATGCTAATGCTCTAATGTGATGCTGAGCACTTAGATGTGGTCCATAAACATGCAGAAAGTTACCCATCATCTCTAAACTCCCAAAACATGTATGTGTGTGTTAGAAATTAGCACGCTGTAATTAATGATGCAAATGTTCCTGGTGCTTATAGAATCAACCTGTGTGTTGTCAGCATATTGAGCTGCCAGACAGGAAGGAAAAAATTCAACAGACAGCTGTTGCGTGTCCGTGTTTCTGGACGTAAACCTCCTGGCCCTGGAAATGATGGTCAATTTTGATATCAAAGACACAAACGCTGTGGCACTTGACTTCTATAAGAGGATAAAATCTGGATATTACTGCCCTTATATACAAGCCTCCATCATTCTTAGATTAGCCGATCAGTTTAGGAATCAAGGCATTCGTCATAGATTGTCAAGGGATAAATGTGTTTTGTCTCACGGACTTTCATGCATATTTGCAATGACCTTGTTTCACTATGGAGCATTCTCAGAATTTGCGTATTTAAAATACTCCCTTTGCAGTTAAAGTTGTTCTTGTCCGTTGCGTTACTCATGCATCACGCCCTCTCCAAAATGTCACCTCGCTCCCCGATCTCGAAACAGGGGCTGCGCAGACTCCCAACCGCGGGGCTGGCGGGTTTTATAGTCCCTAATTTGAAGGCACATTCAGCCGGGGCTCTCGTTAAGAGGCGAGCGATGCCAGCAGCCATCGATGTGACAGTCGTGCTAATGAGTCTCTCTCGGGCGAGAGGAAAGGCGGCGCCACTGGAGGGGAATGTTGTGGCCGGACATCTCCGACGTCCCCGCTTGTGCTGCCGCAGGAAGGTCTGTAATTGCGACAGGGGCAAACAACAGGAAGAGGACACAAGTGGCTTTACTGCACTCTCACGCCAGCTCAGTGTGCTCAGAATCGCCCTTCAAGATGCGTATAAACGGTTCGTGCCATTCAGGTTGTGATCTCAGTCTAATTGGCTACCAACAGGTCGGGCCATCCAGAGTCCTGCTTTAGGGAACTTGCTAAATATGTTTTAACAATGGAAGTTGATAAATATACATAAACCAACAAAAACATTTCTTTTTTCCACATGCCTAGGGTTCAACAGGCTCCCCCTACTGGTGAGGATGTCTAAGCCATGACAGAGAGTTACTTTCAAGGATCATTATCAAGTGGTATTAATTAAAATGTGACGAGCATGAGCCTCTATAAAGAAGGGAAGAAGCTGAAAGAAAATAGATTAAACCTGGCAATGGAAAGAGGGGCATTAATCAAGTTAAAGAACCAAGTGGTGGACTCAAACGGGAAAGTACCTTCGATGGGATGAGTTTAATCTCAAGCAGCATTAACTCATAATCTTTCAGAATCTTTCGGCTGCAGCTGAACCAAACTCTGACCTGTAAGAGTGATGTCATCGAGGGGCGACACTGAGGTCACAGGCCAGACCTACTGAGGGATTGGGCCCATATTATAAATTGGTAGGGGGGGAAGAAAGACTTAGCTTTATGGAAAGCAGACTTGATAAGAACCAGGAAGCAGATCTAAGGTGACCTGAGGTTCACCATCAACCTGACCAAGAGGAACCTGAATGTCTGTCAGTGATCTTGGACAAAAGGCGCAAGTTAAGCAAGTAACTAAAAAGAAAGTGAATCGTCAGCTTCTTATGGATTGCGGGCAGACAGAAGATTACTGCCATAGCTGGGGGTTTGAACAGTGCAGGTGTGAGATCATAGCACTGCCCACTGATGCACTGCAGCAAAAAAGTATTAATAATCCCAACGCATCCGTGTTCCTTAGGCACGTTTGAAACTCCAGATCATGGAAGCACCGGGAATGAGGCCTTTCTTTGATTACGAAGGAACACTTTTGCACGCACTTAACAAAACATTGTTAATACCGTTTTATCTTCTGACATCTGATTTTGACATCAGTCTTTAAAATCCCCCTAAAGGTAGACAGTATTCGAATGATGGTTCGGACCAAGGATGCTCATCTACACAGCTCTCTGGCCCCCCCACACACAAGGTGAGAGGACCCCCCCCCCCCGCCCTACACATCCGACTCCCGAGGAAGACAGCGATACGGAAATATTTCTCCTACTGGCCGTGTGAAGGTGAGACACACGCTGGAGGCTTGGACTGTGTTCACTTTGACTGTTACAGAAAATTCTCTATGTTCTCAGTGCTACAATCAGCTCTGGCTCTTTCATGATTCACCTTAAATCTTCTAATATAAAAACCTTGAGTATAGGGCTGGCAAAACTACCAAATAGGCTTCAACTGTGTCATATGAATATCCTGGTTGCGTCACGGCTCCACGAAGTAATTATACATATATGGCAAAAGGCCATCAGCACAGGTCAAAATCCACGTCTAATTAGACCCAGGATGCTTTGTGTTTCCATGGTAACACCACCCCCCACCCCAAGTCGCGGGTGATCGATTCCATCCCTAACACTGCCACAGACATTTTCGTTGAAATGTCCGCTTACCTTTTTTTTTCTATTAAAAGGTATGCTAGTTTCTAATAGGATGGCATTTCATTTCCATAGCAAGCTTGCATCAGTGTTGCTTAACTGAAGTATAGTTAATCCATCCATCTTCCATAACCACTTATCGAGAACGGGCTCACTGAGGCTAGAACTGGTTCCAGGGTGTTCCAGGACCCCCATGGACAGGATGCCCAGATGGAATGCCTGTCCATCAGAGGATTAACCCTGGACGGGATGCCATTGCATCGCTGGGCTCGGGTTAAGGGCAGCTTTAAGGCAACACTCACATACACAGCCACACAAAGGACAAGGGACAGGAACCCAACTCCCATGCGAGGCAGAAGGACTGGAGCTACACACTGCACTGCGCAAAGGAAATTTCACCGTGAGCAAAATGTAGAAAGATTCAGGTGTTATTGGCATATGAAGTATATGTGACAGCAAAGGGCAATGACTAATTACCCATGATTCTCTGGGATGGTCCGTCCCTAATGAGTACCCAGTGAGGAACATATACAGAATCTACAATTCTGACCTTGAAATGAAGACAAAAATATTTACCACTACAATGACTCCTTTTTCAGCTGAACAGTACCAGCTCATGAGTGCGTAACGTGTTGATTTTTTTTTAAGCACATTCAGCTTATGTCCATCTTTTAAAGAGTGTGTCAGAGTGTGTGGATGTCACCATCTTTCACAGTATCTGATTGGATTGCCACAGATGGATGTACAGTTCATTCCAGACGTGGTTTCCGTGGTTACTAACCATGGCGTGGTAAGACATCGCACACACAGTCGTGGACTCGCACGCAGATTCACTCCAGACCAGCCTTCCAATTCTTTCAGCCACGTAAGGAAAATGGAGAATCACGGCAGTAATATATTACAGCAGATCCTCGCGGGCAAACTGCAAAGCGCTTAGTCTGGGGAAAAGAAGATGTAGACGTCACACGAGGAAATCCGCACCTTCTCCAATTTTTATACTCAGCTAGCTGCTGTACTTTGTTTCGAATGTGGCATTTGCAGGTTAATGAAACAAGCATCCGATCCTAGGCGCGTAGGACATCGTGGGCTGCATCTCTCTGTACTTCTTCAAAACACCTCAGAATCCAAAGAGCACAAATTTTTCCTGGAGGAAAAAAAAACACGGCTGACCTTTCAATCCTCCATTTCATTCACGACCCATTTACGCACACGGGACAGAGAATATAGCTCTTGAACAAACCGGGCCTCCACTGTATACACCCCCAAAGAAACACCCAGCAGTGCTGTTTACCACCACTCAATCCATGCATTAATATGAGGCCCCTGAGCTCTGGGGGCCCCCTGTTGGCCACACACAGTCACTACACTAAATATTAAATAAGCACATTCCTTCTTAGATGTTGAAGCAGTATGTTATACTAACCAGCCAGCTAGATACAGTATTCTGACTCTACTTGCCAGCTATATATTTAGTTTCTCAAAACAGCTGAAAGGGGGCAATGTGACTTCTGGAGTGGGGCCCTGGAAACAATAAACCCGCCCCTGCATGTTCCTCATAATGTAGTTGCTTAAAGATGTGGACCTGTTAACGGGGTGGGGGGGAGGGATTAAGTGGGGGGGAACCACACAGTTCTTGAGATCCATCTGGTCTCCGGTGACCATTCCAGCAGACAGGCCCCAGCTCAACCCGCTTAGCCGCACAGCGATCAGACAATGCCATTCTCCCCAATACGGAGTGGATCAGAACCTTTCAGGCTCCTTAGATTATTCCTCTCAATATAATTTTATCTCCGGCGCTCTCACAGAACGCCGCTGCACCGATCGCCGACGGCAGAGCGGTTTTCCGGAGCAATCTCTGAAAAGCACAGCCGCCTCATGAATGCGTAAAAGCTGCCGCCTTTTAAACCCGCCGTCAGGGCCGGGACGATGCGTCGCCCCCAGGAGGAAACGAGACAATTGCTGCAGTATTTAAACCGTGAGAGGCAGAGGCTTGCCATATTCAAACAAAGCATTATGGGAGAAAACGCTGCGGCGTCACCGATGAAAGGTGACAAGTCGTCCCGCCAGCATGGGGGCATTGTGGAAGTCTGTTAGACACACACACATGCCGAGAGTCAGTGGGAGTCTAAAACCCAGGAGATAAACTACCTTGCCACCCCGACCTGAACGCAGGGTCCCATTCTACTACACAACAGCTCCAGGCCTCAGCAGACAAAGGCACTTTCCTGTTCTAGATGGACCTAAGCTAATAGCAGTCATGGTTATGTAATCCAGCTTTGCCTCGGCCTATAGAAGCGATGCCTCCAGGCATACACCGGGGGGGGGGATTATTGTGCACTTGGTCACCAGCTGGTTTAGCCCACTTCCCAAGCAAGCGACTGGCCAACCCCTGGGCTTTAACTC
This sequence comes from Brevimyrus niger, assembly GCA_015164015.2. NCBI lineage: Eukaryota > Metazoa > Chordata > Actinopteri > Osteoglossiformes > Mormyridae > Brevimyrus > Brevimyrus niger. The sequence continues at coordinate 14,001,556 of JAABNY020000037.1, forward strand.
TCTTTCCCCATTGCTGGCTATTACGCAATGCTTACTTTTGTGCAAAGAGACGGGTCCTGTCACTTAGCACTAAGGCGCAAGCTCACGTAATTGACCGAAGAATCACACAAAGGCCGTTGACAGATGGTCCACTAGGCCAGTACTGAGAGGTGAGGTCTTACCCTGGGCTGCCGTAGATTCCACTCAAGGACGAAAGTCATGCAGAAACCTGTAGTGATCTTCAAAGCCTACCTTGGCGTTTAACCTTAGCAAAGGGGAATTCGGTTCAGTTCTTGCCAAGCCAGGCTCTGATTAAACAGGCTGTACAAGTTCATTTATTTGCATCCTTTGAAATATACATGGATCCCAACCTGTACAAAGTCGTGCTGAACATCAAGGAGCAGCTCAGTCGCGCTTAGCATCCTAGAGAACTTATCAGCTCAGTTCGGGTTGCTGAGTCAGCCTAGCATCGAGACCTTTACCTTGAAGGAGCCAGGTCTCCATGGACTGGACCGAGGCACCTTTAATGCTGATCAGTTCGGTGGTCTACCACTTGAAAAGTCCACCATCCGCAAGAACATCTGTCCCAACGGCCCATCTCAGGTATTGAAGCTATGTGGTGCTCGCACACGCAACTAGCGGTTTGTCAGTAGCCCACAGAGCCGGATGCCACGGAACGTTTTAACAAAGAGGCCCTCAACATCTGTCCTTCCCCTCGGGGAGGGCTGCCCCCCCCCCCCCCCTCCATGTTAGCTATTGTTCTGACGGCCTCCATTCTGACAGATATACAGCGACTATCTAATTATCCGATGGGTATTCATTATCCCGGCGGCGCTTGAAGACTCCAAGCAGATAGGCGTGGAGGACGGACCCCAGGCTCTCTCTCTGATTTATATTGGTGAGGTCGTTCGGGGGGGGGTCGGTCAGAGGAGTACGGCGAGCAAGAAAAAAAAACCAGGAGCCACAGGAAGCATGCTCTCTGATTTTGTTTGAACTCACGCCCGAAGTATCGAGCGAAAGGTAATTGTCGGCGCGGGCAGCGACTCGAGCCTCTACTGCGGCCATTAGCTGGGGCCCCCCTGCACCCACTGGCACAGCCTTGCTGGGTGGCGAGGGAGCATTGTGAACCATCGGACTGAAATCTTAAACTCTACTGCTTCAAATGAAATCAATTTAACAGGCAGGCATTCGGGCTCAGTGGTTTGGCTCAGTCGCTTCACACCACTACGGTTGGGGACCTGAATCCCACTGCTGCTGAATGCGTAGATGCTGCCTGGGATGACTGCTGCAGTCCAAAGACATGCTGGTAGCCTAAAAGGTGTTTCGAGGTTTCCTGAAGAGTGTGATTGTGTGTAGCAGGGGATGTGCTCCATGTCTTATTTGTCCCTGTACAGAATAAGCGATCAGAAGATCAATTTTCCAAAACCTTTGGGCCGTTGTGTAATATGCTTATTTAGTCAGGCAGGTAAAGAATTCTTGGTTAAAAAACTGACTTAAGCGGAATATTCCACCGAACAGGGAATCAGCACAGAGTATTAAAGAGCATCGCTGGGCTCAGAAAGTCAGGACGCACCACTGCCAGGATGTCAGTCCGTCATGGAGCCCACAAACACACACACACAGCCATTTAGGAACAAGTCCGGGGCAGCAACAGGAAATCCACGCAAACACAGGCGCTCACTGATTCCAGAACAGGCATCCTATTCAAAGGATTCCAGGCAGCAGTAAATCCGGATGCTCGTGACATTCAGGTGTACGGAGCGACGCGAGGTGATCCACGAAGCAGTCGCAGGGGTATGACTGAAAGTACAGGCAGCCCCATTTGTCTAAAAAGAGGAGAATATAATGAAAGTGAAAATCTAAAGAGCGCGTCTCCCGCTGTATGTGCCTCTCCATCAATACGGAGTGTGAGATTCACCGGTTGGGAGGTCTCAGGGTGGGACGGTCATAATTTCTAATAAAATAGAATGTTCCCAAGCTTTTTAGTTGTCGTGCATATCAGCCGTGCGAATCCCCAGTGCTGCGGTCTGGGAAATTGCTCTACATAGACGTGCGCAAAGGTGTCCTTTGACAGAATTCACAACATGCAGGCTGAGGCATTTTTTTTCTCAGAAATGTCAGACTGTTCAAGAATGTGTCATCCTTATTTGTTGTTTCGAGCTTCCCAGACAGTGCATTTTAGCTTACTGTAAGTGATGCCACCTTCTTATTTTTTTTTTTGCAAATCTGTAAGCTTGAAACTTGGTATTGCAGCATAAATGCTTGGAAGACTGACACTATAGAACTGAAACCCAAAATGGAAGTGCATCACGTGATCAGCGACTGACGACTGATTTCTGTGGGGGTGTCATGGCGGATTTGACGACAAAGAGCAAATGAATAAAAAGAAAGGTAAGGACACAGTGTGACAACAACGTCCTAGCTCTCTGACTCCAGCGCTAGTGTCTCCCTCAGTCACACCATTCCCACCCCTGCCACATGCTTCCGTGTTCTTCCAACGTGAAGAAACAGTCCCCAGCTGCAGTTAAGGCACAAAGTCCTACCGATATCAGTTCACAGGCAGGAAGTTCACCAATGGTTAGGAGATGGTCAAATTTGTGTGACCACCTCCTAACCATTGGTGAAGCCCCCATCCCCAGGAACCTTTGCGCACCCTTACATTTCTGGGTTTGGTTCCACTGAAATGCAGGGGTCTCAAACTCAAAGGACCTGCAGATCACTGTCGAAGAGCTCTTCCCCTAAAGGGGGCACCTGAGATATTTTTATGAGCTGAAAGAGAAACGAGATAAAGCAAAGCAAAAAAAAAAAAAAAACACATAGCGTCTTTATTCTGCTAATCTATAAGGAAACAAGTCTGTGCAGACCACTTTAATGAAAAACTTACAAGGTAGAAAACGAAAGATTGACCCACAGGCTGTTCGTTTCAGACCTCAGCTGTAAGGGCTGTAAATTTACCTACGGAAACCTGCAGCTCTTGGCACGTCGACAACAATGTACAGCACCCCTTATCTTCTGGTTAAGACGTTGTCTGTATCGAGTTCCATGTTCCTCCTGACGTCTGTGAGCAAATGCCATTGATTCATCATCATACTTGTTTTCACCCGGACATCGGCCTGGATCGTATGGGCCTCTTCGTCAGGATCCATTTGCCACATCACACTCTGAAAACTCCTGCCTTTGACGGGTCAGGTGAGACGTCAGCGAGCAGAGGAGCCCGATTTCGTTTCAAGGTTTTATTTAATGGCCCTAAATCGATAGAGATTGCGAGCTCACTTGACTCCTCCTCGTTAGTGCCGGTGCAAGTCGGGCATTAAGGCCTTCGCTTGCGAGGCGGCAGCCCGGTGGATACTTGGCCTCTCTGGGCTGATGATTGGCATCCGTCTGTATCTAGTAGCTTCCTGTCAAACATCTGCCTCAAAGACATTTTTATAGACTCCTTAATGAGCCCCACCGTTGATGGATGACGCTCACTCACTCCTCCTGCGATGCTATCGATATCAAGATGTTCTCCAGCTGAAAGTGTACAGCCCGCTTTTTGCAGAACGGCTGTGGATTCGTTCTTGTTATATGTACCAAGACTTAGATTGTCTTTCCAATCACAGTGTCTGTGTTCGGGAAATAAATGGGAAGAAGACAAATGACTGCCGCTATGATGCCGCCTGTCGCCCACCATCCAGTGACATCGCCCCTTAGTCCTCGTCCATTTCGTGTGTCGCGCAGGTCGGTTTTTGCTTTGCGTCACTGGACTTCTCATCTCTTAGCCACTGACCTGTCTAGTCTCTTTGTGGGCCGTCTGACTTTGCCCCCGACGTGCTAATGGCTGAGCCATTTGCGACAGGATGCCAGCCAATGGCCAGCGCAGTCACATACCGAAAGGCGTTAGCTTTGACCGAGCTGCCTTTGATCGCCCTGACATTACGTCTAGACGTCGCTCTGCTCGCTGCGCGTATTTGTCCTGCCTTCTCTTCACAGCCTCTCCGTGTAGCCGGCTTTTATCAGCCAGTCCTTAATGTTCCCTCCAAATCTCGAGTGCTGGCTAGCATCCCAAGGTCTGTCACATATATATACTTGTCGATTCCTTTCTCCACTTTCTCAAGTCCTCATAAAGGGGCTGTAACTCCTCGGTCTCGCTCAATTCAGGATGGGTGGGTATACCAAAGAATTTCTGTAGCCCTTTCGGCGTATGTGAACCCCTCGGCGACGTCTAATGCAGGCCACCAGCTCAGTGCCGCCTTGACACCTTTTGGTTTGTTTTGAGGGCCTCGAGCTCACCGACAGAGCTTGACATTAGCTAGCTCTGTTTACGTGCTGCAGCCCCCGATAAGCATCCTCAGAATCTCTGCCAGTAGCTTTTATTTTACTTTCCTTTACTTCAAACAATAGAGAATAAAACTACAGGAAGGGAGCCAAAGTCTGCTTTAATCGGTGCACAGGTGCCCAGCACTAATCTGTCTCTTTAACCAGACACTCAGATTTAAGTCTCACACACCTCCCCTGGCGGTATTCAGCATGTACTGACTCCAAACACACCATGAAGGTACGTATTCTATTTTTCACAACTCGCACAACAGCTGCACTATATCTACCATAGTATTACATTGTTTTGCACAGTTCTCTAATTTATTTATTGTATTAGTTTTCGGCTTTATTTCATTACTAATTTCCCTTTATGCATTTATTGTCTTTTTATTGACATTATTCTTTATCGTATTTATTTGCTACCAGACAAAGAAACTTCCCCGCACGCAGATCAATTAAGTTCCATTTTATATTATGTGGCACTTTTGAAAACGCATTACACCTAAAGGATGCAGAATTCACACTGGATTCCCCAAAATCAAACATGCCCCGACGGGTACCACTCATCTCCCCAGATGTCTCAAATGACTGGAGGAGGATCGAAAAACAGAAGCTATTCACATCCGAGGCAGCGAACCTCAATGGCATCCATTCAGCACTAGTTCATTTATTTTCTGTAATGCATGCAATGCGATGCCTAATGCATGCATGATGATACATAATAAAGCTGCAGGTCTGTTCGCGTGCCGATTTTCAGGCAGCCTCCTGTATAATGCAGTATTTCTAGACAATAGGAGTTGTGAGCGTGCCGATTTATATTCAAGCAAATGGCTCAATAAAAATGTTTTCGTTACTTTTACAATTCACAGCCATTCGGCTTGTATAAAGGAAGCATAATATTGTTTTGCAAACGCATAACATTTAGCGCTGCGTCTAAAAATGATTTTATCTGCATAGT
>JAABNY020000037.1:14006891-14024874 GCA_015164015.2 Brevimyrus niger
TATAAAGGAAGCATAATATTGTTTTGCAAACGCATAACATTTAGCGCTGCGTCTAAAAATGATTTTATCTGCATAGTTTATGACTCTAGATGGATAGTCAGGGAGTAGTGAGCATATCTTGTAAATGTGGGGATGATGAGCCTGTTCCTCCACTTCACCTGTGACTTATTAGCAAGATTGCTCCCTCAACTTCACCCAGATCCGGATATTTGACACCCTGCCGCATTTAACACCAGACCGGTACCCTTTCCACGGCCCATTGCTTATTTTTTTTCTTGTGTGTTTCCACTGTGTTAAACACAAACCAGGTTTCTCCTGGCTCATCCACAAATAAAGTCCCGGATCCTTCAACTGGGGCGTCTAGAGAAAGCCAGGACAAACAATTACATAGTTTTGTAAGGTACAGTATTGCTAAAAAAAATATTATGAAAACATCGAAAACCATTCCAATATCATGCATGAAACCAAATCACACCGGACTCCTCCTCTGAAATAAGAAATCCAGCCCTGCACTTTTGCTGCAAGGTAGTTAAGTAGCAAAAGTGGCGGCAGTCATTAACTTATCCAGGCAAGACCGATAAGTTACTGCAGCACTAACAGATCTCACAGCATAAACTACAAACACTGTCGGGTGTGAGGAGCCAAAGACATTCTTAAGAGAAGAAGATACAAGAAGGCAGGTATTAGCTAAATATGGCCTAACTGGAGTGTCCTCTGTGTTTAGCTCTGCTGATCATCACAGGATTCCTGTTCAACGTAGTATATCATGTTGCAGAAATAGAGGTACATAACCCCGGACCAAAGTCGATTATTCTGCTACTACAATATTTATTAAAAACCGCTCATACTAAGAGCATATTTGTAAACAGCACTGTGCAAAAGCATCCTTAGTAACGTTCGATTGTTGTCTACCCAGCCTTTAACCTAGCACAGATCGGCCGTGTCCAATAATCAGAAGCTGGATTTTGCCTGCAACAATATGGATCTTTCCGTGTGGTTTCTTAAAGAATAGTAATCACTCAGAAGCATGCCAAATTCCCAAGATTCAAATTTGAAATCTTTATTTTTTCTCCTTAGATGCATGAATCAAAATTCTTTGACACCTGCCCATTCATTGTATAAATATCCTACATATCCAGCTTAAGTCAGAGCTCCAGTTTCCTGAAACACTGAGCAAACGTTTCCTTATCGGATTATTAATTTTCCTCTAGAGGAAATAAAGGGGATTTAACAATGCTGTAGTCGACGTAACAAAAGGGTCTGCTTTCTCATGGACATCCTAAGCATATATACAAGGTCAGCAAAGCCGTACAGTTTAATTATGACTCAAGCCTTTAATTCAATGCAGAAATACTGTGCAAATGTCGTCTGTATGCTCACGTGCCTCTCGTGTTTGGAGAGACAGTCGAGGCACCAAAACTCTCGAGTTCCCTCATCAATAGTGCCAATAACGACAGCAGCGTCAATGAAAGTCTGCCCGCTTTCATAAAATGTGTTGACACTGAGATATGGGACTCTTCTGTGGAGACAAAGGATGTTTACCTGTTTACTGACAGACTGAAGCGAGGCTCTGCTGGACTTCCAAACAAACGGCTATCATCAGACGTATTGGCCATTGTTTCTCAAGGCTAAACATTTGAATATCTTACCTATTGTGAAATAACAAAGCACGAAGAGCGGACAAGAGAAAGACCGTCAAGATGCCTCTGATAGACACTAGATATTGTGAGGTGCTGAAAGGCGATTCCACGGCAGACTGCCAACCTTCATGCATCTGCTCAGCGACGGCGACGCCCGGCTAGTCATTATTGACTGTGACGGTTATGGGATATAAATGCCAGCTGGGCTGGCGAAAGGCAGAGCGGACGTGAATGTACAGAGGGAGAGGAGAGCATCGTCCCCCTTACAGGCAAAACAAAAAAAAACATTTAAATCCTTGAGATGAGGTTTGGCACCGCTTTGGATGATATCTAAGTTTCCTTACGTCTATCCATGGTCTTCATCTTTAGAACACACCTGATCAGGCTATTATTATGGACACTTTGCACATACAATAATTTCTTCATTATTCTATTCCGTTATCTTTTATTTATACTTAACCTTTACTTATTAACTTACTATAGTGAGTTCTCACGGAAACTCATTGCCTGCATCTACTACTCAGTGCTGCACTGTTATACGTTTCATAGATAAACTTTGATTTGATTTGATTTCCCGTTTACACACCCTGCTCTGTCCAAAGAGGCATCCTTCTAGCTGCTCGTCATGCGTGATCCTACCCGAGCTAACGGCTAACAGCTACGACGCACCACATGGCAGGTGACTATGCATGACCCCACCCAAGATAATGGCTAACAGCTAATATACGCTACATGGCAGGTGACTCCGTGTGACTCTACCCGAGCTAACGGCTAATAGCTAAGACGCACCACATGGCGTGTGACTCCATGTGATCCTGTCCAAGCTAGCGGCTAACAGTTAAGACACACCACATGGTTAAGTACTTTTGTCTCACACATCTGAGTCCAAGGAAAACGTCTGCCCCAGCTCAAGGTGTGGAGTTTGTATGTTACATGTTACACGTTGCATGTCGTTTTCTCTGGGGACTCCGGTCCCTCCCAGCAATTGGTCGGTTGCCCCGTCTGTGGGTTATTCCCTGCTTATTGCCTAGCTTCTATTATGGGCTCTGGACCCCCCCCAGCAACCCTGCATAGGACAAGCAGTTAAATAAAATGGATGGATGGGATACTCATGCAAACTGTACTGTTACAGTGAAGCTACAGTACATGTGGACCCACCTGTGCTATAACATTACTGTACCTGGGATGTGCTTCCGGAGGACTGAGGCCAATGATCACCCTGATTTCTGCGGACAGGGAAGAATGACCCCTGGCAGGGCTGCCACACAGCTCTGGGCAAGGCCTGGCTTAGTCAAAATTTCCACCGGCAAAAATGCCAGAACGTCTTCTCTGTGGACCTTACCTGCTGTTAGACGCAAACTAATCAGCACTGGCTCTTTGTTTGCCCCGTTGGCTCCGCTAACATGGGCACCATGGCACACAGAAAAACAGGCAGACAAAACAGACTCCAGCAGATTTCACAATCTTCAATGACATCACTGACGTCAGCCGTGTGTGTCGACCAAGAAGAACCCAATGAAATGGCAAAGCATGCTTAGATCTATATAGTTATGAAATATTCACCGAAAAGACCTCTCACAGACCAGCCGTGTTACAGTACAGCAGTCAAACAGCATAAATTGGGCAGTATATCTGCATTGATATCTATACATCAGAGTCAATGCAGTCTTATAGCAGGTAGCTGAGTTATTAAATGTCTGTATATTTCAATATATGGAAGGAGGTCCTTAGAGAATGTGAGAATTGGCACAACCAGGAAGATGGTAGGAGATCTGTAGCATATTTCACACATTCTGATTAAAATTGATGTCTGTGGCCGCCGTGGCTTATAGGTGCTGATCGTGTACCAGTCATAGGGTACCCACTCCCTCCTTAAATGAGATTAGCCCCCAGGTGCCCCTCCCTTCCATTTTCATTGGCTCTAAATGATGTCAGTTACATAAACTTCCGAGAATTGCATGAATACGGACAATTCCTGGGCATAATTACTGCTTGATTCAAGAAAATCATTTTATTTGGTGAACTTTTGATCACAAACGACTGTTGTGTCTGAAAATGACCAGAAACTGCTCTGCTTGATGACTCTGACTCTTTGCCGGAGAAGATCAAGGGGTTTCATGAATTGCTCCATTCAGGCTCTCATTTTCAGTTCATTTATAACCCAAAATTAAGAGCACAAAGCTCTATGGATGTATATCTTTCCTCGCACACTGTGCTCTTCATTCTGTAGACACAATGCTGAGTAATATTCAAATAACTATTCAAATCAGAGCAGAAGCAATACAGACACTGAAAATGGGTTTTAAATGGGCATCTGGTGATTGAACCGACTTCTCATAAACTAATAAACCACAAGCACGTTACACAACACCAAGTTTCAAGAATCATCCATGTTATAATCAGAAGGCATATATGCCTTGGAAAAAACGCCTGTGATTTTCCTGACGCTCCTCTTGACACGGGTCAGGTGGTGTATTTCATTTCCATTGTTCTTTCTGGGCTTAAATCCAAGAAGCCAAGAGAAAATGTATCAGTGTTTAAAAATCAGTGCAGAATGACCACTAGAGGGCGCCTCTTTATAGCTAGCTGGTGCTTATGAACCCTACTTCGCTCATAGATGAATGTCTAAAAAGAATAATAGGTTCCCCATTATCCCCTAAGTGAATTTAATGGTGCTAAAAGCATTTCCTCTATTAACGGGCACTTTTCCTGACGGACATTACTGCTTAGCATCGCCACGGTGAGGAAGCCCCCTTAACACTGTCTGAACACCACAACTGTGAGGCAGGGTGGCCACGTAACGCCACCTAAAAGCCCCATGACACGCCACTCAGCCAGAGCTGGAGAACACCCCCCCCCCTCCCGGTCAGCGAGGGAGGGTGAGTGAAACCAGGCGGGGGACGTCCTTTGGTACTCGGGTCTGCAGTGGTACCTGGGGAGGTCTGAGGGCAACCGGAATGCAGAATTACGCGGGATAGACATGAAGGAGCATACCAAGTGAGCTTCGGGGGTGCCCGCTGCCCAGGAAGGCTTCCCGGCACAATAAGAGTGGCTGGGAGGCTTATTTGCACACACGGGAACAAGGCCCCTCCACACACTGCGCTAGAGAAGGTTTTTAAGCGTTCCGCGAGAGTTTTATTTGTGCTGCAGCGCTTCAAAAACCCAAGGGACAGCGTCTACCTCCCCCCCTCCCCAGCCACAGTGCAGGCATCCAAGGGGTTTGCCGTTGCCGTTCCGCCCACCACCCTTGTTTATTCTCACCAGGGAGTCGAACGTCTGGCCCGATGGCACCAGGCCAACTCGGGCCGCTCAGCTCGTGCAGGGAGAGCAGATCAGCACGGGAAATTCATCTGTCTCCATGGGCGGCCTGTGACCTTTGACCCCTATCATCTCTCTCTTGTTCCTATCATAATGAGCAGATCCCTAATGTGCATGCGCACATACACACACAGACACTATTTCAGCTATACTGCAGCAGGGAAAAATAAGACTAAACTAATGCTAAAATGTATTTAGAAACATATTTATCAATTATAAATGAGAAGCTAGTCTTTGGCTATGGCGGCCCTATCAGTGGTGGTGAGTTTTATGCCAGTACTCACCCTATAAAACCTGTGGGTTATCTCATGTATCTATTGGGGGATTGAGGTCATCCATCACTGAAGGGTTCCAACCACATTTTGAGGGATGGGGAATCCTCCATCTGGGCTTCATCACGGCGGCACAAGTCAGTCCCATTGCAGCCCACTTGTTTCGGGGTGCCGGTCATCTCGCAGACTTTAATGAACTCCCCCCGCAGTACAGTGATGGATTGATCCATCTGTCACTCTGGCCCAGGGACGTAGAATTTTCCACGGGGCGTAAAAGGGCTTTTACTCGGAGACCTGATCTGCCAGCCCCACCTCCTCCACCCGATTTATTTCGCCCATCTGGCCTCATGTAGCCGTCATCCGTCACCATAGAAATTAATCACCGCCGCAAATATGCCGTGCCAAACCTTGGCCACCGGCACGGCTACAGTATAAGGACACGGCTTTGTGCCTCCATGGATTCCACCGGGGGGCAGTACGTGGTGCGGCAGGTTATGCCCCTTTGACTGCAATCAGAAGGTCGCTGGCTCGAGTCCCGGGTCGGCAGTGTAGCCACATCTCCATTAGGTCACCCGGAGACTTAAATCAATGGCAGAAACTGCTTCAAAGAAGTGGGAACACATGAGCCTCTGCAGCAGCGCAGAAAGAGAAGCAGGCTCATCTGTAGAATGTGCCGTGACTAGAGGACATGCAGAGGAACCAGAGAGGTCTTCCCACAACCCCTCCATCATCCAATTCCCCCTCAGCCGCAATTTCAGACAGCTGGAAATCCATGATCAACACACTGCAGAGGAAACATTACCGGAGACCACAGTCTTTTTCTACACTCTGGGGAAGCTCATTCTGAGTTATTAATAACAATAGCAAAAAATGCTTTTATCATACTAAACAGTATGATTTAACAATCATGCACCAGTTACATGCTAAAAAGACATAACATCTCCGGCATTTTCAAAGCTCAAAAGTATTTTTGAACAGCTTACAGAACATCATTATAAATATTTTTTTTAATTTACAGAGATATTCATTTTTACATTAAGAGATCAAAACATTTATATTTATATGTTCAGCAGCAGGCTCAGTACACATTAATGGACAGAGCATTACTTTGCATGTTGCACTTTGTTTTCCATATTATTTTTTTCCAGGGTTGGGGCCATTCCAGAATACATTCATCAATTCCAGTCCAAATCAGTAAATGGAACTAGATCGTAGATAAGCTAGGGGGAACATAATTGGAATTGAATTAGAATCTCAGGGAGATTTAAACTCCAGTTCCATTTCCTGAATTGGATTGGAATTGACGAATGCATTCCAGAATGGTCACAAACCTGTTTTATTCCTAGTTATAGGTCTACTTTGATGTTTTTTTGAGTGCCTTTGTTTTGTGTTGCGCTGTCTTGTCCTGTTACTGTAACGGATTGGATGGTGCAATTCAGAATTTCTATGTACAAAAGTCAAACAGAGAATCTCGACATCAACAGGTAATCAATGTAAAGAGTATGAATCACAACAGAGGAATCGTACAATGCAGCTCCCCATGGAATAAGGTGCACTGAGACCGATCACCAGCTTACCTTCAGGCCACAGTCACCAGGCCCAGGAAATAAGCATTTACACAGAGAGCGATTATTGTTATCCTCAAACTTTCCAGCCTAAACAAGCACACAAGGAAAACTGTACAGCCAAACAGTCACACAAATACGCTATCACAAGAAAACAAATTTCTATTAAAAATTTAAATGTTTAGAAAATCCTCTTAAGGGAGAGGATTAGGATAACACAATTATTTATAATAGTAAAAGGATTTGGTACGTATTATGCAACATATTACATTATATTGATTAAATTTAGAAGCCCTATATAATCTTGCATAAAATCAACAACATAAAAAAACTAAATAATACAATAAAAGCAATACATACATTTTATACAATAAAATATTAGACAAATAAAACTGAATATTCAGTCACATGGTATATAAAGGCAATTTAAACTGCTTTCAAGTTCATACATAAGCTTACATAATTAGTCTCTGCAGAGTGGGTATACATTTACATTCCTGAGACCCTGGAGCAGTCGCTAGTCTTTACACAAAGACGACTCTGAACTCCGAACTACCGGAGTCGGCGTTTCCAAACGAAGGAGCGCTCAAAGGGGTAAATGTCTAATTACGTTTAATGAAGGAACACGCGTTTGAAATCGGACTGTTGATGATCTTGCAGGGTACACTAATTTTCCATTTAATTTGATGCGATGAACAGGATCCTCATTTATTAATTGCCGTGAATGCTGTTAAAATAATTTCATGGGTTGGAAAACGGGCTGATTTTCCGCCTTTAATAACCTTTATTATTTGACAGCTGCTCGTGAATAAAGCCCTCTCCCCTCGGCTCCTTCCCCCCCCGGTTGCTTTTTATGTTGTGTTTTTTTCCGTTTCACCCGTGTGTTGCCAATATTTCATTGTTTTTTTCACGATTTCTCCTGCTATTTGAAGGTTTATTTCTTTATTTCCTCTCACTCTCTTTTTTCCCAGGCCAGCACTTTCTAAAAAAAGACACGTTTCTGTTAGTTTGCATGCCGTTGCGTCACCGATGATAATCCCATGCTGCTGCGTTAGGGTGGATCCGCCATTAATGACTAATGATAGACAGAGGCAATATATTTCCTAAGTAGGCCTTATGCGCTGTATTTCTTTCGGCAGGCATCTGAAAAGCACCTGACATCCCCAGTAAAAACACTCTTTTTTTCCATATAAATTCCCCTTTTTCAAAGTGACAGATTTAATCATGCCGTCCGCCAAGGGGACGACAGACGTATAAAATCTTCAAACGTCGGATCTTTTGTTGACTAGCATAATTTCAAAGCCGGCCCGCCGGGTCCCCTGTAAATCATCTCATGGCACCTTCACATGTAATACAGTTTATGGACTTCTGAATGCAACTTTTTATTACTGTGGGAAAAATAAAACTTTTATATCCCTTGAAATTATAGTTGAAAGGGATATGGTGGACTTTTAATTAGGGCCATCTGACACAGCTCATTAATTACACCACTGTCACAGTGGCTAAGACCTTTCTGCCCCTGCACATTTATTTATCTGACTTTATTTATTTATGTCCCCTCCCTTGCAGTTATTTTATCAGTGAGGGGGAGATGCTGTAATTGCCTCTATATTTTCTCAATTGATTGTTCAGTCACTCCCAAAACAGAGTTCAGAATCCATCCACTCTTCTTCAATCGGCTGCACTGTAGAAGGAGACTGAGCCAGGATCAGGGATTAACGGCTGAGATGTACCAGCGTTCGTAATGTTTAAGGGAAGAAGTGCCCCATTATGACACGAGCCGTCAATCTTTGAGCAAAGATCAAAACGCAACTAGCAAATCTGCCATCCGTCTTCCTAGACGACTAATCCAACAGAGGATCATGGGAGGCCCGTCGTTGGAAAGTCAGGGGACACCGTGGACAGTAGGCCAGTCCATCACGCTAACCTGCTACATGGTATTTAGACACATTCTATTTTGTTAGAATGTGCCAGCTTCACACACAGTGCTGGGGCTGGGAATTGAACCCACAACCAACCCCTGCAAAGTCGCAGTGCATTTGACAGCTAAGCTCCCAGTAAAAGTTCCAGTAAACAGTGACATGTTTTGAAAGATAATTTGTGCTTAAAAAAGGAGGGAATTTATAAAAACAAAAAAAAAACAGCACACGCATCGCTTTGTCTGTAAACCGAAACGGCAGTTAAATTTCCATAATGCGACTAGTCATCCAGCAGCACCTGTTAATGGATGATGGAAGACGCTGAAAATCCATCTCGTCCTTTGACTCCTTTTCGGACTCCTCGTGATGGAATGTTGAGCTTTAAAAGCACGCCCCCCTCCCACCACCGCCCCCACTGCTTGGTGTTCAGGAGGCCACGTTCCCCAGAGGCCCGTGAGAGAGCACACTTTGGAGCCCAGACACGGGATAACCCGGCCTAATGGCTGATCAGAAGGGCCGCAGCTCCCATCGCAACCTGGCAGACGGGAGGGTGAGTCGGAAAAAAAAAAAAAACATCCGAGTTAAAAAAGCAAAAAATAAATGAGAACAGTAAATGCATTAGGCCCCCGGCAACGAGCGAGAGTTATCAATTAATGAGAGGGGGAGGCTGTAAGGCCAGCCAAGCAGCGGGAAGGAGCTAGCCGGCGGCTAACCAGCGCTAAAGCCCAGCCATTCCTTTAAAAGGTCTTTTAGAAGTTCAAATGAATTAGGTGGTCAGGAGTTTAAAGAACAAAAGCTACAGGCTAAAGCTACATAATGCTGCTAATTATGGTTGTCAGAAGTTGGGAGCTGTGGAATGGTAATTAACATGAGACGGTTTGCACCGCAATCGAGCCCAAGCACAGAGAGGTCGGCCATACTCCTGCAGCCAAGAGCAGGCAGGCCAGCGTAAGGCGGCTCAGTTTCAGTCACTTTTGACCCAAGAAGAAAAGCTAACCTAATGTTAGCGCCGCCCAGGCTAATTGCAATAACATGACTGCCACTTGACTCGCTTAAACACCCATAATCGGTTAGTATGTTGTCCAGCCCGACTGCCGCAGTGTTCAAATCTCTGAGGTGATCAGACGAGCAGCACTGGGGAGGCGCGTGACCACAAGCGAGTGACATCTGGGGGCCACTATAGCTGCAAGCAATTCAAACGCTACCGCCGCTAACGGGACATCAGCGACAATTGCTGGACAAGTTTCCAGCTCCTCATCTTTTTGCCAAGTCCTTCCTCGCTCTAAAGACCCACCAGCTCCTTCCAGAAGCTCCACCCAGAGGACCACAGATTGGCCAGCAGGTGACAGCTCAACAGGTATTCTGAGGAATTCAGCACTTGGTTCTTATACACATATATGAAGCGGGATGATTGTGAGGGTACTACATGCTCAAAGGTACACTGACTGTTCCCTTTCAGGGATGCGTCACCGTCACCGGTGTCTGTCAAAGGCCACCAAAGGCAAAGTTCTGGCATGAAATCAAAGACTTCCACCTGCAAATTACAGGATGAAAGCTGCTCCCACAGTTTTGTTTTCCATTTCACACAAAGAGCGTAACCAATGGTCTAATTAGGCTGTTCAGCAAAACAAACAAGAGGTAATCTTGATAAGAGGCAAGACTATGTTCCTTGCGTGATTGTGTGAGATTCAATTTGATTCTTTATGAGGGCGAAATACAAAGTAACTTTAAACTATGGATGAATGGTCTTATTCACCAGTGAATGAATTTTGAACTCTTATTGACTTCATAAGCTTATTACCAGACACCCAAAGGCTCTTTCTCCCCTACATGACTACAGGGCTTTTCACCTTTATCTACATGTCTGTATGCTTATTTATTAATTGCACATTTTTATTTTATTTCTCTCTTTATTTTATTATTTGTGTTGTCTTGTATGTATTGTGTGTAATTGTACACATCATGCACCAAAACAAATCTTTTGTGTTTTCTGTACTTGCCAAATAAAAGGTTTCTGATTCTGAATCAATGCTTGTTTTAATGTTGAATGATTAAATCAAGGCAGCCATAAGGACCCAGAGTGAGAGTTTTAGTTTATAGGGACACCAACCAGCATCCGGAATCTTCTGTGGACTCGGCAGGTCGGAAGGTCAGAGTGAACTTGTCAAGCGGGGGAGCAAGTGACACTGCCGTGCCGTCCACAGGTCAACCAGGGAAGCTTCCGGAAGACTCCCACAGGAAGAAGCTGGTTACATTTCTTGGTTCTTTTTGAGTCCGGCCCCTGGCCAGGATCTGAACAGCTTGCGATGTGTCAAACTGGAAGAAGGGAGGCGATGGTTTTTTCTGAAGAGGCGGCATCATGTTGAATGAAAGCGGAATGTGCAAAACATTTCTGCAAGGGGGGGGGGGTAACTGCCTGCAGTTTCTGGTCTGTAGGCCTCAGCAACATCCCAACATTGCCCAACATGAGGAGAAACATCACACATCGCTCAAGCACACCTTTCAGTCCATTAAACGGTGCTTCAACAGTCATCACACTAAGAATGAGATCTAAACTGCGCACAATAACTTTCCAAAAGCACAGAACAAAATTATAACACTAATATTATACAGTTAATATTAACTCATTAGATGGCATTCCTAATACTAGTAGTTAAGTATGGTTTGTGTATCCTGATTGGATTAACAACAGCACACGACCCTAAACTCTGGTGCATACGCTGAATGAGAAATATTGTTCTTAAAAACAGTACAGGAGACATATGACCAGGACTGATGACTGAAGTAGGTAAGATGAACATGGATGGCGGACCTCAACATCCTTCAGTAAAATTACATGGGTTTAGTTACCTGGTACCTTAATTAACCAAACCATAAGGGACTGCTTTACTAGAACACTGACATGTCATCTCTGAGGGCTCAAGACTTTTCTGTGATCCTGTACTGGAAAAGCAGATGTACGCATGGATAATTATTAAGACTGCTGAGCATAATTACCTTAAATTATCCCCGTAGGCTGCATACACACACACAGCAAACAGACATATGGGTGATTATAATTGGCAAGTTATTATAAGATGCCTCTTCCGAAAATCACATTGTCCTTGATGAGTCACGTCACTCTATGAAGGAATTTGGCCTTAAAACTTTGTTTTCAAAATCTGATTGATTCTTTACACAATATTTGTGGAAGTGTGAAGCTCCCTTTTTTGAAACTAGCATCCTAATTGATCAGCATCAGAGGCTATCAACTGACTGGCTGAGATGGTATCCAGCCTGGAATAGAGGTTTCATTGGTCTGTACTGGAATTAGAGTTTGGAGAAGAGTTTGATAATCTTTTCTCCATATAACAATTCAGATGTGACTTTTAATCAATCTTTACAGGAACATTCTGAAAATCTGCAGCATTTAAACGTGAAAAATGACTCATGTTAGACGTCAAACTATTTTAGTGGCAAGAAAATGATACTTTTTACAGACACGCGATTAAACTGGTAAATCCTGTTGGTCCTTACCAGCGTATCAGGACTGGTTATTACTGCAGTAAAAATGACCACAACTTGTAAAGTGTTGGAATACTTCATTCTTGAAATCATGATTAATAATTATAAAGAACAAGCTGATTGTGGGTCTGCTTCTGTAAAATTAGAAATCATTTCTAAATCCTATCGTGGAAAAAAAAATCTAATAATTTCAACCAAAAAGGCCAATATTAAATTTTTGCCATCCATCATCACTTTCACCTTCATCCCGAGAAAATGTCATCCATTTCCTTGTTTTCTAAAAAATGCAGTTTGCTCGCATCATCAAAAAAAAATGAACTGAAACTTTTGAAAAAATTTAGCAAGACAGAATCGATTGGTGTTATCCGAGGCAAAACCGGTCATTTCCCAAGAATCACTGACCGCCGCCTATTATAAGAACGTTCCAATACAAGTTCTTTAAAAACGGCTTTCGTTTGGGGAGAATTCCGTCAAACCCTGAAAGACTACGCAAAGTCGAGCGAGAAAATGCCAGATCAGCGATGCGCAGAGCAGGGTCTATACCGTGCGGACTCGCAGAAACGGGCTTCTGCCTTTTGGCTGATCCCCACAAACCCGCACCCACGCAGAACCCCGCCGGGGACCTGGAAAAAGCCGCCACGGCTTGTTCTCCTCTGCCGCTGACAGCAAGGGCTCAGGAAGCGCACCTCGGTTCAGCAGCCGTCCGTCTTTACGGCACAATTAATCGACGGCGTTTCTTTGCCAGCCGTCGGTTTCCTCGGCAGCCTGGTCCGCACCTGCTGACGGTGCGCGCCTCGCATAATTTGGCACCGAGAGCTGCGCTAACGACACATATTTTAAGTTCTGGACTAATCATTTTTTACAACCGGATATTCATCACTACGATGCAGGCTAGCAATCATATCAGAGGTGCAGTTCCATTTGTCAGAATTAGATTCACACTCTCCACATGACTGTTTCCAGCTTCTTAACCACAGCTGAAACTGCGCATAATTATATACCTTAATTACGCCTAAGTGACTGTGTCAGGGTTTATAGTGGCCCCTACTGGGGCAGAACACTTTTAAGCACGTGGCCTGAAACTTCAACTCCACCAATCTCTTAAGCTTCATTTATTTGGCACACCTTTGAGCATTATTGCGGGATTTGAACCAGCAACCTTCCAATCGTAAACACAGCATCCCTCTGAATCACACACCTCCTATATCTTCATGCTTGTGGAAGTTTTGCTTAAAAAAATGTTCTGAAAGCACAACAAAGAATGATTGGTTCACAGACATAACAAATCACATTGTATGGGGGGGGCAAGCAACTAGAGGAGACAGAACCAGGACATGTAATTGGTTGGTCATGCCTCCTCTAGTTGCTTAAACCCGCCTCCTGTATTATCTGATTGGTTATCTCTCCAACTCAATCATTTCTCTTCTGCCCTCAGAACATTTTTGTGTAAGTAAAACTACCATGGGCACTCTTCATCCTGATACCACATTGCTCCAAGAGGAAGCTGGTCATACATTATCATTACAACCGCATACAACAGGGGGAGCATCACTAACATTATTTACACTAATGTTGTTTTTATGTGGCACAGCCTCACAACGAGAAGCTGCCATCTCGAGACTAGAAGGAAGGTTCCTTAATCACTGGGCTGCCTGTTCTCATACCTCACAATAAATAAGAAAGCCCCAAAAACATCACCCCACGCCTCCTTCCAGTGGAAACCCATTGGCCTCGCCCCCATCCCCTCTCCTTCACCTGGCCCTTCCTCTTTTGATCATCCATCCAAAGAGGCACCCACGGTAGGGCATGCCCGCGTGACAGAGATGCCAGCGCCTGCATCCCATCGCCCGTCCAGGGAAAATGAGCCTCGTCCTTGAGAAGTAATCGTCTGGTGAAGCTGCGCCTCGATTAATTAGTTTCCGAGACGCCGTTTCACAGCTACCTGCCGCCGCCCCCGCTACGGCATCCTCGAAAGACGTCACGCCGGTCAGATTTAACAGGAAGGGGACTGGAATGTTTCCTGTACGCTTGTTATTTCAAAGGAAACCAAAGCGAAAGCTTTTCTGCCGCCTCATTACTGGGAATGTTAGAATAAATGAGAGAAGTCCAGCCGGCTACGTGGTTTGAAAACGAGAGGCCGACTTCCAAACAGTCAAGCTCCGGTGTGCGGCTCTCTTAAAGGCTCTCGTCCCCGTTCTGTGCCTTCACCGAACGCAAGATTGTCTGGCTCTAAGGTGCGGATGGAGGGACCCTAGGCAGAAAGGCCCAGGCATGTCACTCATGGTGGGGAGTCAATACCACTTTTTGGGGGGAGATACAGCACTGAGTAAGATTCCATGCCCCCCACATGTAGCGTTCCAATAAGGGGCTGCTTTGGGAAGGCAGAAATGCCAGCCTGTACCTCCTTTCCGCTAATCCATCAGAAGTGGCACAAAGGGACCCAGTTACCCTTCCTAATTCACGGTCACGTCTCTACATCCCAAAGGCTACGCTGTGATCTTATCACAGGGACCTACAGGGTGACCCTCGGTCATGCTTTAGCATTATAAAGGTCAAGCCGCGGTCAAGCCGAGGCATTGTAAAGGTCAACTGCGATCACAGCTGAGCTTAAAACCTTGAACCGTGTAACCATAAATAATGTCATGTCTCTGCAGTACAGACATTGACCCACAGTCACCATTACAAAGGTCAAACCGTGGTCTAATACAGCGACGATAGTAGCTGCTTCACAGCCCCCACAATCAGTCACGATTTATGGTCACTAGTCAGCATTATAAAGGCAGTTTTACGGTCACTAGTCAGCATTGTAAAGGCAGGTTTACGGTCATTAGTCACCATTGTAAAGGCAGGTTTACAGTCATTAGTCAACATTGTAAAGGCAGGTTTACGGTCATTACTCACCATTATAAAGGCAGGTTTACATCATTAGTCAGCATTATAAAGGCAGGTTTACGGTCATTAGTCAGCATTGTAAAGGCAGGTTTACGGTCATTAGTCAGCATTGTAAAGGCACGTTTACATCATTAGTCAGCATTATAAAACCAAGTTTACAGTCATTAGTCAGCATTGTAAAGGCAGGTTTACGGTCATTACTCAGTATCTTAAAGGATGCCTCACGGTTTTAAGTCAGGATTGTTGCCTCGCTGCCGTAACTCAGGCTGGTAAGAGCCGCATCCCGGCTGTAAGTCAGCTTTTCACTTGCTGTTTCACGGTCGTATGTCAGGCCTATAAAGGCTGCCTCATAGCCGTAAGTCACCAATATAAAGGCCGCCCCCGCAATCGTAAGTCAGCACTGTAAACACTGCCTTATGGTCATATGCCAGCATCCTGAAATCTGCCCCTATGTCACATATCAGAGAGCACCCTACCACAGAAAATCAGCCTCCAGGGGGCGCTCCACCGTCATGGATCACCATTGCAAAACTGCCTTACAGTTCCACATCAGCTTTATGTATATATGATCATTTTTATATATACAGTATATGCACGTCCCCAAAAGGGATATCTGTATAAAAATATGAGCTATGCAGTTGTTCCAGGAAGCTCCCAGTGATAGAACAGATGTCTGTGCAAAGGAGTCCTACTGTACATCCCATTCTGGGTCTCTAGTTGCTAGACTGTGGGCTCAGTGGTCATTCATCTGTTCCCTGATTTTCAAACTCAGAACCAACAGATTTAACAGCCCATGCAGCAATTCCCCTGGACATTTATGACGCTGAACTTTCTTGATCAATTCCTTCATGCCTGACCTTTCAGCTGGGGGGGGGAGGGGCGCCGGTAAGCAGATGAAGGGAATACCATGCACCCAGACATGCATTGCTTCATGCTGGTCTGTAGGTCACATGTTTTCAGATAAATCACCTATTATTAAATGCAATTTATCGACAGGCATGGGGAAAGGCAGAGTGGGGGGGGGGGGGGGCATGACGCTGATTCTATTGACAGGTAAAGGAAGCTTTTAATGGGTTGATGGGTGTATGGATGGATGGATGTTGAAGAGACCAGCATTAGCAGATGAAAACTAATTGGTTGAGGTGGAGAATTTTCGGAGCTGTTTGGCTCTCCAATCTGCCAGTCATCAGAACCAACCAATAGCAGAGCAAAAAAGCACAGAGACATATTCACATACAGATTCTCCATCCACATCACACTACAAAGTCACTACGGGGACCAAGATGCCGGTGAATTGCATGGTAGCATATTATAGGTGCGAGAGAGGGCTTCAGTGTATCTGTACCTGCCGCCATTAACCCAGGTGGGTTTGATACATACCTCACAACAAGAAATTACCACCACCACCGGCAATGCAGGAAGGGCCCTGACTGTAGGAACACCCATGTGCAATGAAGTAGTTGGGGGTTAGATAGGTAGAGAGAAAGAGATAGAGAGTGAGACAAAGAGAGAGGGGGTGAATGTGGAGCAAAATGAGGATCAGCAGGGAGGACCCACACGGAGCCCTCTTAAACGTGACCTATAATTCACATTCCCAAACAAAATTACCGCTGGCCTCCCTGCTTGCCCGCCCCACAGCCTCTCTCATTAGAAGCCTACCATGCCGGAGCACTTCAAGTCATTTGCCGAAAAGAAATTAAATCGTGGTCTTCGCGGCGGGGGCAGCGCACAGCTCAGTGCCGCTGAAATCGCAGCCTCGTTTCGCTGATAAGTTCATCCAGTCTATACGGATGCAAATTCCTTCAAAACATCTGTCTAATGATGCGTTTTTTCTCCCCCTGTTATTTATACATTAGTTGTATTTATTGTAGGAGTAACCTTTTCTTCGCTGTCTAATTTATCAATACGTAACGGAATAACAATCCGGAGCAGCCGAGTTTTATACCCTAGCCCTTTTAGCGTAGCTATTTAAAGGCCAACAGCTGTCTAGATTATTCTGTTTCCATCAAGATCTGTGGGATGTTTAAAAGATGACAGTAAAGTTGTCACGCTAAAGTGGCTGAGAAACGTCAGAGCTTGCCTTATTTTAATAAGTCTGCCACACACGTAACCGGCCCTTTCTGACCCGGGCTGTCGGCCTCATGTGGCGCATCTGTCACATGGAAAGCTTCCCCGCCACGATCCACTCCACCACCAAATACCTAAAAGACCACCAGATACCTAAAAGGTTAACAGACACAGACACGCGCTAGCTCCTGCCATTCTTAGAAGATGATCCGACGATGACTCAAGACGATGGCAATGAAAACAGTGGCAAGTGCAGTTTTGTGCGATTCGGTTTGACTCACAGATCGTTTCGAGTATGTGACGTCACGTCGTTCTCTTTTTAAACATTTAATCAGTGTTATATTTGTTTGTTTGTTGTTCATGCGGATAACAAATGGCGCGGGACATTAACAATACTTGTTTTTAGTGGCAGATCACTAATGTTGTACAAGAATTTAATGCATGTTAGATAATAAGGACGTTATTATAAATGAAAATGTAGATATTTTAGCAATGTAAAACGCAATCAAAAATATTAACCAGCTGTAGAACGTACAATAGATTTAAAGATTCTATAAAACCCATCTCTGCATGTGCTGTGCAGTGGGATAGTGTGTCATAAACTCGATTTCCAGGATCAGTGAAGGACAAAGTAAAAAGACAGCAGCCAACGGGGCAACATACTTCCCAAAAAGAGAAATACCCACCCCCCCCCCCCCCCCACCCCCTCCCACAACCAAACACACACACCAAACAAAAAAAAAAAAAACACACAAGCAAAAAAAAAACACACAAAACAAACGAAACAAAAAAAGCAAGCCCCCTCA
>JAABNY020000037.1:14075458-14086557 GCA_015164015.2 Brevimyrus niger
GCTTTCCTGTCCACTGCATCCCTGTCCACAGCATCCCTGTCCACAGCATCCCTGTCCACTGCTTTCCTGTCCACTGCTTTCCTGTCCACTGCATCCCTGTCCACTGCTTTCCTGTCCACTGCATCCCTGTCCACTGCATCCCTGTCCACTGTTCACAGAAATGCATCACCTATGTGGCGACTCGTTGGAGTCATTTGTGTTTTTATTCATTCGTTCTGCTCAGGATTTCAGCTGCTTTACCCAACAAATGGACACGAAGGCTGAGTTTGTCAGGAAGAAAACAGGAGGATGATGAACGGAAGGATGGAAAAACGGACAAGTGAAACAAAGAAAATTTATGACTTAGAAATGTGTTAAAATGCGATCTGATGTGAATTGAAAGGCGCGACTTATTGTGGGCAGAGTAATTGCATGAATGAAACGAACGGAATTCCTGCGACATAAAAGCTCACGGCTCAAATCATCTGCTAAACGTCTCTGTGCGGCTCGCGCCCAGCCGGTGTGTTTGAACCGGGCAGCGCTTGGCAGCCAGCTGTGAAGCGTAATTGGGCTTTTTTTTCCCCGAGGCTCGTGGGAGCAGAGATGCCACGATGCTGGTTTCCATGGAGAGCCTGAAGCCCCCAGGGACACCTCCCTGCTACACGAACACGGCACCCCATCCCTGGGGAGGCTACTGACATTTCACCCTTCAGTTTCCCTTCATGACGTTTGCCGGAAGGTTGCAGAACGTCACCCGACTTCCGTCTGCCGGCTTGGCAAGTGGCCTTCAACAGTCTGACGGCCACGGGGACAGCCAGTGACAGGCAGCTGGAGGAACGGTAATGAAGGTAGAATAACATACCTCCTTCCCATGATTCCCAGCGGCATAGCGTGAAAGCCTAACAGGTCCCAGAGTGCTCTATCCACCTAGGTGGAAGTGCCCTATCTACCAGGATGGGAGTGTTTATTTCTTTCAAGAACGGAGAAGTGAGAGACAGCAAGATGACAGGAGGAAACTTATGGCCGAAAAGGAGGAGAAAAAAATAACTTGACGCGGCATCACAAGCCCACCTCGCAGTTAAAGGAACACTTATACATTTATAAGCAAGGGGTACATTTATCCTGCGCTGAGGACCCCAATCAACACAGAACAGGCAAGACCCCTGTGGGTATCTGAGTCAGGTGTGCGGAGCCCTGAAGCACGGCACCCCCTGCTGGAGACAGGAACAACAGCAGTGTCTTCCACACATATCATATATAAGACCTGGCTAAAAGTGCCACAGTGTCTCTCACAAATCAGCTGAGGGCAGGGCTGATGGCTTCTGGGGAGAAAACAATGATAGAAGCAGCAACTATGATGGTGCTGCAACCACCACCCCCCCCCGCCCCCCCAGTGTTGGACTGCTGCAGTGGGTGGTCTTACTAGGCCTTTTTAACCCGCTAACTCCAACAGGGACGGCTGTGTCAGCTCAGTTAGCGTGATAATCCGTTTAATCAAGCGGATAAGCAGCCAGGCCGGCTGTATGCGCAGTGAGCAGACAAGACTGCGTCTTTGTGCATGAAGGCGTGGATTTTCACCTCCATTTTAAAGGTGTTTACTGCCGACAATTAAACAGGTTTGGCCTCTCAATTTAAAAAGCTTAGCGATGGGCGGGGGGGGGAGGGGGATGGGTGAAAAAGTACACGGGACCCCCAAGAATCTCTGGCATTGAGGCTCCAAATTCTTCTCTCTCCTTCCCCGATTCCTGAAATTTCAATCCTCCTCTTTATCATTCATGGTTTCAGGCATAAGCAGCCAAACCTCGGAACGGCAAACTGGCCCAGAGCTCTTTGGCGTGATCCATCAGAGGATGATCCAGATGGAAAGACGAAGAAAAAGCACAGTAGATGCCAATAGTGGGAAAAGCTGATGATGACCCCTGACCCCTTCACAGAAGGTTCCGGAGCAGTAGAAAATGAGCATCTATAAAGATGTCAATGACAAACACGACTGCAAATAACATTTCTGAACCATAGTTTGCCATAACGGACAGGGACTGACCACAGTGAGGTGGTCTGTCTGTGCCCACAAGGGGGATGGGAACACATACTGGCACCACCCAAATGCATCCCCTTCCAAAATAAAAGTCCACGTGCTGTAAACCAGATGTCACCTTTCAAAATACAAGCTTTACACCAAAACATCGAAACCATGTTTTTGGTTTGTATCAAGCGAAAAGAAAACAAGCAGGACAAATTGTGAGGTTTCCAAAGAGCTCAGGACAGGATGAGATCATGTGTCTCCTCAGAGCAGCATGCCACGACCTTTGGAGCAGGTCTAATTAACGTACATTCCTTTGTCTGCACCGTTAACACGCTCCAGTTAGCCAACAGGCTAGACTCAAGCCGAATGGACCGTGATGTGCCAAGCGGAAGAACCTTCCAGGGGCTTCGGGAATGCCAGCTGCTCGCTGTCGGCCGAGAACACAGCAGCGAAGGGTGCTTTAGCAGAGGTACGAAGGGTGTGGCTAAGGACTGGGCAGCTAAAAATGGACACGTGTCTCCTAGCTTAGAGCCACTAGAAGTTCAGCCAAGAAAAGTTCTATGCATAGATGACAATAGTGACCGTATAGGAAAAATGCCATTTTCCAAAGATCGAATGGCACCCCATCTACTCCTTCCAGGGACTGACGGTATAGAGGCTATTATACAGAGAAGTGGAGGTCACACCCTATTGGCTGTTTTACGAAGAAGTGGAGGTCACATCCGATTGGCTGTTTTACAGGGAAGTGGAGGTCATATCCCAACTGGCTGTTTTACAAGGAACTAGAGGTCAAATCCTGGTTGGCGATTTTACAGAAAAAAGGAGGTACACACCCTATTGGCTGTTTTACAGGGAAGGGGAGGTCATATCCCAATTGGCTGTTTTACAAGGAACTGGAGGTCAAAGAAAGAGGAGGTACACACCCTATTGGCTGTTTTCTGACAAGGGAGATCAGACCAAATTTCAAGGGATGTAGTGCATTTAATGTTTTTCCATTTTAAATTGGCAGTACCTCTCATGGACAGCTGACAACATGGACGACAGTGAGAATATATGAGTGACATGGACACTGTACTATCAAAATTACACTGACCTTGGATGAGACACAAAGACTGTTTAACTTGAGTCCCTTTAGATAAGTTCTCCTCTGATTGTCAAACACCTGTCAAACACCTCTTTAGCAACATGGGCAAGCCAACACAAATATACAATATCGGACACAAGTGTTAGGCTATCAAAGATAAAGCTTGAAGTTATTCATCTGTGTAGTTCCCAGAATCTCTCTGCAGGGGCACCCCAGTCATTCCATTAGTTAAATGACTTGATGAGCTATTGATTAGCCAAACATAGTGAGGCAGTGATTGAGTCAACAAATCCATGGGTATATTGGATGGTTACTGCAAATGCTATGACAACTTTCGGAGAGGTTTTGAAAAGCTTACCCACGTCAGCAGACAAAAAGTCTGTCTGTTTCTTTAACAAAATTTCAGTTAAAACACATAAACAGTTTTCTTATGTGGGCTACGATTTTTGCACAGTGCTGCATATCCACACCCACACACAGCAGAGAAAGGATCCTTTACCTCCTATATCACACATTCAGACATTTGACATCACTGCAGACACATCTGGCTGTATGTTCAACAAGCTACCCAAACACCTCCCACCCAATACAGTGAAGTCCGACTTACGGACAGCTGGTACTTATGAACGGACTGCTATTGGACTGCTATTGGACTGCTATTGGACTGCTATTGGACTGCTATTGGACGGCTATTGGACGGCTATTGGACGGCTATTGGACGGAATTGCCGCTGATAAAAAAACTAAAAATGGCGTGGCTTTAGCGGTTCATCGGTTCCATTGCATTAGCGAGGACTTCATGCAGTATTTAACAGGGGGGAATTTTCCGAAACCTTTTTAAAAGACCAAACTTACAAACGATGTAGTGTTAAGAAGGTTTTGTGAAACCAAGCACAGAACCATTTTGATTATGTCACTATTGCTAGTTTAACATGGTATCAACACAGGCGTCAGCATCAGCTTAAACAAACATGTACGCATTTTTAAGACATATTACATAAGATACACTACTGTAAGAAATTCCCTTTATTATTACTTTATTATTTTTATGTATTGTACGTAAATGACATTAATTAAAACCTGTACTGTACCTGTTCTGACTTACCTAAAGTTTCGATCTCACACGTCACCTGGGGACGGCCCGTATGCACATACATACGCAAACACATTTTGCACCTGCGGCTTTGAGATGAAATCCTTTCTCAGCACTAAACTGCACCTCAAGGTTAAATTCTACCTGCTTCCCCTCAACCCCCCCCTCCCACAGGTATGGACATTAAGACACGACGCAAAGGAGAGAGACACCAATGGTGCCTGATTCCAAAGACGTAAACACATGCACTACATTAGATTAGATTCAACTGTATTGTCACAGCACAAAGTAGGAGTGTTCAGACAACACAATGCAGTCTGACATGTATTCCGAAAGCACAAAACAGTGGGTATTAGAAATAGCTGTACAGTATACAGCCATCGAAAAAAATGAGAGACCACTGCTCAATTTTAGTTTCACCCATTCCTCAGTTTATGAGTGTGTGTCTTTGAATTGCATATATATATATATATATATATATATATATATATGGAGAGAGAGAGAGAGACACACACACACACACACACACAAACACCCATTGCAAACTGCAGCCTCCTTTTTCCCTGATTCTCATTGACGTTGGGTTTCTTCCTTGCTTTGTGTATCTTCAGTCCTGCTTCTAGGAGCCTGATATGAACTGTCTTAGCTGTGCACTTTACACCACTTAATGTTTGCCAGTCATTTTGAAGGTCACTTGAGGTCATCCTCTAATTTATGATGCAGTACCAGATAAGTTTATGGTCATCTCATACATTAGAAAGTTGCTTCTGTCCTCCACCTGGCTGGTTTTAGGTCGTTCTCCGTGTCTCCTGTACTGCTGTCTTGGGCCTTGCTTGTTTTGAGCCTGGAGGCAGCCTGTCTCTCAGTGTCGCCTTTCACCAGCAGAGCCAGGATTAAACCAGGATTTAAAAATGCAGATTTGTTTTAATATATAGAGTGCTCTCTTAATTTTTTCCATGGCTGTATACATGTGTGTGAAATAAACAGGAAAATCGACATTTAAACAGTAGTTTCTTCAGTATACACATGTGGAATTTAAAATACCACCCCTGAAATAAGCTATCAGTGAGTCTTGATATTTTCATTACTGTCACATTATTAATTTATTTTGCCATCTGAGCACATTTGTTTGCCTTGGAAATACTTCCCGAGTGTGTTTCTTTGCCAAAGACAGAAGGGGGGGGGGGGTCTCGGATCAGCAACATTTTATAACAAATTAACATGGAGCAAATAAGAAAACAAATGGAAAAAGTCCCATCTGGAAGGCTGGATTACACAGCGGATCCTGAGCGGTAATCGCGCACTGAGCGGCTCTGGATGGAACGAGCGCTGGCAAGGGCAGCGTCTGGACGCCGCCGGAGACGGAGCGAAGCGCCAAGTAGGGGCTAAGCGAGCGGCACGTCGCTCCACTGAGCAGACCGGGCTGCCGGCAGGAACATCACATGGGCAGACTGGGACGCCAGCCACGCTATCCGTTTGCAAACTCTGAGGCGAACTCGCTCTGAGACTCTCACAAGCAAACCCTTCGGCTCGCATTTGGCAAACTATTAAAAAGTGAGATGAATTATGACTTCAGTAATACACAAGTTTATTTTTATTCAGTACTCAGTACTCAGAGCCCCATGCACTGCAGTCGTGACACATTACTCCCGTGGCCGTCATTAAAATTATCTGCGATTTGTGCCACGTGCCTCTTCTGTTGGTACATACCAGATGGGACAGCCTGCACATCTCACATTGACACGTCCTAACCAGCCAGCACCATGTCTGCAGTTCACAGTTGCTCCCTCCTCAGACCACTAACGGTGGGCTAACCATGAGTACCACATACATCTGGCCATTTCAGTGCAGCTTTGACACAGTCATCTGACCTTAAGGATTTTGGCCCTTATCAAAGTCACTCAAGTCTTTAGTCCTGCCCATTTCTATTGCATTTGACATGTAGATTATGAGTAACTAATGTTAGTTTACCATCTAATATATCCCAGACCTGTTTTTAACAAGATCAGTGAGCGTTATTTACATCATGTGGGGGTGGTTATAATGTTTCGGCTCATTGTTATGCATATTAAAGCGAAGCTTGGGATCTAACTGCAGGGGCAGCCATTTATCCAGCAGCCCTAGAGCATTTTGGGGGTGATGTGAGAATATTGTTACTCCACTAAGGAATGTGAAACGAACCTGCAACCTTCTGATCACAGGCTCAGAGACCTAACCTGCTGAGTCACACCCCAGAAATTCAGGGCTTCTCCAGGATCTGAACTGAGGACCACTCAGGGGTCTCCAACTCCGGTCCTGGAGAGCTACCGTCCAGTAGATTTTCTATCATACCCATAGCGTCCAGGTAAATACCAGGAGCAGGTGTGGCTCTTCAGAAGCCAAGTGAGACAGAAAACCTACTGGATAGTAGCTCTCCAGGACCGGAGTTGGAGACCCCTGGCCTTTACCAACAAACTAGACTATGATTAACACACACACACGCATGCACACACACACACAGGCACACACACACACACACACACACACACACACACAAAATGCTTATCAGATTGTTGAACTTCATGTATAATAATATTAAATTGACTGATTAATTAATTAGCTTATTAATCTACTAGTGGTTTGAAAAAGCGGTTTGTAGTTATGCATTTGTGGAGATTCTCCATTATTCTCTATGGGGAAAACTCTAATCCCTACCCAGTGCTAACCATAACCACAAGTAACCAAACAAATTACAAGATTTTTTCAGTTTTTTGATTGCATTCACAGATCTTTATGGGGATTTGGTCCCCAAAATGTAATATGAACACAACACACACACACACACACACATCCAGCACAAGCACATCCAGACTCAAACCCATAACCCTGGAAGCATGAGGCTGCAACTGCGCCCCATGTGTCTCTTACACAGCGCCGTTTATCAACACTATTTACATCCTATTTTATGCCTGCACTCGTGCCTATAAAACACGTTTCAGCTAAGTAAAGTGAGGGTGGGAACAGCAGGGATTGAGAGGGAGAAACAGAGAGATAGAGGGAGCAGTGAAGGAGGAAGAGAGAGAGGCAGGGGGCAGTGAAGGAGAGAGATGGGGGAGATAGAGGAAGAGAGAGAGGCAGGGGGGCAGTGAAGGAGAGAGATGGGGAAATAGAGGAAGAAAGAGAGGCAGAGGAGGCGTTGAAGGAGTGATGGGGAGATGGGAAGAGATAAAGGCAGAAGAGGCAGGGAAGAAGAGAGATGGAGGAGGTAGAGGAGAGAAGAACAAGGACAGAGAAAAAGAGAGACGGGGCAGTGAAAGACAGAGAGATGGGGGAGATTGCGAAGGAGACAGACACAGGGGCAGAGAGGATGAGATAGAGAGATACCAAGATAGAGAGATACAGAGAGAGAGACAGATACCGAGAGAGAGAGGGAGAGAGACAGACAAGCAGACACAGAGAGAGACTGAGGGACAGAGAGAGAGAGACAGAATGGAGGGGCAGGCGCAGTGGGATGTACCTGAATAAATAAATAGTCACGTGCCGACGCCCTAAAACTGTCAGCGACAATCAGCACTGATGTACAGCGGGAGCGAGGCTGTGAGGCAAGCTGCCCCCTACGGATACGGCATCATCCCCCCGCGTAACAGCCCTGCCGCGCTCGAGGGGGTACAGAAGCAAGCCTGGGGAACGGAGCCTCTCGCTTTGAGCCGAACCTGCAAAGGAGCAAGACTCAGCCTCACCCCATCAACAGTGATATTTCTCAGAACATCCATTTACCCACAGAACATGTATCTACTCAATTGTGTTGTTGAAATATGTAAAACATATCATTTCACTCGTGCTAACAAACCTGTATTTACAGTTTATGCTATGTAGCTTTCTTAGGGGAGTACAGCAGCCAGCCCTCATGCGGGATGTGACCCTGTTCGCCCAGACCTCCCACCTCAGCCCGCTGGCAAACGGCAATGCTGCTCTTGAGTACACATCCTAATATTTGGGTCACCGGCGTATTTTATAAATCATGCTTCTATTCTGGCTCTATAATTCCCACCGTTGGAAATGTGGTGATTTATGCTGGAGCTGACATGCCGCTCGTCTTTTAATCTTTTATCGTACCTTCTGCCATCTCGCCGATGTTTACGCGCCTGGGGACTGCCAGCAACCATCAAAGGACCGGGGGCAGATGGAAGGCTGTTCTCCTCCTGCAAACTTCTTCAGCAAAGCTCAGTTACTTGGTGTACGGCTCAGCAGGTTAGTGCCTGTGATCAGAAGGTTGCTGGTTCAAAAGCCAAGGTCGGCAAAATGATTTCACTGCTGGGCACTTGAGCAAGGCCCCCAACCCCTTTGGATAAAAGCATCGTCGATATAAATAAAATGTAGATACCAGCCGTAACGAGGAATACATGCATCTTTGTGCCACTCTGATAGTTTGCAGTTGTTTAAGGCCTGGTATAACTTGTCACCCAGAAACACTGAGGTGGAATACTGGGGGAAAGAGAAGTGAGAATTTCACCACCTGGTGGGGCCCCAGAGTGTCAACCCCTTCATTCACCGTGGGGCCCCTGGCCTGGTGTACACTTCATCTGAAGCAGCAGACAGGGCAGAGGGTCACAGTAGAGTACTGGGAGGGGCTTATGTCCCTAATTATCCAAGCTGCTCCCTCCTCATTTTCACAGCCTTTTCATCCTACCAGAATTCACACACCCTACAAAGCTAATTATTTCTCTAATTGAACTGATTGAGCTGTTCCCCCAGTACAGAGCTTGTTAGTGTCTTAAAGAAGACAGGAAACGCCGTGCATAACCCAGATTATGTGGAGTAAAGCCAGGAACAGAGCACCAGCCTAACAATGTCCGTCAGCGTAACAAGACGGCTTGAATCTGCCTTAGCATCTGAGATACGCTGATTTCCTTTTGGTGTTTTTAGATAATTTCAATCCTCACACTCCCAAAAACACACAAATTTTGTTGTCGCACAAGAACCTCCTTGAGTCTATGTGCTTCAGAGTCCAGGCCTTGGATGCTTAACGCGCCTGCGTCACCCAAATAAACGTGCCACATCGATTAGCATTCATCCAAATTAATTAGGATAAGTCTTTGAACAAACAACTTATCAAACGGCTAATTCCCGCTAATCTTGTTGCACTAATTCGTTGAAGTGGCGTGCAGCAATATCAGTGTGTTCGACCGTTCGATGTGCGATCGTCGTGACGGCGTCTCGCCCGCCGAGCGTCCAGCAGCAAATCGCAGTGTAGAGGATCCCAGCTGCAGATCCAGCACTTCATTAACAAGTCGGTAATTATCAGGGATGCCGCTCAAAGCCGGTCAATGAGCAGGGGAAGCGCAGGGGCGTTGCTGTCTGCGAGCTGGTGGATGATTTAGGACGCTTCGGAAAAACCGGCTTCACCACGGAGGCCAAACAGAAGCTGCCCTGATGATTTTTTTACCAGGGTGAAAATCCCAGATCACACTGAAACACCCAAACCAGCTCTAGACTGGCCACGCAGTAAAATTACTGGTTTGAACCTTGCGCACCCCAACATTTGCTTCTACCACTTGGTCAGCAAATTCTACCAAGGGGAACCCCCACAAAATCAATTTTTGGCTATGGGCCTGAGCCGCTGTATCCACAAAGAGGGCCACCAATTATGTTTTTCCCTGAGGGTCAAATTCCGTCAGCAACACAAAGCCAAGGGTCACGGGGGTGTTGATGATAAGATTTCTCAAGTGGGGAGGGTGGAGGATCGATCGTGTGGATTGATCGGGGAACCCTGATCTACACTACGCTTCCTCCGCCCCAGTAAGACTGAAACAACGTCACTGTGGAGACCCCAGCAACCTCCACCCCCACCACAGAGCCGCCCCCCACCGACTCCCCTTTGTCACTTTGGCTAGACACCCCCTCCACTCTCGCCACACAGCCCCCTCTCCATCTTGTCGAGAAGCAGCCGATTAACCATCACCAGGAAGATAACCAGGACAAAGCAGGGTATTTGCATGCGGTAATTGGAGGGATTTAGCACCCCTTTCGGGCTGCGTGTGCTGGCGTGTGCTGGCGTGTGCGTACATGAGTGTGCGCGTGTGCATTAGTGTGCGCATGTGTGTGTAATCAGGCTGCGGCACGTTCTACGCACACAGCGGTCATGGATCATCACCCACGGGCCATTCCTGCATATTCATCTGCGTGAGTGAAAACGAGCCCTTTTTCATCACTACGCCCCACAATCGCTCCCGTCTTTCTCCACGCGGCGGGCGACCGTTTAGGCGCCACGGTGTCAAGCCCCCGTCCAACCGAAACACCTCGATTGCCAAAAAAGAGGAAGGACCCCACACTGGGGGTGCCCCATTTTGTGCCCATTCATACTTTACCCGGAGCCAGAAAAAATAAAAACCAAACTGGATCGGCCAGGAAGACTGGTCACGTGACCGCTCCCAGAATTCTGTGCAGCACCCACAAAAGAAATGGCCAGCAAATAGCGACATCATAGGCAATTCACTAATCCGGAAATATTACAGTATGCA
This sequence comes from Brevimyrus niger, assembly GCA_015164015.2. Classification (NCBI taxonomy): domain Eukaryota; kingdom Metazoa; phylum Chordata; class Actinopteri; order Osteoglossiformes; family Mormyridae; genus Brevimyrus; species Brevimyrus niger. The sequence continues at coordinate 14,086,137 of JAABNY020000037.1, forward strand.
CATTAGCAGGTGGCGAACAGGGAGTTTTGGGGGGTGTTATCCGTCCTTCCCCCTCCTCCCTCCTCCCCACTCCCCGCCGGGGGGGCCACTGAGCCTCCTGAAGCCGCTTATTCTGCAGGATTAGTTTATCCAATCTGCACTAATCACAGATAAACACTTCCCATTGGTCCGGACCTCCCAGAGCCCTCCGGAGTCGATCCACGGACCAGATGTGTCTGAAGTGGGCTGATGGGGAGGGGTGGGACTGTCACAGTTGATGCTTCGTTCTCCACACCTGGGGGAGTCGCTGGTGGGGAGGGGGGGCTACTGTCACTGAGAGTAGCCAAGTTATCCAGTTGACTTAGTTTCCAGAATGAAGGACAGTATCTCCAAACCTTCGCTTCCTTCTGGCTTCACTGTACTGCGATTTCCTCGGCTGTAT
>JAABNY020000037.1:14161543-14171976 GCA_015164015.2 Brevimyrus niger
CTGGATATGCCATAATTTCTCTAACCCTAACCCTAGCCTCAGTTTGCTTTCCCTAACCCAAATTTGAGGCCTTAGGGCGAATCCTAAGTAAATGGTGGACGGTGTGCCGGCACTGGACATATTTCATAGTGGAAGTCTTCTGGCAATCTGTGTGCGCGTAAGCATGCGCGTGTGGGACGGTGTCCGTACGACGGCGCGTTTCCTGTAACCGTTTATCATTTTCTTTTGTCCGGAGAGACATTTGCAAGTTCATTTGGAACTTTCACCCATTTACTACGGAAATGCAGGACGTGCCAAAACACATTTCCTCACTGCCATACCGCTATTGTTATCCCTGCCATTATATTTGCTGAGCAAACACAAAACTACTGTTTGTAACTGAAGCAATTTCACGAACATCGATTATCGTAATGACCAGGCGGAGAAACAACAGGCGCTGCCTGTTTACTGTTACTTTGTCCGACCAAGTGACTAATTAGTGTAATGGCAGCTAAGTGTGTAGCGGGGGGGGGGGGTGTGATAATGACACGGTTAAACACGAAAAAATATTAAATACTGACGCCATATTTTGCATTTTATCTTAACATCCTACGAGTTGCGACTTATTCTATTGTAGATAATAAGCTAGGTAGGCTTCTGTTTTACCTATAAGGGACGATCTATAACATCCTCTGGCCCGGAACAGCGCATTGCCGCTATCATTGTGTATAATCAGCGGATTTACACAGGCAATAAGACGGATTCCCCGTCAGGCTCTGATTTACTGTCGCTCGTTAGGACTGCAGCAGGCAGTACAAGGTCCGTGGCTCCAGAGCGGCGCTTGAGAGATCCATCAGCGTAATTAATACCGGCTGCACTCTAAAGATTGCGCTTAGACGGCTAGCGGCGAGTCCGACGCGGGCTGATCCAACCTTGGCTACGTGCAGGACGAGAGAGAATCGCGGGGATTGTCCTTCACGCCGACTTTCCAGATTTTCACGGGTTTCTCCTAATAGCAACTATACGCAGGAGTGCGTTTTTTGTCGTTCGGGAAACAGACATAATATTTTATATTGCGGTATCTTAAGAATGAAATCATTGTTTTGGGGTCTAATGAGTAACTAGGAGAAGTAACCAAAATAAGTTGGAAATAAGTGGAAAAAATCTATAGGAAGTGGCGAATAACACTGGATAAAAATACGCAAGCGACAAGAACCATTAACCTTTTGATCGGTTCACTTCAGCATTAAATTGGTTAAGGAAAAGTTTTCCTGTCAGGACCCATGTGAGGTGTAAACGTTGTCACACTAGTCATTTTAAATAAAGGGCTTGTAATACAATGTGCATGGAAAATGTTGGCAGACCAGTGCGGAAGCGTGAAAGGGGGAGTTCGCAGCCCATCTCAAAGGGCTGTGTGCTGGACTATAAGAACATAACGCAGATGTTTGGAGAGAGCAGGTGTATGAGGGAGCATGTAAACCACAGCGCTGTGCGGACAGCGGCTGCGGTACACGGTGCAGATAAAGCAGGTGGTCTGTGTGCGCCAGAAAAAAACAGGCCATCAGCAGCGAAGAGGGTCCTGTTTCTGTGCACAGCGATAACACACCTGCTCGGATGCAGCCCACCTGCGACGGGCTGATAAGCGCCTTCATCGCCATGCACGGAACCGAGGGAGCGAGAGCAAGACGGATACGGCAGGCCCTCCCCCTCTCTTGCATATAAAGCTTGCTTTAACGCTCCTTTCCTGTAACGTAAAATATAGCCGAGTTCCCAATTAAGACGATCGGTCAAGTAAGAGTGAGAATGTTTTAAAAGGTAATTAAACATTAAATATTATTTGGCACATGCATGGTCCACATTAGCTGGTTCCTCTTTGCAAATAAGAAAAATGGCAACTCGCGAGTTTATGGAGGGATAAGAGATATGAGCGTTACTGATGTTCTGATTTACAAGAATGTTCGCGTTATCGCGGCGTAATTGGAAAGTGTCTAAGTAGTCGTCGGTAATGTACGCCTAGATCCTCACATCTTACTCATCGACCTTCCTTAATAAAACATTAATTGCTTCTTTGGCTCGTCCCCAGGAAGAAAGATTTACTGTGCTCCGCGGTGCGTTCAATCCGGGAGTGCGATCGTTAATCTTAAAATATGTAATTTTCTTGTCCAGCCGGTGACATTCCTCTTTTCATGGCTCGTTCACTGTCCTATCCCGTAAATTACGCAGTACTTTCTTGGGTATTTTAGACATAACGAGCTCAGAAACGCCAAACTTAGATTAGATTTAGGTTTTAAGGTGTTTTGGGGGATTAGGGTAAGAGTTGGGGTTAAGGCTATCGATTAGCACCATAGTAGAATTTTTCGACAAGGCAGCCTTAATTGACAGAACACCAGCGATGTGTTGCCACGCAGGACCAGCCCCTCTAGTTTTTCACTTCAGTGTACTGGCACCTCTCACATCTGCTGGTACCGAACAACAAGGAGAGTACCGGTACCTGGTACCGAATAACAAGGGGAGTACCGGTGTAATGTCGAGTTGAGCTACTTTTTTCGAGTTAGGCAACCGTAGTACTAATCGACAGCCCTAACCCCCCTAAAACCCTCACCCTAAGCCAAACCTCTAAAACTGCACATGCGCATGAAGGCTCGATAGTACGTCTCGATAGGTAGCTCAACTCGTCAGAACACCGGCGCCTGTTTTCCCCTCTTCAAGACTATTCTAAGCCTCCTTTCACAGGGTTGCCGACTATTCCGCATCTGGTGTGACACTCATGTTTTCTCACGTTCACGCAAGAAATTTAACGGCAAATCTAGATTATTCTATTATAAACCTAAAATTAGCTACATCTAAGTGTTGGGGTAGTTTGAAAACCCTACCAACCATTTAAAAGGTAATAAAACTGTTATATACATGTAAATGAGTGGGCAGTCTGGTCTCGAATTGAAAATCTCATGCCAGCCACTTGACCAAAGTTTCACTAGGAAAACGATATAGGCCAGGGAATTTTAAACCCATGGTTTTGGTACTTTATCATTATCTTCAGACAATCAAAAATGCAGTACAGCAGGTACAATAACCTTTATCCAGATCAGCATACCCCTCGCTTGCGTAAACGTCATTGCATTTCAACGGGACCTAATTTCTGGATTTCACACCAGTGCAGTATTTACTGCATGATGTCACTATGTTCGTTTGCAGTATCAAGTTATTTATATGATTTGAGGACATTAATTGCAAAGTGTCAAATATAGGAATCTTCAGACACCCTCTTGCCAATGATACTGAACCATATCTAAGGTTTAGAAGCTCACCGCGACGAACTGTCTGTTGGTACACTTCCCTCTCTCACTCACTTTGCATTATATCAGATACTTATCAGTTGTTTAGAACCCACACATACAAATACTTTACACATAGTATTCCCAGGTTTCAAAAATAATACCCCAACCAAGACAAGATATCCTTGATTTTTTAAAAATTATTAACTTTAAGAAGAGGAGTTAGGGGCAGTTTACAACTAAAATCCAGATTACAGATCACCATTGATCTTCCAAACACTTGTCCAGGGTGATGCCCTGTTTCAGGAAGGACAGGCAAGAAAGCAGGGGGAACAGACACAGCAGGGATGGCGTACTGCAGAGCAGCGGGAAAAACTAATAATCCCAGAATCTCTAAATACTAGACAAACTAATTTGCTACAAACCAACAAAAGCATAAAAAACTTACAAGTCCCCCCCCCCCATAACAAAGATCCCATAAGCAGTGATACAGGGGATATTAAAGTCAAGAGGCATTAATGAACACGATCTGGGTAATCATGGGACAGAAACCACAATACATATTTATTCATTTATTTATTTATTGGGGGGCGGGGGGGTTGAATAGTCTTGGAAGCCACTATATATATGCACACATTACTACCCTATAGGGCAGCATTTCTTTAAAAAATATTTTAGTAACTTCAAACCAAATGAGGTCAGTGAGAAAAAAAAAGGCACTGCAGTTTGGACATGGTGGGGGCTGGGGGGGTCCTGACAATAACATTTATGAGTTTACAGCAGACGGCCGGCCAATCCGCCGTTGGAGTTTGGGGAGAGCCTTCTTCCTGAGGTAGGAAAAATTAATGCACATATTAGAGGCAGTATAATGTAGGTTTTATTTTGTTACTATGAAGATTTTCTTCTATAACTGCTTTAGTGTTCCCCTGAAACAGTTCAAGTTATTTTTATACCACACGGTTAATTGTGGGGGGGGGGGGGGTAAGGCGGGTCCTCTACTGCCAGACCTGAAGTGACTTAGTCACCTTCTCCTCCGTGTCAGGCTGACGGTCTTTGAATCCCTTCCCGTGGGGCTCATCACAACGCAGGTGTAACTGGTACCGAAATCCTCAGGCTTAACAACAGTCAACATCAGATCCTTCCGGAGAAGCACCAAATTGTCGACTGTCCTCTGACTGCAAGACAGAGATGTTTAGCTGTGGATGTTCCTGCACCATAGCTGATACATCATATGCACTTTAAAAGCAAATGCAGGCTGGGAAAGACCCACAGGGAAATAAGAGCAACCGGGAGCTTCACACTGAGCTTACCTCTCCTCACCTTCCCAGATCCTGCCAGCAGGGTGCAGCATTTCAACAAATGTATCATTTACCAACCAGTAAACAATAGTAAAACCATCTGGGTATCCGGGGTCTACCTCGCAGGACATGTTCAGTGGCTTCCCTGTGTACCATTTCAAAAATTAGTTACTTAATTTATCATCTCTGGACATGTTCAGCTACTGTACCAAAAACACGATACAGAATAGTTTCAAGAACAAGCATTACACTGCATTTTAAACTCAAATTATGTACTGGCTGCGGAATGAATGTATGGTAGACAGACAAATTTACAGCAATATGTAATATGCAAATGATCTAGATCAATGACAAATGTTTTAAAAAAAAAAAATAAGAGTGAATATGGGATTGTAACTAATTACAAAGAAAACATGCAATTTACCAGTGCGGGGGTTGGGGGTTGAAAGTGCCCCAATTTTAGGAGACCTCATGTCTGGCAAAGAGGAAAAAAAAACATTTTGGAGGATTATCCGTAAACACCTTAAAGAATTTATACAGCTATATTTATACTGAAAAATACATACAAGATAATTTTTTTATTTCAGCACACCACAGATATAGTCTACGAGTCCCTAAATGAACACGAATACTCCCTGGGTGAGCTTTTCCATCATCCCTGAGCGTCGCGTTGCGGATGCCAGCACCAGTACCTTAGATCACACTGCAACTGTTGGGTACGAAGTCGCACGCACATACCTGGAAGAGTGTCCGTCGTGACACGGCAACACAGGCTTCCCAATAGGGCAATGAGGAAAGCGTTGATCACAGGCCGACGACAGCAGACTATGGAGAGATCACATTACCCTCTTGTAGCTCGTAACTTACACACACATGTATCTCTTTACGACAATTTTGGTTTTAGGAAAAGTTTTGGTCCAGGAAAAGCTCAGTTCAGTATCGAGCACGGCTTCCCTGTTCATTCACAATATTGTAAAATTCAATTGTAGCTTAAACAATTGTTTTCAGAAAGAACTGAAAAAGAAAAGAGGAAGACATGCAGAGAACACGGTGGAGGGGGGGCGTACCTGTCAGCGCTGGGCGTTGCTGTTCCATGCTTCCACCGGCTGTCCGTTTCAGATGCGCTCAAACTTAAATAATCTACCACCCTTTAAAGATCCTTCCCATTTTTAAAACGCACAAACTCACGTACGAATCATCGAATTGCAGACGTCATTACAGAGTGACATAAGAGCGTCAAAAAAAGAGTAGTATTGCGGTTGTTTTCTGCAAGATTGTCAGCCTGAAATTACTCAGAAAAAATGTCAACCTTAAATGACCGAAGGCCAAATTTTGAAGGGGAATAGTAAATAACCAGCAGAGAATGAGATGTATCAATATAAGTTTAATACTTTTTTTCCCCCAAAATGTTTGACATGGTACCACAGGAACCTTCACCTATTTGGACAGGTGAGCTTCCAACAACTAAAGAATCATAAATAACATTTCAAAATGTATTTTTCCAATCTACACTTTCACTTTTCTTAATAAATTAACCATTGTAACTGAATTAGTGTTTTGTAAAGCCTACAAACCCTAAACAGCCCCAACTGTCGCACTCCATATAAACATCCAACAGTAGGGAAAAAGGAAAATTACGGTTAATAAAGATCGAATCAAAAGCAGCCGCATTTTAAAAACGTGCTGTTAAAGTTTGAAATACGCCAGGTCTATTCATACGTTGCCAGAAATTAAGTCATAAGATATTAAAAATCTCAACAGCCAACGTGCACACGCACTCGTACACACGCAAGTTATACAGAATTGGGAAAAATAAAAAAATACAAACTCGAACCGGCCACAAATCATCTTAGTTCCCTATAAGTTCTTAGAGACAAAGCATTTATGGAGGAAATACAGTAAGAGATATTTCATACGCTGCTGCTACTTCAGTGCGTGGGCAGTTTAATTTGAACAGGACCACTGACATACAGGGGGCAGGTTTCCTAAATGGATAAAGTCCATCCAGAGCGTTTCCCATTTTTGCCCAACATCCTCATGACTGGATCTGCAGTCTATTGGGCAGGGAAAACACAGAACCTAGCTGGAAACCCTGGGTCATGAACAGAAATCCTGTTCCCAAATGGAGGAGTGATGTTATTTAGGAGGAAATAAACAGACAATTAAAAATCAAATCAATTCCTTCTCATGTAACCACTGACTTATCTGTCCAGTTCATTTACACAAAAAATGTATAAAGAAATATGTACTCTCAATCCCAGATTGCTGGTAAATTTTATACATTTTTTTTTTTTAAATACAGATTAGCACATCCCTTTGTTATATAGATATATACACATACATACATAACAGACACACATGAACACACATACGTATGTATGTATATGTATATATCCATGTGTTGACGTTTCACATGTTAATGTTCGAGCTTCCCAGTGGAGTCTGTTGACCCCGCCTGCGACGTCTTCCACGGTCCACGCCCAGAGCGCACATGCCCCTTTGGGGCACCGGGTTTCACTCCAGTCCAAGGATGTAGTTGATTCCTTGCACTAGGCCGATGATCACAGGTTGCCAGGCAACAAGATAGCGAAGCCAGTCTAATAGCTGTCCGTACATGACGTGCGGCCGCTCCCAGCTGAACGACCGGCATCAAGGAAAAAAAGCCTAAAGACACTGGAGAAGGGGCCAGCGCCGTCTCACTCGGCTGGACAAAGGACGCATCCAATGCCCCATGCCATTATAATGAGGGATACAGTATTATAAAATGATAAAAGTCACGCTTTAAACCTCATGTTGAGCGTCTCTGGCACCAGTTCACAGATAAAGCCCAACATGCTCAGACACAAACCGACGGCGGTAAAGTAAAACATCCATTTATTTTCATTTGGGGCCTCTATCTATCAATTAGTCAAAAGGTGAGACTGACCACTGCTACTACGAGAGAAACAGAAACTCAATATGTTAAACCTGCATTTCACGGTAACTTCAATTCTCAGGGTTTTCAAAAAAGTTTCCAAATGGAGAAAAAGCTTTAATCGGCACCTTGTGTTATGCTGTCTGCTGGAAATTCTGCTTCAATCCCATCATTTCCCAATTGCTAATGATGGGCTGACAGCAAAGTGTCTCGTTAGTCATGTATGTACTGGTAACTATGTTGCCCAACACTCAGTAAATGCAGATCAGTTAAGCGGTAAAAACGCTCAGCAGAAACCAGCTGATGGGATCTGTCTCACAAGAGTACCTCAACGGAACAGAAGAGAACATACCAACTGACTAAACTGTACAGTTTCTCTATTACACAGTCATTCAGCCACATGCTAAGAAGTGTCAGCGTTTATGATAAATGTAATAAAGCCATTTACAGAGTCCAGCAACCTCACATTGCACAGTTGGAAATCACAGGCAACTTTGATCAAACTAACTAATAAAAAATGGTATTTTTTTTTTTAAATGGGGGGTAACAGGAAACTGCTAATTCAGAGTGACATTTGCATTGGTTTCGAGATCTATACGTTTTACCTTCTTCTCAAACCAACGTTGCAGCCAAGTGCGCACCTTCAGCCCACGGCTGCCCTTACATTTCCACGCCAAAAACCACTTTGCTCTTTGTTTCTCATGAAACACGATGGAGGTGAGTAGCACTGAAACTCCTGTCTAGCTCTACATCGACAATCGCTCTCGCGCTAAGACATTTCCCAGCAAGAACTTGATCCAGATTCTACAAATGCTTGGATATTTGCTTAACTAACTCAGGAACTAAACTAGAGGGGGACAATTTCAGATTAAACATAATTTGTATTATGGTTTAGCGTAAATTAATTTCATTGGACATTCTGTATTTCAGTAATCACAAGAGACACAGATTTCACACTAGTTGACACATGTGTATCATTAAGCTCACAGCCATTCGATCTTCAGCATCAAAGACTAGCAGCAAATGGCCTGGTTGTACTAGAGGTAAGTGACTTTCACCTTAGTTGCATCACAGGATTTCATCTATCCCACAAATCAGTGCGCCAGATTTCTGCCATGCGCAGTTGCAAGTGAGGCGGCAGTGAAGCGGCAATGTCTAGGAATGAGCTAGTCGCCAAGCGGTCGGTCACACGGGCTCACAGAAAGGCACCTGGTTACCCAACATCACCGGCCGACCTGAATGACAGCAAGTACAATCAGCAACGTTTTAACGGCTACTGCAAAGCTGTCCCTGAACAGCCAACTTCACATTAGTACCCTTGGTTTTGGAATTAGATGCTGGGGAATTTTTGGCCATATAGAGAACTAACATTTATATTTAACCTATTTGGGGTTAGGGTTAGCCTAAGCCTAACCCATTCAGCACACTTTCATCCAACGTGATGCACATTTCCGTGAAAGAAGGAAAGAAAATGTTTGAAGCAGCTGGGGATTAACGGCTTGGTCCAGAGGCACAATGGTGGGAATGATCATCTACATTCTGCCTTTTCCATTTGCTGAGCAACTGAAAGTCTGCATCCTCGATCTAAAAGCTGTGGTTCCTGCCCGGAAGCTTCTCTACACACCAGCATCACATAAATAAAACCTCTAACGTACATCTGCAAATCACCACCTTACCAGATACCTCCTGCCCGCTGCCCCTGGCCCCCACAAACAGTTCCCCATGTTAAAGAGGAAACACGGCAAACAAGTCAACCAACAAAGAAACAGCTGTGCTTCGCATATGGAGCTATTCCTCCATCCACTTTTTAATGAAGTCCATATTTTTTTAATGAAATAAATATTTTTTATTTTTATCGTGGTATTATGCATTATGGATGCTTTATGAGCCTCTCATCTATAACGCACTGTAAATACCTTTATAATGCAGTACAAATTATCCTTAACGCTTATACCGATCATTATAATGCAATTATAATGCTTAAACATGGCTTTATGTTATGCCTTTGGATGAGTATTTATAGTCAATAATGCTCCATGAATGCATTCTGTTATGAATGTTCATAAATTACTATAGACGTAGCCTATAGTAAAGTGTTACCATATAATCATCTAAATGTGTGTTCAACCTGAGCTAAGCTAAAACAGCCTCTGCGAGTTAGGCGCTTAGATGACATTAGATTCTATTAAGTCTTTTTATTGTCGTTGCATATTAGAATACAATAAAATGATCTAATCTAGGCGCAATCTTAACTTGCAGAGGCTCTTTTTGCCAGAATATTCAGGCATGGCTAAAAATAATAATAATAATGATAATAATAATAATGATAATAATAATAATGATAATAATAATAATAATAATAATGATAATAATAATCAACAGCAGAAGCTATGGGATGTTAATCGTTACAGATATGCAATCATTCCTGTACTAAAAGATCACAGGATTTAGTCCATTGATTAATTCATATTTTTAAATGTTATTCATTTCATAAGCGCCTCCTAGGTCCTGTTACTGAAACATGTTCATTTAGTCTCCCTGCTGTACTGAAATTGCACTAAACCATTGATCGAAACATGAATTTTGCATACATTACACACCTGTATTTTACAGATAAAAATTCAGATCCTTTCCACCACAGTCCTTACAGGAGGCTGATAGGGGAATCAAATATTCCCTAGATACCATTTCCATGATGGCTTCCGGAACACATGTATACAATTTTTTTAAATAATAAAGGCCAAGCGTAGATTAACTTCAGAATTAATCCCATAATCAGCATCAAATTTGCAAGCACTCCAATAGATATATGAGCAGAGCCACTCTTAGGGTGGGGGTGCAGTGGTTAGCACTGGGGGGGGGGCGGCAGGGTGGTGCGGTGTTTGGCTCTGGGGGCGGGGGCGTGGGGGACGGGGGTGCGCGCTAGGGGGTGGGGGCGCGCGGAGGGGGTCCCGGGGCTGCGGGGGG
>JAABNY020000037.1:14185106-14195175 GCA_015164015.2 Brevimyrus niger
TGATGTCTGTGATGTCTGTGATGAGAGATGGAGTGGATCATAGGGCTGGAAAAGCCGTCACACTGCTCGGGCGTCCTCTGGAAAACACGTAGGGGATCTGAGAGACATCCGTCGGTTGACAATAATAAAACTTGTAAAATGGAGATGTATAGTGCTTTGCAAAACTCTTAGGCAGTTGAAGAAATTGTGTAGGTATTGAGTTAATATTTGCTCAGGAAAAAAGCAGCACTTGGTGGAAAATAACAGTAATATATATTTTTAAATGCCAAATTTCTTCTCTTCACCAGAAAGTTACTGATATTTTGTTGGTTGACTAGATGAAAACTTTGATCATTTCACCACCAGCTGAATTAATTAATTTTGTTAGCTCAATTAGGTATTGATTAGCCAAACAAGCTGAGGTAGTGGTCAAGTCAAAACAAACACGGGTGAATTGGACAGTTGCTACAAATACTGGGCTGACAGGAGAGGTTTAGAATTAGCTAAGCTGACGTACTTGGGGAGACGTATCATGGTTTTACACCCAGTATGTGGATGATTTCAAACTTCGATGTCTTAGACTGTGTGTTGGGTCTCTTCACTAGTCCTGTTTCAGCTGCATCTTCTGCTAAATTTCTGCCCTGGGTAAATCCTCAGAAATCGGCCGTAAATCATCTCTCCACGCTAGGCGGAGCAGTGGCGGGAGATCATGAACAGGAAGATGCATTTCCCTCCCGAGCTGATCGGAGCCATCCAGGAGGGGAAGACGGCGATGGTGTCGGACCTGCTGAAGATCGGCGACGGCATCATCCGGCAGCTGGACGACTCAGAGGACCGGCAGTGGCGGGAGGCCCTGAATCTGGCCATCCGGCTGGGTAGAGAGGACACCCTGGACGCCCTGCTGCGGGGAGTCAAGTTCGACTTCCGCCAGGTCCACGAGGCGCTGCTGGTGGCGGTGGACACCAACCAGCCGCAGGTGGTCAAGAAGCTCCTGGACCGGCTGGATCAGGAGAAGGGAGTCGGCAACAACAAAGTGGACGTGCGCTCCTTCTCGCTGGCCATCTTCGACCACTCCATCGACGACTCGCAGTTCGCGCCCGGCGTGACGCCGCTGACTCTGGCCTGCCAGAAGGACCTGTACGACATCGTCACCATGCTGACACGCAAGGGCCACGTCATCCCGCGGCCGCACCGCATCTCCTGCGCCTGCCTGGAGTGCCGCAACGGCCGGCAGTACGATCTGCTGAAGTTCTCCCTGTCGCGCATAAACACGTACCGCGGCATCGCCAGTCGGGCCTACCTCTCCATCACCTCCGAGGACGCCATGCTCAGCGCCTTCCGGCTCAGCAGGGACCTGCGCAGGCTCTCCAAGAAGGAGCCCGAGTTCAAGGTGAGGCGGGCACCATTAGCGTCTGGCCGCATTTATTCCGGGGGTCTTAGATGAAAGAGCTGGGCAGTATTACTTATTTAACTACCCAGGCAGGGCTGGGGAGCAGAATGAATGACGCCATCCGTCCAGGTATCATCTGTAATCACCCATCCAGAGGAGGGTCACGGCAATGAAGGGCACCAGCGTTTCAATTATTTAGTGTCTTAACAGACAGTTCTATCCATAGTGATTTTCCCTTCCGCCTATATTCATCCATCCATTCGTCCATCCATCCTACTTCTTATCCAATAGAGGGACAACGTGATTTAGCGTCATCAATATTTTATTTGCATTTATCTGTGTGTATGGGTGCAGTATCACTGACATGATGGATGTTGAAGGTCATTGTGGGTCTGCTAAAGATAAGGCTGGTGTGTGGCTCAGTGGGTTAGTACACTGTGCCTTTGATTAGAAGGTCGCTGGCTCAAATCTGAGGCTTAGTAGAGATTACGCCATTGTGCTTCCTGAGCAAGGTCTTTAACCCTGACTGGCCCTGCTTTCTTGAAAAAATGTATGTGATTCTGAATGTAATAAAATTGTGAAGAATGTACAACATAAATGAGTGGTTATGAGAAAGATGGATTTATTAAGAAGGTGCCCCAGGTCTGGTTCCTCAGCTGCTGTGCTCCTCGCTGGCCTTCCTCAGTGTGATCTGCATGTGTGTGAGTCACCAGCATGGTGTGACATGGAAGGGGTCTCCAAGCCTGCTTTCAAACCGCCCCCCCCGGCTATGTTACATGTTTTCCCCATAGTGATTGTGTACTATGGGTCAAAGTGAGGGATCTGAGCTCCAGCTCAGTGAATCAGCACACTGCTGATTCAAAGGTATCCTTCAGTCCCTTTAATTTCCTCAACCCCCCCAATAATTAATTTCTACATTTATTTATTTAACATCCACTTATCCAAGGTCACATCCATTTAGAAAAATCAGGGTCATCCACTTTCTGGACCGATTGGACATCAAGGGCCTTGTTCAAGGGCCTGCTGGAAAATTCACGCAGCCATATGAGGTTTGAACCAGCGACCTTCTGACCACATAGCATCCTAATCCCCTGAGCTACACCCCTCCCATGTATCTGCCCTAAAACACTAAAAACAGAAAGCAGACTGCTCAGATGGATCCTGGGTAATCACCCTCCCACACTCAGATGGATCCTGGGTGATCACCGTCCCACACTCAGATGGATCCTGGGTAATCACCCTCCCACGTTCAGATGGATCCTGGGTGATCATCACCCTCCCACACTCGGATGGATCCTGGGTGATCACCCTCCCACACTCGAATGGATCCTGGGTAATCACCCCCCCCCCCCATACACACACATCCTCACAGCCGCAGTACCTGAGTCTGGAGGAGCTGTGCCAGGAGTTTGCCGTGGAGCTCCTGGGAATGTGCCGCAACCAGAGTGAGGTCACCACCATCCTCAACGACTGCGAGGACGACAGCGAGGACGAGGACGGCCTGGACAGCCGGGCTTTTGAGGAGGGCATCCCCAATCTGGCCCGGCTCCGCCTTGCTGTCAACTACAACCAGAAACAGGTGAGGCTGGGGCCATGTCAGGGCCACTGGGCCCCCACTCACCTAAATGCTTATAAAGATGCTACTATCCCAAATGGGGTCAAATATCTAATGTGACAACTGTCTTATCTACTGTCTATTGCACAACTGCCTTATATATTGTTACTATTTGCACAACTGCCTTTTTTGTCTATATGTCTCTTGCCTTGTCAGTTTGTCTTGTTATCTGTCTTTTCAAATTCTAGTTAAAATCGGACAGTACTACACCAGTGAGCGAGGAATGGCATATCCGTTCTCATGTTTGTTTGTAAGATAAAAAGTGCATTGACAATAAAATCTCTTTGAATATTTCCACCTTTGACTCGTATTTAAAACTTTCCGGATTCAAGGGACCAATATGCATACGTACATCTGGGATGAAGCGTCGTCTTGCTGACTTCCATGGTGCTACATTTCCACAGTGACTAGGGTGAAGAGAGTAAAGCTGGGAGCAGTTAACCAAGGCGGTGAAACACCAGCGACAGACAGAGTCTTGGTCAAATTAAAAGTTGGATGGGCAATTGTTTCCCTCCAGGGTCAGCATACTGTAATACACAAAAGGGGCAGAACAGAGGATATGATTCTAAATTAACACAATTTCTCTATCCATCCATCCATCCATCCATCCATCCATCCATCCATCCACCCGTCCTTCTCCAGTTTGTGGCCCATCCCATCTGCCAGCAGGTGCTCTCTTCCATTTGGTGTGGCAGCCTCTCGGGCTGGAAGGGCAGCAAGACGGCCTGGAAGCTTTTCGTGTCCGTCGCCATCTTCATCACCATGCCCTTCCTCTGCCTCATCTACTGGTTCGCCCCAAAGTCCAAGGTAGACGGCTGGAGGGTCGATTTGGTATTGAACTACAGCCATAAGGCCAGATCCATAAGAGGAGGGTGCCGTTATATTCGGATCATTTAAATGTGCAGGAGTTCTCTCCTAGACCGGGACAGTTATCGTCCTCAGGGATTAAAACTGGATTAATATGAAGTGTTTTCTGTGCAGCAAACTGAGCGGAAAGCTTGATCTGAGCTTCTGATGGTGGTCTGGTCACCCCTCCCGGCTCCTCTGGGCCCGGCCTCTTTCCCTCTTTGTTCCTCCGGGTCCAATTAAAAGTGTGAGCTGCACTCATTTCAACGCATTTTGATCTTGGTTGCCTGTATCAGATCGGCAAGACGCTGAAAATCCCCGTGATCAAGTTCCTGCTCCACTCCGCTTCCTACCTCTGGTTCCTCATCACGCTGCTGTGCGAGTCCATCGCCATGGAGATGTTTCGGACTGAGTTTGCCTCACGCCAACAGAACATGCTGCACAACTCCCTGCACATGGTGTGGGTGGTGGGTGAGTCCGTTTCCCGCCTGATGAGTATCTTTAACGTAGTACGGTGAAAAAACTTCTACTTGAGGATTAATGCACGACATGCTGAAACCGTAATCCAGTCGTCAGCTTGAGATTCACCATTTAATTCCAATACCCATGGCAATAAAAAGATTTTGGGATAAAGTATAGATGAGCTCATTGTACGATCTCATGCGATTTCAGTTCACAAACGTGAAAATAAAGTCTTTAGGTATAAATGTCTAAGCCAGGCCAATCCTACCTGCAAGTGTACCGGCATGTATGCAGGTTTTGGAATAACCTTTAGATCAGCTGTTCAAACCCAGGTGTGAGGACTCTTCAACCAGTCAGTCCTCTAATTAGTAATTTAATTAGGGAATTGCAGTGAAACCCAGCGTTCACACAGCAGCCCTTTCTGGATAAGACTGCCCACCCAGGTCTAGGACAAGTGCGCAATAACTGTGGTATTTGCATCAGGTGGGGGTTCTTTGCCTTTGAAGCCATTAGTTTCGTGTGCCTAACCCCTCCACCCCCTTGCCCGAGGTCCGATACCCCTGCATAAAACACACAGCTTGTTGTGCATTAATCCTTTAGACTCAAAGATCATAAAGGCTTGTGGATTCGCAGCTGTGATTTCCCTGGCTGGTACTACCTGTGAAGTTTAAAAAAACTAATGAACGTCATTCTGAACAATCAGATTCAAGAGTTCAACAGTGCCATTGTATACAAACATAATAAAATGGATCTACATTAAAAGCTCATTTAAAATCTCTAGCCTAGTTGAAAAGACATTTAAGGTTGAGTGAGGAAATGAAGGAGCAAGGTGGATCTGTAGGGCCCAACCAGTAGGGGGGAACAGTAACCCCCCCCAGCCCTGATCTGGCTTGGTGTGACTCCAACCCCAACGCTGCAGGCTTCTTCTGGTTTGAGTGTAAGGAGGTGTGGATCGAGGGCTTGCGCACTTACCTCCTGGACTGGTGGAACTGCCTGGACATGATGGTCCTCAGCATGTACCTGGCCTCCTTCGCCCTGCGTGTCGTCATCGTGCTCAAGGGCTACTTCATTTGCCAGGAACCCAGCCGCCTGCAGGAGTGTGCCTACTTCACACAGTCTGGTGAGTAGCAGAGGCTCCCATTGGGCCTTGCAATGACCTCTGACCCCTGACTTCACTGTCATTGCCCAACCAAAGCCACAGTGCCAAATTTGGTTGCATCAATAAATGTTCATTGTCAAAATTGCATATACAGTTTACAGTTATTTAATTTAGCAGACGCTTTTGTCCAAAACATGAGGATCAGAGATCTGGGTCAGCCAGTGTTCACAGAGCGCTTGGGGTTAAGGGTCTTGCTCAAGGGCCCAATGGTCATATCATCCTGCCAACCTTGAGATTGAACTTGCTTATCTTGGATGCCAGCCCAACTTGAACCCCCCTGGCCATGAGGAACCCCAAAGTCTTGGACCGATTTTAAATTCCAGTCCAGCCCCAGTCACCATTAGTTAACGAGTAATGAATAAATGTATGTCCAGGAATCTTTTCATTTCCAAGCAATACATGTGTAAATAATGAGCAACAAATGTTGTCCTTTCCTTACATTAATTTTAATGACTTCTAAATAGCGAGTAACTGTATCATACTACTGGCACATCCAGATGAGTGTAAAGTACAAATGGCAGTCTGAGTGAAACCAGCAGATCTTCCTGTCCTGTCAGAGATTAATTTCATGTTTGTCTTGCTGTGGTGCTGATTGCACTGTTAACACTAGTTAACACTTTACCAAATAGAATTAAATTCGTAGCCAGAGCCACTTTATCCCAGCGATGCCCTATGAACGCTGTGCCTCAGTTTATCATCGCCCCCTACAGGCCGGGATGACTGGCGACAGGAGGACCCACAGCTGATCGCGGAGGTGCTGTTTGCTGTGACCAGCATGCTGAGCTTCACCCGCCTGGCTTACATCCTGCCAGCCCAAGAGTCCCTGGGAACGATGCAGATCTCCATCGGCAAGATGATCGACGACATGATGAGGTGAGACGAGAACTGGGATACGTTGAGAATTCCGGGCCATTCGGTGAAATGTGCACATAAACAAGAGAACGCTTTCTGAAAAATCCATTTCCTTCCTGCCAAGATTCCTGTTCATCCTGATGATCATTGGGACAGCCTTCCTCTGTGGAATCAATAGCATCTACGTGCCCTATGTCATCTCTCCACGCCTTGGACAGTATGACATCACTTCTCCATGCCTTCATCAAGAGGCTGTGTTTCCCTTCAATTCCTGAAGTCGGCTCACTGTCGGGAGTAAAGTGGTCCACTATTGGCCACTAAAACAATTTACTGAAATATTGTCTTCATCATTTGTTTTTCACAAAAACAAATATTTCATCAAAAAAAAAAACTTCATCTTTTGAATCCAAGATGTTTTCCAGCTCTTGTGTGGCTCCTGATTTCCCTCTCCAGGTTCAACGAGACCTTCCGCTTCCTCTTCTGGACAATGTTTGGAGTGGTGAACCAGGAGTACGTGGACATGCCGGACTTCGTGGTGGCCGAGTTCGTGGGCCGGGTGCTGTATGGCATCTTCACCCTGATCATTGTCATTGTGCTGCTCAACATGCTGATCGCCATGATCACCAACTCCTTCCAGAAGATTGAGGTGAGGGAGTCTGCGGGGCACCCTAGGCTGTTAGGGAGGGGGTGGCAGACAAATGGAGTTACACCCCCTTCCCCCCTTTAGGATGATGCGGACGTGGAGTGGAAGTTTGCCCGCTCCAAGCTCTACCTCAATTACTTTCGAGAAGGTCTCACCATGCCGGTCCCCTTCAACATCATCCCCTCTCCCAAGGCGACCTTCTATCTGATACGGTGGGTCGCAAAGAATCGGTCCAAACAAACACATTTCCCCAGCTCAAGGCACGGTCTAACAGCAAATAACATAACAAAGTCATTCTGTTGATCATGGTCCTACAAAGTATGCAATATCTTGATACAGGGAATATATATTACTGATGTATGAAATGGGTCACAAAATAAGACAAAAATTTTAAGATTACATAACAGTACATAACAGCATTCATTACTGAGTAGGTTGAACAGGCATGAAAATCAGTTTTTTGGTATAAGAAAAAGAATGCGCCAAGGATTCTGGGAAATACTTCAGTGTTGAAATATTTTTACTGCCCCTTGTGTCGTTTTGTCATGATTCGTGATCAGTGATTGATTTCTGCTGTCCGTCATGCTAGAGGAATCTTCCGGAAGATCTGCTGCTGCTGTGATTTCAACACGACACCGGAATACCCGCCCATCCCCTCCATCGTGAGTACAGATTAAGATGCTGTACTTTACATCATGATGGACGCTGGTTCAAATCCCAGTGTCGACAGAATGATTTCGCTATTGGGCTCCTGAGCAAGGCCCTTAACCCCCAATCGCTCCAGGGACTGACTGACCCTAACTTTCTCACTTTTGATAAAAGTCTCTGCTAAATAAATGCGATCCATGACATTTTATAGAGAAATGAACACTCCAGATAGGAACAGCAGATATTGGCGTATTTTATATTGGCACATCATGTATGGATGACTGTTGAGCTTTAAGGCTGTGGGTTCGGTGCCCTGCAGTCAAACGGGGTGTCAAACGAGGGGGAGAACCGGCTGCCCTACAGACAGCAAGTGATCCGGGCTCTGGTGCAGCGCTACATCGAGTCGGCCCGCCGGGAGTTCGAAGAGAGCAAGCGCAAAGGTGGGTCTGGGAGGCCGGGGCTGGTCAGGGCTTGGGCATCAACATGGCAACTCGTACAGGGTCAGTCAGGGCGGGAGGAGGGGATGGACGAATGACGAAGAGGGTAAGAGCTGAACGTGCCGTGCTTCGATCTGGCTGATGTACCTCAACGGTGTGAAAAATCACAGTATTTCTCTGAAGGATCCAATAATGAGCCAAATGTGTCCTGCTCACATTCAAAAGCTGTTTTACTGTGATGATTCTGCTTGTTAGGAGCACTGTGGCTCTATGGTTGTGGGTTCAAATCCCACCCCTGCCTCTACGTGGTTTTCCCAGCATTCACTTGGGTCTCCTTCCATGATAGACGTGGGTGGGCTCTCGGCCGTCCACAACGGGGACGGATGGATGGATCTGGCTTGTTTGATCTCTCTGGTCTTGCTGCGGTTGCATTTCCTCACAGATGTGGGTAACCGGATCACGGAGCTGAACAAGGTCGTGTCCCGGCTACACGCAGAGATGAAACAGATCCACCAGGTGCTGATGCAGGGTAACTTCGGCGGGTCAGACAGCGGCACCAGCGAGGGATCCTCCATGCTGGGCAAGTACATCATCGGGGCGCGTAACAACTTCCGGGGCTTCAGCAGTGGTGGCCCCCCCAAGCACACCCCCATGCAGGTGACGGTGCATGAGATGCAGGATGAAGAAGTGAAGAAGGAAGAGGTGGTGGGGGTGGAGGCGAAGGACCAGACCTATGCCAAGGGAGGAGAGGACCAGGCTTCTTCCCCAACTGGCAGCAAGCGCTCCTGGGATACTGGCTTTGGCTCCCAGGAAGGGGAGTCGTCAATTGGGGGAGGGGCAGAGACTTCTACTACAACCCCATCTGAGAATGGGGCAGACTTAAATTAGTACTGGATCATTGGTGTCTCTTCTTTGGCGGAATCCCTGATCCAGGATTATCTGAATATCATAGGTAATCGATGTACTTGGCTAAATGGTAAAAACATGTTTTCTTCTTGCCTGACAATGGAACACTAACTAATCATCTGTCGGACTCTCCTTCTCTCTAACAGACCCACAGGGTCTGTGTACTTAAAGGTCAAAGGGCAAATAAATGCAAGAATAAATTAATAAAAAGCTCCATCTTTAGAACAGCTGCGGTTTAGCCTGGTTTAAGATTCATTCAGCCAAAGCCTGTTTTACAGTTTAACATGCAGCTGTGTGCCAGTTATACCCGATTGTTCCGTCAAAAGCAGGATTGTAGTTAAACTGCTGCTACAAAGCAGCTTACGACGGGGTTGACTAAAACAAAGTAATACTGAATTATATATTATTAATTTGTAAATGTCTTCTTTGCACTTCCTGTTCTTTCATATTACTAATGGCATATACTAAACTTAATAAACAATAATGAGTCCTTAAACTGCTGGGAAATTTTCTCCACCATTAAAATACAACTTAGAGTGTTAGATTTACATAAGAAAGTTATGGAGACAAATCCTACAACCAACATAATGTTCTTCTTATAAAACCACAGTTAGTCTATCTGCTGTGTTTCTGTGTTCTGAAGTCAATCATTGCATGATGTTATTTGCTGATCCAAATGTGCTCTACAGGTTGGTGACATTTTTTGTTCTGTTGGGGACACTTGTCTGTTACTTTTTTGCCAACATGTATCCATGGAAATTGTGATTATTTTTACTACAATTTATCAGAACACAAATACAGCCTCCTCTGATCTCATATTTGATGGGTGCCTATTAATTTTAAATGCAGACATATAATTACACAGAGTATTAAGTATGGTATTAATAATAAGTGATTTGGGAACATGTTGAAACTATGACCATTTCTAAACTGCGGTTAAACCATATGCAGAACAGGTCTAATATGAACCACAGACATGTGATCACTAGTTATATGTAGGTAATTTTTTAAGTGACACAGCAACTGTGTTTATTTTAAACTGCGGATTCAGACGAAACAGCAGAGGTGTTTCAGAGACCACATGATGAGATCTGCTTTAACAGCAGAGGTGTTTCAGAGACCACATGATGAG
>JAABNY020000037.1:14196107-14211689 GCA_015164015.2 Brevimyrus niger
AGCAGAGGTGTTTCAGAGACCACATGATGAGATCTGCTTTAACAGCAGAGGTGTTTCAGAGACCACATGATGAGATCTGCTTTAACAGCAGAGGTCTGACTGCCTCTGAAAGTGGTGAAATGGAAGCGTGGGCTGGTGTTAGCGCTGCGGTACGGCTGTTTCCGCGGGAGGAAAACGAAGGTGGCCCGGGTGACGATGGCCTCCGTTCCCACGGCACCCTGTTTTTCTCCCAGTTAGAGCGGTTACTGTGTACTGGTGCCTCCCACGGCGTCGCTTGCAGGTCACAGCTTGCCGAACACCTGCCGTTTGCGCCGATTCCCTTGGTTCCCCACCGCAATTAATTAACGCGTCTCACCCATTGTTTGCATCACACCTGAGCCCTTCGTCACTGAAGCAAATTATCAGGACTAATTACAAAATAATACTGTTACCACCACCTTCTCTGCTGTTTTTCACTTGTCTAACCATAAGAACATGTCCTGCGCTACTTCAAATTTACTTATGTTCTGCTACACAGAAGCAGCATCATAAGGAATCCTAGACCCTCTTACCCTTTTTTTTATTTATCCCTCCTTAAAAAAACATTCTATGTCCTTTTAGCGATTTTGTGCCACTAGAATGGCCCCTGAGGAGTACTATTCATAAATGTTGTTTAATGTTCATGTTACTTTTAACATGACTGGAAACACGTGGAAGTGGTTTAGCTCAGACTTGACCCAGACTTCCTTTCGCATCACTGATCTCCACAAATAGCATGTATTTCACAAAAAGTGGAGGTTATCTAGAAAAACAGAAATAGATTGTTGAGCCTTGTTAAAGGGCTTTCCGTAACACTTCAAAATTTTTGGTGGATCAGGTGCATATTAAGGTAGGTTGTGGTGTACAAATGCTTATTTTGGGGTTAGAATAACGCCCTTTCTGTTTCAGTTCTGCCAAGCAACACAGACCAGCATCTACCGGTATAAAATTGCTTATGCATTTGACGTTTAGCAGCAATTTGTCATGCACACCTCTGCACAGATAATGCTGATGCTAATTTTGCTTTTCTCTCTTAATTTAAATTTTAACGCGACGTGACGCTAACCTTTCCCAACATTTTTGCCGATTCAAAATAAACTTGCAAAAAGAGATCTTTGGCTTTCTCTATATATCCTGTACCATATGAATATATACATAGGACGATGTAAACTGAATTGGGAAAATAGGAAAAAAGTTAATTCTTTGGCTGTGTTCAAATTCTGGGGCAGCATCCTTCAAATGCTGCAATCTATGCTGCCTTTGTAAGCCGTGTCCTTCGAATATTCGCACAATGAATCTTGGGATCTCGGCAAAAGAATGCTGCATTTCTAGGCTGAATTTGAAGGAGCCTTCAAAATGGGACACACTCGTCCTTTTGAATGCAGTAAGTGAATTCGCACAGCAGGCTTGCAGCAGACTTCAGTTGATGCCTAGTGCCACCTAGTGGTACTCGTATATATGCCAACTGTAGCGCACATTTGGATCAGCAAATAACATCATGATCTGGTTTGGACACCTGCGTGGTACAGAAACTAATCAGTCCAAGCAAAGAGTACTTGTTAATTCAATCCAGATGATCTGCTTATATTCTTCCTTATTGGAGCTGGGCGATATGGCCTAAAAATACAACTCAGATTTTTCACAATAAATCCGATTTTAATCGATTTTCCCAATCCCCATACTCAAAATCAAACTATAGATGACAAATGAATGTTTTAACTTTTTTTCCTACTTTAAAGTGCCAAAAAATATGCTTGTGATTGAGATAGCAGATCATGCCATTTTAAACACTTTCAAAAACTTAAAAAAACTTTTAGCATGTTAATGAATGACGGCTTTTCTACAGTATGTATGGGCACCAAGTCTTACAATTTACATCGCGACAGCGTTTGTTATCGCTTTTCACCGTGCCCCATTCTTATCATATGGAACACAGTTCGAAAACGTGTCAGAGACGGTTGCTTGCTTAACTCTGGAAGTTGTGCTGGTGCTGCGGGTATTTTCATTTCGCTGGGAGCTGCACTTCTCCCACTCTGCTGCGTGCCTCTGCTTTAGGTGCTGGAATTAATTTGTCGTGCTGCTTCCTTTGGATGCAAGTTTTTAACTTTCCAACGAGGACTTGTTTGGTCTTTGTCTGACGGCGCAAAACCGAACTATTTAATTGCCCTGCTGTTTGTGAACCCATTACAAGCTTTTGGGTGCGCCGCGCTAATTTACCCGTGAAGAACGGTGCGTAGCATTAGTTCCGCTTCTGGCAATCGCGTGTAAAATAAGTACAGTAATAAAATCGATTTTCATTAAAAAAAAAACACACACATCGTCCTGAACTGTGAACTCGAATTATTCGATAAAATCGATTTATCGCCCACCTCTATTCCTTATATTATACATAATCACTTATCCTGTATAGTGGTACAAAATTCTGTGTGTACCCTACAATGGACTGACATCTTAGCCAGAATCTCGTCTCATTCCCAGTGCATCTTATGGGATGGGTTTTGATAAATGCAACCAATTAATCATTTAAATTGTCGGCTATGATTACCGGCAGTAAATCTTTAAAAACTAATGTCATAATGATTTTCTTTATGTCCCTGTATCAAAAAAAAAAATTCTGCATTGCATTGTCAAAGCAAAATAAAGCACATTTGCAGTCATCGTAATCGTACTTTAATGTTGCGATACGAGCAGTAATCAAACCATTATTAGATGTTATTTTATAATACAGATATGTTGCTGTTACATGCCTTCAACTCTCAAGGCAAAAACACCGACTGCACAACATTAAAAGTTGTATCCAGATAATCATGATAGATCATGTAGAGCCAAACATGACCCCCCCCGTAAAACAACCGCAGACCATTTTCTTAATGCTGAAATGTTTAACAGGCCACAAAGATTTTGACCTATAGAAAAGAAACGCAGATCATATCTCTGCTTCAACCGTCTCATGCAGGTAAATATTTCATTAATTCAGAAATGACTCCGTCAATTCTGTATTTGGTTATGTGTCAGTCCTTCACAAATATATCTAAATTTATGGTCCTGTCAGTTTTGATTGATGGCACAAGTCGCATACAAGCTTGCATGTCCTGTAGTTTAGTCTTCATTTGGCACATAGTACTTGCAGATGTCACTCCTGATTCACCACTGTTAAATTAATGAGTGCAAGTTCTAATGCTTCCGAAGTCGCCGTCTAGTGAATGGACTCCAAGGACTTGCTATGTGCATATTGGTAGCCTATAGACAGAGCAAAGCAGAAGTGAAAACTGTAGAATAGATCTCATGAAAAATGGAGTATTGAAACTTGTACACTATAGAATCATTGTTTTTGATGACACTAGCCCAGACTGCTGCCCATCAAATAATAAAAAAAAACTAACAGGGCCTGTCACATGACCACTTACGGGTGTCAGAAGCGCAAGCATTCAAATCTGGAATCAGTCCAATATTAAACTATTGCAGTTTAGTTCCTCCATATTGTTCCTGGCATTAGAGAACGTCACATCACTTTGACATCAGAATCTTTATTTAGCAAAAATGTAAAACAGGTTACTATACAGCGAGATCCACATGTACCTGTATTTAAGTCACGGCGTTTACTCCAACAGCAGAGCCGATTTACATATTAACACATACCGTGACATTTAAAGCTGAATTGGAGCACAAAATACAAGTAGGACATTTTAACAAGCCATTCTGTACAGAAGGAAAACAGATGAAGTTAAACTTCAACTTATAGACTGCAAATTAGGGTTTTACAGTTTGTGGTGTGAGGGATACAAGTGAATATTTACAGTTTGATGCATCTGGCTACACTTGCTAAAGAGAATCATACAATTGGTGTTTTAAAGCAGTTCAAATGTTTACCCCTATGAAAATGCTGAGGATGGGTGTGGATGGGGGTGGATTTAAGCTTAGTCAGAAACATACTGGGGGGAGCGAAGATCAATAGTCCCAAGTGGCCTGAAGTTTGATTCCAGTCAGCCAGAATACCCCGTTCCGGGATAAAGCATTGTGTCGTACAGAACAATGAAGAGTGTAAATGAGAAACCTCCCCACTACTCGGAAGAAAATCGAAGCACTGATCATTTACAGCCCAAACCGAAGGGGGCTGCTGGCGGCCGGCTTAGGATCCGCATGCTTAGGATCCGCACATCAGACAGTCGTCTCTGTTCTCCAGGGAGCAAACCATGGCCGCCTTGTTACGCTCCTTGGTGGCGGCGACATCGTCTCCATTGGACACGGCCGGCTGGCTCTCCTTCAGCTTCTCCTTGTTGAGGGTAAACTGGATGGGGTTGGCAGCCGGCTTGGTCCTCAGGTAGTACATGCCTGTCTTCAGGCCCTGCGGTGGAGGCATCAGCAATGAGGACAGACCACATTCGACAGACCACACTTTCACTCATTGCATTAATTGGGTACTTTAAACCAGCCAGTCCTTCTAAAAGCTACTTGCCAATGCAAAAAGTCCAAGTAGTTCTCTTATGAGGGCCAACAAAACCCTGTAGGATCTGAATTTAAAAGCATAATTACCACCTTTTACACATCCTTATCCCCTTTGCATCACATAATACTTGGTTCACTGGTACCTATATCACTTTATTGCAATGTTTGCCCAATTGCCCTCCAGATGCACCCGTTCCCTACCCTGCAGCTGTGACATAATTACACTGCTATTCCTCTGCAAGAGCTTCCCAGTAAACCGTAATCATCCAGACGGAGCCCGAAATGTTAATCGGCACAGAAATCCAGTTATAATGGTCATTCACTCCTGCATCAAGAAAATCTGCTTCATCAGCAAACAGCTGAGTGACACTCCTCTCCACAGAACAAACTCTGCCACAAAGCTCGATGTATATAGACAAAGGGCCACACCTGCTACGATTAAAAGGAAACAGGGCGGAGCCACGAGTAGCTGGAGAGAACAATGACGCTGGAGCACGAAGGGCTTGGAAATTCCATCCCTGAACAACACCTGATATTACACAGCTATTGAAACCTCACAGGCCATGACAAAGCCTCAAATTAGGAGAGAAGCACTAACCCAGAGTATCATTCTGGATTAACTCATGGAATAAAGACGAAGATGTGTAATTCAAGATGCTAGAAAACCACAAAACGGCACAAATAGCAAGCACTGAATGATATGTGGAGATCTGTGCCCATGTTCGGATGGTCATGGGCTCAAATCCCAAGGCTAACAGTAATCATCACCATTGGGCCCTTGACTGCTACTGCTGCAGGAAGTCCAGCGGCCTCTTCTCCGATCCTCACACCGCAGATTGCTATGGATAAGTCTGCTAGCGGTACTGAGCCGTGTAAAGCAGCTAGCAGGGGCGCCCACCTGCTTCCAGCCATAGAAGTGCATGCTGGTCAGCTTCCCGTAGTTTGGCTCGGCGATGTGAATGTTCAAGGACTGGCTCTGGTCGATGAAGGCCCCCCGATCGGCTGCCATCTTGAGCACGGTCTTCTGGGAGATCTCCCACACAGTCTTGTATAGCTCCTTCAAGTCTGCTGGTATGTCAGGAATATTCTGAGGAAAGGCCATAGAAGACTTAAAATCTAAATCAGGAATGCTGCACAATTTTTAAAATCATTAATGTTTTTAAATACATTTGAGTATTACAACATAATGGACAAAAAAAAATCAGGTCCCGTGCAACAAAGCCACACTTCGAATACCAATAATTATATTATTGGCAAGTGAAATGTTACAAATGAGATCCAAATGGGACTGTTAAAGAGTCACCAGACCTGTCTAGCAGCCCAGGTTGTTTGAGTTTACATATTAAAAAGCAAACTGGAAAAATAGTCCTGCATTTGCACACAATTCAGTTTAAAAATGTCATGAGAAACAGTGAGGAAGTAAAATTAACGGGAAACCTGTGGAGAATTAATGGCTCACCCAGGTAGCCCCCCCCCCCTCCAGAAGGTCCTGGAATAAGTGTGTCACATGGGCAGTTTCTTAAACAGAAATACTGTACATGTCATTGGAACTTCAAATGGCAAAGTCTGGGAGATGTACTGGGAGAAGATGAGTGAAAGAGACCTTCCAGGACGTGGAGATTTCACAAAAATCGGCTGTGCCGTTTCAATAATGGCCTTTTACAAGGGGGCAGGAGCAAATGGGGCTTTAAAAAAAAAAAAAACGAAGCATGACATGAAAGCCTTTCCCCCCCCATTTCTGGGTTTTTATCCATTTTAAAAGGACTTAAATTTCTTCCCAAGGGGCTGCACTGTGTCTGTCCTTGAATGTCTGAATGAGAGTCTGTGGGGTCTTTCATTTTTTGCCACAATCTTGGGAAGTGTCACTTTGAAAATAAAGAAATGAAATCTGAATACAACGTTGTTCCGGATTGCTTGACGTAGTAATATTACACCATTACTATATAATACCATTGTTATATCGTATGCTATGCTTCAGCCCGGTCTTGCCGTTGGTGAAAAAGCACTGAAAACCAAAGACTCGTCTGAAGAGTGACCGTGGCTGTATGGTTACATCTGACCTGAGGAGCATTTGGCGGAAACAGACCATCAGCAGCTTACGATCTGCCACAAGACTCCATTGGCTCTGTACTCCTGACTGCTGGACTATCTGCTGCTTCTCAGATTTCACGTCATAATCACAATTGTACCTTATGAACGTCTTGACATTCTGCAACGAGCCTCAAACGCAAGTGCTCGCAGGTGCCGAACAGGCCGTCTATTTCCACCCTCCAGCAACATTTCCCTCATTTTTTCTGGCCCGTTTCCCACCTTCCCAATAAGCAATATTAGACGACCAGTGGCAGAAAATTCATGAAAATGCAAGACGCGTAAAGAACGTGAAAACACAAAAACAAGACAAACAATTTGGACTTCAAAACAAACCTTCCAAAATCTGTTAAGTTTTTCAAACTAGGGATCGAACATGACCCTGCAAACAGCAGCGAATGAGTGATCAAGGACATGGATCTGTGGTCAAAGGCCTCGGCTCCATTAAAGCACTGGCCTTTCCGCTGTGGTACAGCATATCCAAGGCTATTTCAGGACATGACCTTTGACCTGCACACACCTGAATGGAGCCATTTTGGGCAATGAGCTGGTTCTTCATCTCCTCATTCCACAGCCCTCTCTCCGTCAGGTCCTTCAGCAGATGGGGGTTCACAATCTTGGAAAGGGGGGGGAAACCATTCAATGTGTGTCCCTCAAACATTTTGGCATCTGGATTGTTACAGAGCAAGCAAAACCACAAACTTCCAAAAGGCAACACCCCCCCCAGGCAGTGCCGACACGCTATTACAAAGAAATCACTTTTCTTCTTGCAGACTTACCTGGAACTCCCCAGACAGCACCCTGCGGGTATAGATGTTACTGGTGTAGGGCTCAATAGATTCATTGTTACCCAAGATCTGGGCAGTGGATGCAGTAGGCATGGGGGCCAAAAGGAGGCTGTTACGCACCCCATGTCTGAGGGTGAAAGGGAGAAAGATGATCAACGCATATAAACACATTAACACACAGTGCCGGCGCATCACTTCTGTCCTGGTTCTTACTTGGCAATCTTCTCCTTCAGCGCTTTCCAGTCCCACAGGTCGGTGGGGCTTCGCTCCCACATGTCGTACTGCAGGATCTGGGGAGATCAGAGCACATGGCTGAGAACAGCAGACTGGCTTTCGTCCTGAAGGCTGCAGCAGATGGGAGATTCACACCTATTCATCGGTTTGGTCGAAGCGCCAAAGGCAGAGGGGCAACAACTTGGTCGGACGTTCCGAAAGATCCAATTAACACATTACCGACAAAATCTTAAATGACATGGGACACATTTCAAGACTAATTCAAGAGAAGCTTGGCAGCCAATAGGCAATGAAGCCCTAAGATTGTGTTTAGTCTACATTTACTACCGTACAGTAAATTCTGAGGCAAATATTAAACAAATATTAGCACTGAAGAATTGAGTAACCCACCCCCTTGCTGACAGGTGAACCCTCATAGGTCTCATAGGGGCCCAACTCAGCAGCCAGTTCACAGCTGGCTTCCAGGGCAGCATAGTAGATGGTCTCGAAGATCTGCGTGTTGAGCAGCTGGGCCTCGGGGCTCTCAAAGGGGTAGCGCATAAGGATGAATGCATCAGCCAGACCCTGCACCCCAATCCCAATGGGTCTGTGCCGCTTGTTTGAGTTCTCAGCCTGAGAAGAAAGGCAAGGCTATCAAGTAGGTACTGGGCCATCATCTACAAGTCTGCTGGCACTCCACAACAGAAATTAAGGAGAGCCTGGGCTTCAGATACATGGCATTACCTCAGGAATGGGATAGTAGTTGATGTTGATGATCTTGTTGAGGTTTCTCACAATAACCTTGGTGACATAGGCCAACTTCTGGAAGTCGTAAGTATGCTCAGGGGTGACGAACACGTTGAGTGCAATGGATGCAAGGTTGCAAACTGCTACCTGCCAGAGGAAAAGGAAGGTTGCACTTGAGACAAGTCGTGGTTGGTCCGCTTTTAGTCCAGAAACACTGGCGTCTTCCAAAATTCAAACGGCGGGGGGAACCTTTGGAGATGGACACCACCCACCTCATCCTTGCTGGTATACTCCATAATCTCCGTGCACAGGTTGCTGCACTTGATGGTGCCCAAGTTCTGCTGATTGCTTTTTCTGTTGCAGGCGTCCTTGTAGAGCATGTAAGGCGTGCCCGTCTCCGTCTGCGACTCGATGATTGCGTACCACAGCTGCTGTGCCTTCACCACCCGTTTGAACCGGCCCTCCTTCTCATATCTGAGTAGAGACGCACCAACAGAAACACAGGTCAGATGGAAAAGCTCCTCAGCCCTCCGGCGCTTCCCGGACATGCCACCCCCCCTTTAAAATCTGCATCCGCACACTGCAAATTAAATTAAGCCAGCAGGACGTAGAGGCTATATCTGCACCTGGTGTAGAGCTTCTCAAACTCCTCCCCCCAGCACTCGTCAAGGCCTGGGCAGTCGCTGGGGCACATCAGTGACCAATCCTGAAGCAGGTGTAGAGATTGAGATGGTCATGTACTTCAGGTGGTTAGGTACTGGCTCTTCATCGTCTTCAGTGGTCCTTGCATTATCATAAATTGCTACTCCACTCCTGGACTTTGTTACCGTTTACATTTATTTCTTTAAAAATTTGACTACCGTGACATAATATTAAAAAAAGCAATATATCTATGCGACAGACAAAGGGAGAATAGCCATTTAGTATATCGTTTACCTTGCATATATTCTTTGCTTAATATTTTTTATTGCATAACTTTTGTAAGTCGCAAACAGTCTTTGTGTAACAATGACAATACAGCCTTCGGATCTATGGGCCAGGTCTACATCATGGAAGACTTACAGCACCTGTCCATGACAACCATAAACGGACGAATAAACGTCAGTTCAGAAAATTGCCTGTGCACCTCATTCTTCTCCACCCTCTTCATGAAGAGGTCAGGAATCCACAGAGCATAGAAGAGGTCCCGGGCTCTCTGCTCCTCCTTCCCCGTGTTCTTCTTGAGCTCCAGGAAGTCGAAGATGTCGAAGTGCCAAGGCTCCAAGTACATGGCAAAGGCACCGGGCCTCTGTAACGGAGCGTCCACACATGCAGTCAACAGAGCAGCCCTGGTCCTTCAC
Source organism: Brevimyrus niger (assembly GCA_015164015.2). Lineage (NCBI taxonomy): Eukaryota > Metazoa > Chordata > Actinopteri > Osteoglossiformes > Mormyridae > Brevimyrus > Brevimyrus niger. The sequence goes on from JAABNY020000037.1 coordinate 14,205,748, forward strand.
AGCCAGACAACGCTGATAAACGCAGGTCATCTTCACAAAGGACGCCAATGGGAATACAGCTCATACCGTGTGGTATTAAGGTCAAGCACCGCTTCACTAAATGACAGCCCCCAGTCCCCTTAAGCGGTGCACCCACCTTGTTCCCACCCTGATCCACGTAGCGGGCCGTGTTGTTGTAGACCCTAAGCATAGGAACCAAGCCATTGGAATTTCCATTTGTCTACAGAGAGAGAGAGAGAGACCACAGAACATTATATACACCTCAAATCAGCACAAGAATCGCGTAAACTGTACTCGCATCCCGAGTTCGTCATTTTGCAATTTAACGTAAAACTGGGGGTTCATGTACGGTTGGGGGGGGGGTAGACTCCCACTTACTCCTGCAATGTAGCTGCCAGTGGCTCTGATGCAGCTCACAGCCACGCCAATGCCCCCCGCGGACTTGGAGATCAGCGCGCACTGCTTCAGCGTGTCGTAGATGCCCTCGATGCTGTCATCCCTCATCGCCAACAGGAAACAGCTGAGACGAAACGACATTCCATCACGAAAACCGGACCTGGAGGTTTACCACACCTCCTCGTCCCACCGCGCCCATCTCACCCGGGGAGAACTGCCTCTGAGGCTAAATTTAATCTGCTCCTCCTTCCGTTTACGAGAGATTCCTCTCGCATACAAAACAAATGTGGGAGGCGATTTGGAGTTACTCTTCAGGCACAAGGCACCGACTTCCCATTTCCTTGAGACTGGTGGGCGTGGCCGACACGCTACTTCAGATGTTTAGCTCTTTTGTGATTTTTGTTTCCTGTTGGAAGATCATGAGCACCTACCTGGACAGCTGGGGTCTGCAGGTCCCGGCATTGAAAAGGGTGGGCGAGGCGTGGGTGAACCACTTCTCAGACAGCAGGTTGTACGTCTCGATGGCCGCGTCGATGTCAGTCTTGTGGATCCCCACCGACACGCGCATCAACATGTGCTGGGGCCGTTCGGCCACTGAACACGACATCAGCGAGCAAGCATCAGTGACCGAAAACGACGGGGAGACCCACAGCAAGCCAAGGAGCGTGGAGTGCAACCCTCACACTGGCCATCAAAATGCTAACGAGGTGCTGCGCTAGTAACTTTGGCTCCCATCGCATGCAGAACTTCCAAAGTATCTAATCTAACTGCATTGCTAAGTCTTCGGGTTTGTGTGCGAAACAGAACCACGTAATCTGCTTGGACTACAACCAAGATGGCGGATGTCCGGGGGGGGTCACATCACCATTATATGGCACATGCACGATAATCAGATGAGTAGCGCATCTGAAATATTAATGAGGTATATTATGACCCCCAAAGGTTAGTAATCTGTACAAATTCAGCATAAACTTGTCTTTAATAAACGTGTCTGACTTTAAACATCATACAGATTACTAACTTTAGGCTGCCACAATACATCTCCTTAATATTTCAGACATCACTAATCTGCTTGACAAACTGGGGACGCAGGCGAATATGGACAAACGTTTCACCCATTATCTAAAGTGCAGGTGATTATTGCACATACGCACTATATAATCACAATTACATCGCCATGTGACACGGTGCAGCTCTACTGGATAGAGGAGAGTCCTGGCTGCTACTGAGATGAGCCGTATCGATGTAACCTAATGTGTCGGCTCTTTACCATACCTACCTTTCCCATCAATCTTCAAGAGGTAGGAACGTTCTAAAGTCTGAAAAAGAGAAAATGAACCCACCATGTCATTACAGTATTGATTACAACTCAAAACCAGTCAGGTTTATGCAGATAGAGGCTTCATTAATCTGAGGACAAACTTGCCCCTTCACAGGGAAATGAAAATCACCTTAAATCCGAAGAAGTTGTAGTTGAAGTCCCGGTCGTAGATGATAGCGGAGTTCAAACGCTAATGTAAAAAAAGGGGAGGGGGGAATGGTCATAAAATGTTAAATGAGTTAAGAAGAAGAACATAAGGACCTTACTTACATCCTTGTGGGCCAGGACAATGTCCAGGGTCTCCTTGGAAACCATGGGAGAATGCCGCTTATTCAGGGGGTTCTCGTAGTTATAGAGATCCTCCATCACCTCTGCAAGGGAGGAAAATGCATGATACTGCGGCATCATAAAGATGAGATATAAACCTGATTCACGCTGAAGGAAATTACTGCGTCAGAACACATGGTGCATGATTAAAACAGAGGTTAGAAATGCTGAACTGAAAATACAATACAAGCACAGACAAAAGTGTGCATGTTCAAAAAGTTGTATTCAGGATGACATGTGACCACCAGCCCAAAATAGCACAAAACAGACTTAAGACGAAAAAAAAAAAACCCAGAACGACCATGAGTAAAACCACCTTGTATCTTGAAATGTTCAATAGGAGCCTAAAGGTCCAAACTCCACACTTACCACTGAAGATCTTCTTGGTCTCCTTGTGCAGGTTGGACACAGCAATGCGGGCAGCCAAGATGGCATAGTCAGGATGCTTAGTGGTGAGGGTGGCGGCGATCTCAGCAGCCAGTATATCCAGTTCCACCGTAGTCACCCCGCTGTACAGGCCCTGTATGACCTTCATCGTGATCTGAGTCTAGGAGACGAGAGGATAGGGAATCGGACACAGCAGTAACCAAGTAAGATCAAGTGCAGAAAACCAGAATCATAATAGCTATATGATGGCAAACATTGGACCTGGATAACTTACAGGATCCACAAACTCCAAGTTTAGGCCATAACAGAGCTTCTGAATCCGGGAGGTAATCTTGTCAAACATGACACGCTCCTGGTGACCATCTAAGGAAATAAGGGGTCAATCAGTTTTTTAAGCATCAATAAATATATGAGAGAAAATGTTAAATGTCTCCAACTCTCTCACAAAACAGAATTCCATGTACACTGGCTACTCAGAACACCCAGGGAATTATAAATCTATCGATCCTAAATCCACCCATACATCTTCCAGCTGTTTAATCAGGTCAAGACTGAGGAAATCTGAGCGCTCCCTCAGGCAGCATAGGGCACAGGGCTGGGGTACATTCTGGATGAGATGCCGATCCATTTACTGATAGACACACACAGCAAATCATTCACTAGTTCTCCTAACTGGGGGTTGTTTAATAAGGTACTCGAACTCACGAGGTGTGAATCAGGGGTGCCAACCGTAACCAACCACAGGGTTGTCCTTAATAAATCCAAAAATGGTGCGTTTCCGACTTTTAGAGCGGAGCCAACATAACCTACAAATATGGTACCGAGATGTACCTCAACAAAAACGTGTCCTGTTCCGGTTACTCTTTAAGAAAGCCGTCCAACAATAATATTAAACAAGTCTATGAATTAATATTACAATAAAAGAGAATTTGTATTTTCACCATATAGAGAATGCGCAAAGAAACTTCCGATTTGGGCCTGAACGTCAGTGAAGCTTACTCAACATTTGGCGCCAAGGCGGGAAACAATAGAGCAACAATCCAATCATGCAGCCAATCAACACACAAAAACTAAAGAAAACACTATACAAGAAATATTATTAAAAATAGCAGTGACCCAGCAGTTATGTTCCTTGGACCCTTAATAACAAAAATGGCTAGTAAAAAACGCTGAATGCTAGCCGCTTCCGCCCGTGACAGTAAGGCTACATATGACAATAATTTAAAAAAGGACATTATGAAACACGTTACAATAAAACCGCAATGCAAATGATCCGAAAACTCGTCCAGCAAGACTATTGACAATGAGTTTTTAAAACTATTTAGCATGCAAGTTCACGGTAAAAATGCTTTACCTCGCTTGATGACGTGCATGGCTGCTTGCTCTTTGTTTTGTCTTCAAAAAAGTGCTAAAGAATTAATAGTTAAATATAACAATAGGTAAATTATAAGAAGTACCTATCTAACGCTGCTTCTCACACTAAGTGATCCAAAACGTAAGGAATAAAGCGCGGAGATCTCTGCTACCCGCCACAAAATCGACTTCTGCCAAGTAAGTAGCCAATCCGTGGACACGGAACGCAGGCGCGTCGACCAATCACAACGCAGCAACATGAATCATTTCCGGGTGCGTCTCAGCTGTCATCTTATTAAACCAAGGATCTGGCGGGAGAGTTTGAATGCTTTGTTTATTTTCAACTTATAAAATGTATCTGCAAACAGAATAAAATACGTACGAATATTAAAGTTTATCACTGATAACCAAACAAGAATCAAGATTTTATTAGAATTTGCCACGTGCGTGGTGTGAATATTTGAGAATATGTGAGATTTAAGCGTTTCTTTGTCATGTTCTTGTGCCAGTTCTCTTAGCGTGTAAAGGCATAGAAATTATTGAAGGGCATTTGTTATTTTTCTGGACTAATATGAGCATGTAATCCAATAAGCAGCTGAACAGTATTCCCCTATCAAGTTCATATATATTTCATTCTTTGAATGTTACCCTAGATTGAAAAAATATATACGTGGTACCAATTAAGTCTTACGCTTTATCAGTCTGTATTACACATTGCTAATTTCCCTCTTTAATGAACGCATCCATTTTGAAATATACTTTTCGTCATATAAAACCTACTAAATACAACACTTCTGCAATCACCTATATTAAGACGTATTGTGCCGAATAAATGTAATCCATAATAAATAAACAATGCATGGATACTGCTCAGAAAGCCAGATTTGTGAGCGCAAATGTCTGCTCACTGATACAAGTTTATTCAGTACCCTCCGCTCCCTTCCTTCTAAATAAAAGCACTATTGCAACAGATGATTATTCTAACATAGTGATGCCTGGATGCAATGAAGTTCTTCAATATAGGGTTTTTAATACTACTATTTACCAACAAAGTAGGCAATATCGGTTACTGGTAATTATAAACTGGTCGTGCTAGTTTAAATGACACATGAAAGGCAGGATTTCACCAAGTAACATCAGATTACTCACATGGCTAGGGATAAAACAGAACGAGGTCATCGCGCCTGTATGGTTTTAGTTTAATAACCTTTAATAACACTGTTTATAACTAAGCAAGTCCGTCTCCATTATTGTACCACGTGATACAATTCCCTGTTCCTTTTGCCTCCATAACACTGTCATGTCTTTCTAGTAAAACTGCTTATAATATATGGACTGAATTACGAAATAGTGATAAACTGCACGAGTTTATTCGGGATGTACAAATAAATCGAGCTTATCCAGATTTCCCGCCTTCTTTCTTGGAATTTCAAACTTCGTTTGAAGTATAAGAAATGTCACTCCACCTCGGTCCCGCCCACCGCGTGGAATATTGCCAAATGAAAATAGTCTCTCTCACTGTGAATAATAGAGTCTCCGTGTTTTACAGTATTGCTTTGACTACCCACTTTGTAGGGCCTATAGGTAAGAAAAGCGATTAAGCATTATTCATTGTTGCTCATCCTGTTAGCGTGTTAACACGACACCATTTAAAAATGCGTATGTATTTATTTATTAGTCACTTTCATTCATGTACATAAAAACATACAAGTAACAGGATTCAGCTCAAGGGGGTGACCCACATAGCAGGGTATCTAAATTAGCTGGATTAATTTAAGATAGAAATCAATGCTGATGGCTGTAAGCTATTAGATCATCAGTTTTAGCTCATCCTGTTGGCCATCAGTACATCCGAGCTGTATTGGGAGGCTGTTTTCAGGTCTTGTAATGTGCATGTAATGTAGATGATCATCAACTCGTGCTTACAACGTACCAAATTTATTTATGTGTTGTTCAATGTTTGCAAAGCCGATGCCAATTATATTTTCTAATGTCTGGTAGAATGCAGCATCCATCCATTTTAGCACACTAGAGGTCAAGGCGTTGTGTTTGGCTCAAATAGGGTAGTACAGTTGGGGGGGGGGGGGGGGGGAATTGGGGGTTGGGCGGGCTCTGCCCCCCCCCCCTCTTTTCAGGGTGGGCGGCAGTTTTGGCAAGA
>JAABNY020000037.1:14256313-14271504 GCA_015164015.2 Brevimyrus niger
TATAAGCAGTCAGTATACTCATCTACCATACATAAAGACTTAGATTATAAGCAGTCAGTATACTCATCTACCATACATAAAGCCTTATGGCCACTGGGAGAACTGGACTCTCAGTTGTGCTTCTTGGCCAGAGGTGGAAAGTTCGGCTCCAGGAAATACAAATGCAGCCCAAAATTTTGCTTCAACCGACCAGTTGCGTTACTCCGCAAATGTGACTTTTTATACTCGATTGGTTGGTTGAAATAAAATATTGGTCTGGATTTGTACTGAACTTTCCGCCTCTGTTCTTAGCACATTGTGGTGGGTTTTACACACGGACACACATATATATATATGTGTGTATGTATATATAAACCCCCAGGGCCATTCATGTTCAGTCGCCATGCGCTCGTTCCCGTTCACGATGCAACAACAACGCGGTAAATGAGAGCAGCCACGCTGCCTCGTACACCACCTCTGGTACCAGGCCGCACACACTGAAGGATGTTAGCCTTCTGAAAGGAACAGCCCATACAGCCCTTTCCTGCACAGAGCATGCATGTCTATCCAGTCCAGTCCGCTACCTAAATGGACTCTCAGGTGTGTGTATGATAGCATGTCCTCTGCTTCCTCTCCCCTAAGTGGGGACTCGTCTCACACACTCCCATGGCAAGCCATCTCCAGTTCTTCTGTCTAAATGATCCTAAGACCTTTCTTTTCCCTCCCAGCTTTCCATAAGCCTTCTCTATTACTCTCTATGTACCATACAATGGAGCAACCATAAGAGTTATACGAGTGGTTTGTAGACGGCATGTTGGCGATGCCTCCAGAGCAGCTTATGGCGACCGAACTGGACAGCCACAGGCCCCTCCCATTTCTGACTTGGCAGTCAACGGACATGCGCCATAACCCTACAGGCATCTTCATCCTACGACAGCTGAAAAAGTCCAACCTGCCTACGATGGTGGAGCACTTCTGCATGGCCATCAAGGAGTCCATCCAGAGCTGCTTCATCACTGGCCGCTACGCTGTCGTCACCGTCACCGCCAAGGACAGGCTGCAGCCCATCATCTGCTTCCGGCCCCCCCCCTCCAGGTCCCTGACGCAGGCAGGAAAGGTGGGGTGGTGGCCGACCCGTCCCAGCCTGGACACTGACTGTTTAAATCACTTCCCTCCAGCAATAGACTGAGGTCTATCGAGTCAATATATCTAATTCTCATTTAAGTTCATATTTATTGATAGTAATTGTACAGCTTTGCACTGTTTGCATTTTTTTTATTAATTGCTACTCACACTTTTCTTAACATATGTTCTATTTTGTCCGTGAATGTATGCGGCAACTGTCAAAAATAATTTGTAGTACATGCAGTTGTCCCTGGCCAAAAATGCTTCATGTTAAATTCATTGTTGCTTACTTCATAAATTAGGTAGGCCTAAAGAGTGTCGCGAGCTGTCACGCACCTGGGCACACGCTCTCAGACGCTCACGCAAATTATTTTAATATATTATTCCATTATAAACCTAAATGTAGCCCCATCAATAGCGTTGGGTTAGTTTACAAACACTACATACAATTTTAAATGAAAGAAAACTGCTACATGTAAAATGCGTGTGCATGTGAATACAGACGTGTCTCGAATAGAAAAATCCCTCCGACCAGCAAACCAATGTTGGCACCCATGATATTAGGCCAGGTTTAATACATGCCGTTCAAACTGCTTTTGGCTGCCTGTAGGCTCACATAAGAATCTCTAGAGCGGTGTCGCTGTAGATTATAAAGATGAGAGAAAGCGAGTAAGCCCGCCTTACTTTGATGTGCTTATGAGGAATCGAAATGGGTTTCATACACAAGCTTGTTTTAAAACAGTTTTTTCACGGATCGCTATAGGATAAAATCTCATGCAGAAAATGTCTCGTGACGAGGGCACGGCGGCCGGGTTTTACGGAAAGGTCGGTCAATACCCGGCTTTTTAGACATGCATGTCCCTACCGCTATCATGTATCACTGAACTCGCAAATAAACTTCCTCATGCAGCAAAGCCCTTTTTGTGTCAGACTTCCTCTCCGAAAATTGCACTCACTTCCTTAACGGCGTAACCCTCGCTGGCTGGCGGCTGCGAGTCATCGGCAAAGACTCTATTTGCTCGTGATCCGCAATTCATAAGGATCAGGATTATGTTTGGTGAGTTTCACGTTATTGCTTCTCCGACTGCTGTCAAAGTGCTCTAGATGAAAACCCGGCCGTCGGCGGCTTTATGACAGCCGGCTGCAAGAGGGTCACAAACGGGATGTTAATGAATTTGGGGGGGGGGTCTAAGGTTTTGTCCGTTTCGGGTTGTTAATAGTTTAAACAGCTTCTACTTTCTATTTTAGACTGACAGCAGTTAGGAAATATAACTCTTCCATATATATAACCAAATATAACTCTGGCATTATTCATACACGGTGCATCTTTGACTATGGTCTGGGTAATTGTTATACTCATGTATAAGTTGTTCTTTGTGGATAATTATAAGCTACTTATTTTAAAATGAAACATAATCCTATTACTATTTTTTACTGCCTAATCTTATATGACATATTTTAAGACAACCTTTTTTTATATCTAACATTTGTGGCATTCTTAAAATATGGATTTCTTCTGTGTAATATGTAAAAAAAATGCATGTCTTTCAGTTTTGGTCAAATACAACATGGTTTAAGTTAAGAGAATTCGTGTGAATGAGAAGAATGCTCGTATGTGGTTTCTGAGGTGGACAGGGTCCGGTCACTGGTTTCTGAGCTCAGCCTGGACCTGTAGAGCCTCGCAGACCTCTTCAGCTGTATCTGATCTGTAATGTACTGATGGCTAACTCTGCCCTGTACTGCGAAGCGGAGCTACTGGTTTGGTATCGGGGTAACTTGTCGGATTAAAGGTACCATGGTTTAAATGGACTTCATATCCGCTCACTTACGTTTTGCCCAGACTACTTTAAATCCGACAAGTTACCCCGATAAGGCAGTAAGCCCGCTTCATAGTACAGGCCCCAGGATACAAGGGGATGTGGATCATGGCCGAAAAGACCTAATGAACAGACAGGGTGAAGAGTAGGCTTTGTTTTTATATTCTTTTGTCCTTAACCTTGTTTTCATGGGTCCTTTTCCATTTTCCAATCGCGTCAAAGCACATTCCTTTAATTTCTGAATGAATGCCTGCCCTCACAAAGTGCAGATTTCTTGCTAGAAGCAGACGTGCAACTGAAGTGGAAGAAATTCGGGGTTAGACGACTGCTTTGAGATACTCTGCTGAATGGGGTGTGGTTTTATGACTTTTTCATAGCGTATGTCGTTATGTATAACTTTTAGAATATAATCAACACACAACACTTAAAAAATAACACAAAGAAATGTTCCTGCTTTTATCTGCGTCTAAATCTTCTCGATTTACAGCACTATTGAGTAACTGAGCAGAATGAATTTGCTGTAAAATAGAGAAGTTTCTTCATGCACAGAACAATTGGCTTATGATCTCATAGCCATCTTCCAAGAGTAACTCTAAGCATCAAGAGTCAAGGCGTTAGATTATAATCCCTTGACGAACAAACCCGAGATTTGACGGAAATCATGCTGCTTGTCAGATGATGGGCCTCCCTTGCCAGCACATCCACTTAGAGGTCCGAGGAGAGCTGTAGAAAAACCACTCAGTACTGCTTAACTGATGCAACCGGGCTTTCCTGTAGCTGAAGCGCCCAGGAAGACAGCTCCTGTCCCAGAGAGGAGTGGTATGAGTTATTTGTAATCTCTTCAATCGGAGTGTTAAGGTAGACCCATACAGACGCTCCCCAGGTTACCATGGAGTTATGTTGCGATAAACCTGTCGTAAGGTGAAAATGTGCATCTTAATATGGTTCACCTAACCCAACTAACATCATAGCCTAGCCTAGCCTACCTTAAAACATGCTTAGAACACTTACATTAGCCAAATTATTATCAAAAAGCCTATTGTCAAATATGTCATGTAATTTATTGAATAATGTATTGAAAATTCATCTGTACTTTTTTGTAGTAAGCTAATAAGGGATTCAGATCTTCCACATACAGTAAGGTGAATAAGACTGACTATGATTTTAGCTCAAACCGTAGCTTGAACCTCTATACCACTTAATGGGATTTTAGATGATGGGGTGCCAACCTGAATCCATAATGCCTTGCCCTGTCATTAACTGAACCACAGGGTAGCTTAATTTCATTACTGTCCCATAACTGGTCTCCATCAAATCCATTCCAATGTTCTCAAAATGAAGTCATGGCCCAGTGAGGTTATATTAGTCTTTTCTCTTCTGTGTAATAGGCAGCTTGTTAAAATGACCTGGAAAATAAAAGCAGAAGATAAGAAGAGGAAGAAGAAGCTTGTTTCAGGGTACAGATTTCAGTCTTTGGGAACTGAAGGGCTCTTTGCCCTGTGACATCATCCCATGGCTATGTGGAGAAGGCATCTGTCTGGCCTGGATCACTGGGAGGGCAGCCTTCTGGCGCTTGTGGACCAGGCATCTACTAGACAAACTCTGGGTGTGTGTTTGTGGATCTGCACTGAGCAGCCCCCCAGTCCCACTGAACCACGCCCCCCCCAGCCACCCTCCACAGAGAACACAGATTGTATGATCTTTGCTTGCCAGAGCCTCATTGAACAGTGCCACAGATGGATGCATCTTTCTCACCTGACATTCCGGGGACTTAGTGAAATGTGTCACTCTTTTTAGGACAGACCATCCTCCATATAGGACAGACCATCCTCCGTATAGGACAGACCATCCTCCATATAGGACAGACCATCTTATTTATCTTGGTATTGTTTATCATCCAACTCAGTATACTTGTATCTAAAGATCCCAGATTTATATAGAAGTGTTTAATAATCTTTGATTTGGATATCGTGGATTATTTTGTTTTCCACTTTCGTCGACCTCACTTGTAGAAACTTTAACGCTGGGCTCGATCTGCCGCCATGGTTCTCTGTCAATTTTCAAAATTATTTCGAAGTGGAGCGTAGGCAGATAATCATTTTTAGTCAACATGGGGAAACTGGTGCACTTTTCTGGTTTGTGGCTGACACTCATGTCGTTAAAAAGCACGCTCCATTCGGCGGGAACATTTTTCTTACGTCAAACCCGGTCGCCGTGCTCCACACCGCCCGCCCCCTCAGCTGTGTCAGTCAGAGAATGAAATCGAAATAATTCTGGTACAAAACAAGGTCCCAGTGCAGAGCAATCAAAGTCATAATTCTATTGTTTGAAAAATTCCCCTAAGTGAGGAGATAACATCTTTGGGGAAGAGGGGGGGGGCGGGGGGGTACGTGAGAGAGCAACGTACGCCAACGTGAAAACGGCAGGTAAGAACATGGCGTGAGATCTGTTTGCCAGTGGCACCCAGGACTGGTGGAACCCAGGTCTGGTGACGGCCTTTTCTGAGCTTACATTGTCAGGGTCCCTAAGGTCACCTGGAATATGTCCCCATTGCCATGGTGAAGTCGGTAGCTGAGTTGTACTGTTGGCATTTGGCTTGCCCCCCCGTAGATACCAATATACTTGTGGTTCTGAGTATTACGTGCACAGAGCCCATATTTCTGAGGTCGGCAGGAGGCCCAGGCACCACCCAAATTCATCAGAGAGGTATACAAATGCAGACGGAACAGAAAAAAAACTGGTTGTTTACCGATATTTGAACTCTGGTGGTTTTTCAGCGTATCTCAGTCTTTGTTTTCACTGCGAAAATGCTTCTGAAAGCGTCTTTCAGTTTTTTTTGTTTTTTTTTTTCCCCTGCTGAGACAGTGCTGCTTCACTTCTCCCGCCCCTTTTGTTCAGGCATTTTCCTGCCTCTTGCTCCCTTTGTTTTCTTGATTTCCATAAACAAAAAGCAGGTGTTGCCGTGACACTGGGTCCCACTTAATGGAACCGACAAGGCTGTTGCCATCACAGCGCTGTAAGCAGGCTCGTAACCAAGAGTCTGAGACCATAAATTTCACTTGGTGGGGGGGGATATGCGTTATGCTCATGGGAGTTTTACTTGCACAAGGGCAGAACAAAAAATGATTGGTTCAGAGATATAACCAATCAGGCTGCAGAGGAGGTGGGTCCAAGCAGCTAGAGGAGGTGGGACCAACCAATCAGATGTCTTGGATCCACCACCTCTACAATCTGATTGGTTATCTCTCTGAACCAATCATTTTTCATTTTGCCCTCGGACGTTTTTTTTTTTTTGTAAGTAAAACTCCCAAAACAGTGGGATTCAGGTGGCCTGAACCTTTAACCCGTGCCTTTAGGTTATATGCCTTTCAAAGGCAGGACAGAGGGGGCTTATGTGTGGTCCTTGGTTATGAGTGTGACTGTGCAATTGGTCTTTCAGGATGCTGAGGTCCTGAAACCAAAGGTATGCAGAGCATCAAGTGTGTGGTGGTCGGCGACGGCGCGGTGGGCAAGACCTGCCTGCTGATCTCCTACACGACCAACGCCTTCCCCAGGGAGTACATCCCCACCGTGTTCGACAACTACAGCGCGCAGGTGACCGTGGACGGCCGCATGGTCAGCCTCAACCTGTGGGACACGGCGGGCCAGGAGGAGTACGACCGTCTGCGCACGCTCTCCTACCCGCAGACCAACGTCTTTGTGGTCTGCTTCTCCATCGCCAGCCCTCCCTCCTACGAGAACGTGCGTCTGAAGTGGCACCCGGAGGTGACGCACCATTGCCCCGGCGCGCCCGTCCTGCTGGTGGGCACCAAGAGCGACCTGCGCTCTGACCAGGAGCTGCTGCGCAAGCTGAAGGAGCAGAACCAGAGCACCATCACCCAGCAGCAAGGTCAGGCCCTGGCCCGGCAGATCCATGCCATCCGGTACCTGGAGTGCTCTGCCCTCAACCAGGAGGGCATCAAGGAGGTGTTTGCAGAAGCTGTACGGGCCTTCCTCAATCCACAGCCCACTACCTCCAAAAGATCCTGCGTGCTTCTGTAGGCTGAGGGTGCGGCGGGGGCGGAGTCGGGGCAAAGGGGGGGCGTGGCCTACAAGAGCCAATGTGCTGAAACTGAGAGACTATTAACAGAAGAAAATAAAAATAATTATATTAAGAATGTAATTAAATTACAAACCATGTTTTAGAGAAAAACCTGCTGTTCTTGATGTTGTGATTGATATCCACTGTAACGCAGACCCTCTTTTTTGCATCCTGCCATTGTGGCCTTTTCCAGGGGGCAGACCCCCCCGCACCAGCACTTGCCTTTCCATGGGGGTTGTGTGGCTCTACTGGGCTCCCTCCCCCTGCTCTTTCTCACTGCCGCTGCTGGGGCTCCAGGCATGACCCTTGGTACCAGTGAACGTAGAGCTATTTGCAACAGCACAAGAACCTCGTCACCCCACAAAGACACAGATTGAGAAGCACTGAAAGGTTTCAAAGAGCATCTTCCACTCTCTCTGCCTCACCTCTGAGCCCCCGGCCAAAGATGAGGCCCTGTGAGGCTGCCTGCTCAACTGCCCCACAGTATAAAAACACAGACGAACGCCCCTCGCTGAATGTTTTGCTAACTGGCTAAATCTTAATTTTTACCCATTATTTTTTTCTTAAATGTTGAATGTTAAGTTGATATTTTCTTAGTATTAACGTGTGAGCTTGTGGATAAAGGGTGACGCTCCCAGTGGGGCGGCGGGTGGATGAGGAATTTCAGTCCCCCCACCAGGGGTCACATTTGGGATTCTGACAGACTTGCAGCCCCATTTTCTGCAGAAATGTACCCAATTCGGCAGATGCTGATACTTTAATGTAAAAGCTAAATTGATAATTCTGTGGGTCAGCAAGCAAAACATTGTGTTAACAATGCAAAGACTGGGGGCTGAATCCCAGGCTGCACACAAAAAGTGTCCGATAAAATAGTCATGAAACTAGAAGGTGCTTAATCTAAAAATCAAGTTTAAAGATTCTGTTCTGTGGCCCAGTGGCCTTATAGAGACGTGCAAGAACGACCTTCGATGCCAGTGTGTAAAAAACAGCTGTTATTCTCCGTAGTTCTATTTTCTTTTTAATTCTGTTCATCGTGTCAGTTTCACGAACATCAAGTTACTTCAGTAACCAGGAACCTGAAAAAAAAAATTGTAAGAAATTAAGTACAAATCTTCAAGGAAGTGATGTTTAAATCTCAAATGAGAAATCATAGGAATGTTTTGTAGTGTATTGTGTGTGACATTGTACTGCTTCCGTCGGGAAAATATTTGAATGCAAATGTTACAGCTGGGTGCAGCTCTGTCGCAGTCAATATTTGATGTGTTAGAAATGTAAAGGTGCTCGCTGGCAGTGGGGACAGGTAGGGGGGGGGTGAAGTGTGTGTCCAGGATGGAAAATCCTGATGGGGTGAACCAAGGAAAGGCTGCCAGCGGGAGGGTTTCTGAATCCGTGGTTCAGAGAGAGGCCACACGCCGGGGGGGGGGGCTTTTTTACGCAGCTTGGAGTTTTGCGACGCGGCGGGAAGTACCCTTCCCGCCATAAACGAACGGCTTCGAACCGCGTCACCCGACTTCTTCCTTGCGCCTTGATGCCGCGTCCCCTGTCTACTGTCGGAGGCTGGGGCACACGCAGAAAGGCTGCTCTGCGGCTTGGCCGTCTCCGTTCCACCCCGACTCCGCTGCCTTCCAGCTGCAGCGGTTGCCATGGCGGCAGCCGCTGGAAACGCTCATGCTACAAGGAACTGTAGCACTGCATGCAAACACGTGCCGTGATCAAACACAGGGGGGGGAAAAAACGTCTATATATGATTAAATGAAACTCGTCGTTTCTGTCACGAGAAGGCGGTTGCAATAAATGTAATACGTTTTCTACAATACTTTCTTTCCATCGAATGAGATTAAATGTGTTTGTAGACTGTCACCAGTCGTTTCATCGTCACGGCACAAAGGTCGAGACCCTTTGACCTTGCTGATTTGCTCTTTGTAGCTGGCCGGGGGATGCTTCTCCCCTCAACAAGATTTTGGGCCCCATGAAGGCATATCAAACTAGGCCCTCCAGTCCAGACCAATCCAGTTATTTTTCAAATTTTCTAGGTCACTCAGGGGCCCTTGGAATCGGCCTAACTCCCCCCTGCCTTATGGCATCCCTGCCTACAAGCATCCAGAAATCACCACAAACAATGAATTATACAAAGACATCGTGGGCAACAAGGGCCAAACACGGCAGACCGACGTCCATCTTTGGTGTTAATTCTCAGTAACCGTGTCATCGGGCTGACGTTACCCTCCCTGATATCTCTGACCTCAGCTTGTTCTTCAGTTTCACACCATAGCTACACCAGTATACCTTCACCACCGTCGCTCACCTCGCACGAATCGAGAGTGTGTGCGGTCGAGGCGCTCATCCGACTAAGCTAATTTTACAGACACTGCTAAAGCACTGGCAGCTGAAGACCTGGGCCAACTCTACCGTGAGCTCGAAGGAGAAGCACAGCAGCCCGTCATAAATACGGGAGGGTGTGTGCCTGTGTTTTGCTTTCCTTTCAGTTGTCACCTCTTAGTCGACGAGACAGAATTAGCATTCGATGGCAAGCTGGCCCCGCTCTTGTTACTGAGAGCAGCTTATCAACTAATCTCAGTAAATGTTGAGGGAAACCAGGGATGATAATTGCAGTTAACTTATTTAGCAATTACTTTTATGCACAGCAACATAAAATTTAAAGGAAGGACAGGACAATTGGGGGGGGGGGTTGTCTAAAGACTCAAGAGGTCAATGGGGAAATCACTCCGGTGACTGAGATTTGAACCAGTAACCTTGCGATCAGAAGCACAACACCCTGACCACCTTCCCCACACACACGTTGTCTGAGCGCTTCTCTCTGCCGGAGCCCGCTGACATTAACGCAACGCAAACTGAAATGGCGAACGGGGCGTCAGGAGACCTGGCAGTATGAGGCGTGCTTGGGGAGGGCCACGGCGAGGGGGGGGGCTAATGAACGCACTCAAAGCGCAGCGAGATGCTGCACTCGGTCCTCGCTGCATCATTCCAAGGTAGCCGCCTTGCCATCTCAAGGATTTCCTGTTTGGAGTTCGCCGCAGCCCCCCCACCAGACCAGCCCCCACCACCAGACACCCCCCCCCACCAGACCATAGGCAGCAGATGGGTGGCGGCTGGCGGCAGTTTTATGTTCTGAGATAAATTCGTCTTGGGGTTCTTTGTGCCGTGAAATCCTGAAGGTGGAGTTCCGAGTCATGTGGTAGCTTGCGAGTAAATAAACCCCCACCCAGTAGAATTTCACCCCCCTCTCCTCACTGTGGGGACAGACAGCCCCACTAAGCGACTTGGATGTCCTGGGTGCCAGGGGCTGCGTGTGTAAAGGACGACCACATGACGGTCAGATCTTAGGTCCCAGAAGCACATAGGGAACAATTGAAAAGCAATTTTTTTTTTTAAAAGTCACTCATTCCACATGATTCATTTTCCAGAAAATGTTCTTTTGGAGTTCAGCAAACTTTACTAAAGCCAATGACAATGAAACTGGTGTGTTCACCTCAAAAAACAAAATTGGACGGAGTAAATTCTGCAAATTCTGCGTCCCAGGGCTGGATACTGATGGCTGAGCGGCCCGATTTCGGGAGCAGCGAGCCACTTTGAACACACGTACCAGCACTTACAGTTCCCCCAAGGCAAATGGTGCTTCCTGCTTGTAGCGCCAGGAAGCGACTCAGAACAAACAAACAGCAGAAGCTCCCAGCGGCAATTTGCATGGGGGACATTTGGCAGGGAAATGTGGAGAGGCAGGCGATGGGACTGGGGGCCCAGAGAGATCATTTGACAGTGAAATGAAAAGACCATTGGGGCAGGCGTAATGTCTGACGTGCGGTGCGTTGTCCCCCCCCCCATTTGATAGAGCCATTCTGAGCTGCATTCAAATTATTTCACTTAGGTTTGTCCCAAACCACCCACATGCACAAAGAGAGACTTTGATTACAGGCAAGAAAAGGATTCCAGTGCATCAAACCTGAGTGTAGCATTCGTACCATATCCTGTATGATCCTCACATCTTTTCTGCCGGCTATTGTCAGTGAGAGACCTGGAACTAGGGGACCACATGGTATGGGACGCGGAACACTTTCCGACTAACAAGGAGAGGCCGTGGAGTCAGGTCCGCTTGTCAGTTTGCTTTTGAAAAACTCAAGATATAACGTCTTCACTGTCTAAATCGTCGAAGCCCTCTCGCTTCCCACAAAGCCAGGAGTTTTAAACCCTTCAGATGTTTTTGCTACCGATCAGGCATGTGGCAGGATGGTCAGTGATATTTATGGAGCCTCCCCCCTGACGAAATTTACAAAGAGACCCAACGGGGGGGGGGGCCCTTGCTACAGACCTGCCCACAATGCACTTTTTTGCCTCTCGATGTATGTTGATTAATCATCAGACTAAAGCCGTCAGTGACATGAACATAAATGTAAAGTATAAAAACACAGATTAGATGTCCCCTCACAGCACTCAGTGAGTAACCAGCATCACCCGACCCTCCTAAGTCACATAAAAAGAAGGATACACTTCAGGCTTTTATTAATAAAGTTTTTACCGTGTCTTTTACATTATCTGCAGGTAGTTTTTTTCTTCACGGTTCATTGCTTTCGTAATGATGCCTCATGTTTCCTGCCGCATGGTCCCAAGCATCCAGGCACTGACACTTTCCCATCTATTCTGATCGATTCGCAACCAAGATGTTCAAGTCAACCTTCAGTCAAGATAAGAGAATCGTTTGGCAAGATGATATTTATTAATCATTAGCAAGCACTGCTGCCCGAGTCCCGCTGGACCGGCAGTGTCACGTTACATTCAGTTACTGGTGATTCCAAAGTCTTCAAAGGCCTGCTGCCACCAGCCAGTAGGAGCACCCAGAGGCCTGCTGCCACCAGCCAGTAGGAGCACCCAGAGGCCTGCTGCCACTTTCCATTAAAAAGTCCTCTAAGAGCTACGCTGAGCCAGATTCCATTGCGCTGACAAGCTCTGCTGCTCATAGTATGTTCTACACCAATTCTAATCAAACATCTAAGCCACAAAGCATGACTGGCACCTCACACTATGGGCATCTCCCAGTACACATACTTCTTCATACTTTCTTACCTACCCCTTTCACCTCATCTTCCACTGCCAAAGACCTGTTCCAATAAGAACAGAAGTATAGAGGACGGTGAAAATCCCTGGATGTCGTCTAACCCTAACCCCAAATATCGAGGGCGCATCTGAAGCATCCTGGCCAAATGAGAACAATCCCATGATTCACTGCAGCCCAAGTTTGTTCTCGTGAGGCACGTTAACACGACTGCTCCTGCCAAGACCACAAGTACCATCTCCGCATTTTTAATTATGAGAAACACCCTCCGTAAAACTACATGCGGGAGATTCCACTGTTGCCATGGAAACAGTCATACTCTGCAAGCCAGCGGCCCGAGTTCAGCATTTACTTAAAGTCTACTTGTGAGGGTATCCTCAGATATACATATCTAAGGGGTATCTAAGGGGTATCTAAGGGGTATCTAAGCGGTCTGGACGCACAACCATCCACCCCGCACCATCAATTCCATTTTGAACAGTCGCTCAGCTGCATTTACATACAAGTATGCATTACACCAAAAGCCGTTACCTATTCGCAAAAGAAATATACATCTATCACAACACCCAAGCTGGCAATATAGACTCGAGAACAGCTCCTGCTACGTGAGCTGTGAGCGTCCCACCATTGTCACAGAAAGATCGTATGGCAGTACGGAGGACGTCAACCAGGGAGCATGTGACACTGGAGCAGGCGATGCAGAAGCGGAAGATGAAGATGAAGACCCTCCTGGTCCACAGAGCACGTTGGCAGCAAAGAGAGTTGATGTTAATACTGAGGGCGCCAGCTCGACGCGGTAGACAGGCGGCCCAGAAACCAACTTCCCTTTTAAAAAGGTCTCTAAAATTAAGTCACTTAATTCGAAGACGATTAAAATGTTTCCTGAGTTTCACAGAATTACACCAAAATAAATAATCACTAAACAAAAAAGACACACTTGTGCTAAAAATAAGCAGCAGTGCAGTTCAGTCGAGTCATACACTTGTCATGATTTTTAAAATTTTCACCAAACTTGTTGGCGTGTTCGATTCTAGAAAGTCCACCAGTTGATATTCTTACGAGAACCACGTTTGTATTTGAAGGAGGGCGACTGTCATTTTTTCATTCAGTGTCATTCAGTCTTTAATGAGTAGAATTGTTGGCTGAGACCAGAAAGTGACTGATGGTACGCAGGCATGCCTCCGGTAAAAAAGCACATCGGCAGAGGAAGCAGACATGGAGTCTTCTGTTACCATGGCAACCGGAACCTGTCAGGAAAGAGGAAATTCCAGGAACGACAAGGCCGAGGGTGTAACCAGGGCAAACACACAAGGACACTGACAGCGGGGGCATATTCCTGTCAGTCAGACACCACAAGCCCCTCTGAGACTAAAGTCCATTGCATTAGGCTCTCCCCACCCACTACCCAACCAGGATACTGGTTTCCTGGCAACAGCTGGCCCCTCCCACTCAAATGGTGCAGAGGTCCCCCACCTCACTCCAAGCTGGAAGCAGAGAAAAGGCTGTGGGAGTAGCCTGATCCCCCGGCCACCCATCAGGGTACTGGCCACCTTTCTGTGGGGAGCGAGAGGAGGAGGAGGAGCTGGCTCGGCTGCCTGCTCTTCCTCGGTTCCCCCGTCAGAAGCGCTTGTCCTCTGGCACGGTGCCGATCACCATCTCCTTGCCCCTGAAGTCCCAGTAGGCTGTGGTGTGGAAGGCCATGTTGAACAGCACGATCATGTACTCGAAGAAGGCGAACCAGGTGTATACTGGGGAACAAGAGAGGAGTTTATCTGCAGTGACAGTGAGGGGACACACAGACATGAGATCAAGGCTTAAAGGAAACCCGACAAAATAAGGTTGGGGGGGGGGTCAGAATAGGGAGGCCCCTCCGGTATTCGCTCTGGGGAAGCGGAATCGTAGGGTTGGGGTCTGACAGGGTTTCCAGCACCTGTGTGGCTGACAGCCACCCAGGGCAGCTGAGCCTCATGTCAAAGCAACGGAACAAACCTGCCTCGCAGAGAGGAAAAAAAGAAGAGGAAGTTCGATTGGGAAGTGACACCCATGTGGAAGATGTGCCGTAGCATACAGAACAGAGATAAGAGAGATACAAGTGGGGGGGGGAACACGCAGCAGTTAGGGCGAGCGTGTGAATCGATACGCACGCAGTCACCGAACATCTTCCATAGAGCGTGGAGAGGCAGAGGGGGCAGAGGGGCGGGAGGAGGGCGGCCTGCAGTGGGGCTCTATGCATCTCTGTGTTTTCCTGCTAAGATATGGGGGGGGCGGCAATCCATCCTCACCTCCCGGCTCGCAGTATTTGTTGTGTCTCCTGAAGAAGTACGCAGCGCAGGCACAGGCAATCAAGCTGAAGAGAAAGAGGCGGAGCTTCCAGTAGCATGAGGTCCCTTCCTGAGGAGGGCAGAAAAAAAAACAAAACAAAAATTAATGAGCAGAAGGACCCGGGGGGGGCGACCACAGCTCCCGATCTTACATCAGATCAGAGGCACAGCCTCGCATAAAGTGCTATACTGGCAGATCAGCAGCATGTGACCTTTGGCCTCTGACGTGTAAGAACACTTGTGTGGATGCCAGGCTCTCAACCTAGGCACTTCTTTTGGTTTGAGAGTAGAGGCTCTGGGTGAAAGTTGGCAGATGACACCACGTTCTGCATGTACCAGCATGACTGCGCCGTATTCGCCGCTTCAGTATTGGCACCGGTATGATGACGCTTTTCATGCACGTTCACACCCCTCGTCCTGGCGGGATGCTCGCCGCTTTCCCCGTTCGAGTTTCTAAGAACACTGCATCTGCTCGCCTGAAACGGTCAAGTCGGAGGCTCCACCGGAACAGGCCACCGGCACCCGCAAGCCGTCACCGCGACGGCACAGCGGGATGCAGGATCTCTGCATGCAGAACGCCAAGCTTGCGACAGGTAACAATGCGATCGGTCAGATTATTCTCAGCTGGACAGGGGCTCGAGTCTGGGGCAAGAATCTGGAGTGTCTGAAAATGTTTAATCCTGCTACCAGACTTCCTATCCCTCCCACACCCCTCCTCAGCCCCCCAAAAACATGGGGGTAACCAGAGGAAGCCCCCAATGAGAGGGAAGTCTGGGTTTTCCAGCTGAGACCCGTGACCC